>VZRQ01001037.1:421822-583831 GCA_013397975.1 Machaerirhynchus nigripectus | reverse complement strand
GTTGGACTCGATGACCTTGAAGGTCTCTTCCAACCTGGCGATTCTGTGATTCTGTGATTCTGTGATTCTGTCTACCTAGCATGAGAGAACAGCAGCTAACAGGCCACAAGACACTAGGCAGTACAGGATTTTAAGAAATATAAACGTTAAAACCTAAGGCATCACTATGAGCACTAATTTTTTAATTTAGGCTTTTGGAGGAACCGACCATTCAAGCTTAGAGCTGTCCTTAGAGCTGTCCCAAAACACTTTCTGAAAACACGTTCTTTAATTTATGTGGACTTCAGAGTGTCTGTAAGTAATTAAATTTCTCTATCTGCACGTCTGATAAATTCTCCTGACTGCAATTACAAATGGTCCATCTACAAAGGAGTTTCTACCAAAACCTCTACAAGAAATGCCTCTTTGGAGACTGTGGAGCAGTGATGTGGGAGTTAACTATCCAGCCAGGGGTCGTGTGTACATCTGTACCTGTAGGCATATGCGTACACAGATTCACACACATACGTATTTTTTTATATATATATATACACGCACACACATACACACATGCATTTTGTAGACCACTGGTCAGCAGAGTGAAATTTGGAAATGGGAAGGAATCAATGTGAACATGGATCTATGAATCCACCACAGTTTTTTTATTACTCTTAGATTTTTTAGAGCTTATTTGAGAAAGTTTCCAGAAACACATATGGAATTATGCATCTGTTGTACTCACTTGACATTCACTGGGGTTTAGGGGATTAAGTCCATCAAGCTCCATGGAAAAATCCCTCTGCCAGGATTCATACAAGGCTGCTCTTCTAAAGAAATCCCAGTGGGAAACTTAATAATGTCTTGGCCAAGGGGTAAATCTCTTCAAAGTTCCACAGCAGCTCATGCATACCAATGAGACTAAAGCATGATATAGGGTCTGGTTTCCAGTGAACACTAGAGACAGCTCCACAAATTTAAAAATATAATGAAATCAGCTTTTCATATACCTTGGCATACTTTTTTTGTATAGTTAGATAATGGAAAACAATCACGGTAACAACCTGCACATTTATTAATTATACATTCCAGAGAAAAAATTTATTTTAATATTATGCCAATTGAAACCCAGTTAGGATTTGAAATCCTAAGAGATATAATGATATACTGGAACAATCTTGATTACAGGGAGATTACTTGATTACTTGCTTAGAGAGCAAGTAGTTAGTTTTTTTTAAATTAAAGATTAATAATTAATGCAACTTCATTGTTAGATAATGATTTTTTTCTGCTATATATATTTAAAAATTATAAAACTGTGCTTTACAGCTATGATTTCAAGTATTCATTTTACGTAAAATACATGTCAAAGGGTTGCTGTTAAAGCAGCTGTCAAAAATCTAATGCAAATGAAAATACTGCTCATTTAAAACAAAACACAAACATAATCCTAATAAGTCTGAGTTGCCAAGGCTTCTATTTCTTGCTTTATCATGGAAAGCCACAAAGAATTCTCTGGAGTTAATAGTTAGAATAAACCATGACCATAAGCAGTCAAGAAATTCAGAGAGGCCAGTACTCTTAATAAAGGTGAAGGCTTCAGACAGGACTCCTGAGCTTTCTTTCAGATTTAACTCTATATGTCCTTTTCTTCATGCACATGTGAATAAATGGGAAAATTATTTCTGTAAGCTAAATATCCCATTTTAGCAGAAATGCAATCATCATGGTAGGTAAATACTGTGTGCACACTCTCTAACTCAGTTTTCACAGTGCTATTTAGATGTGCTCAGTGCTTAAACCTGAAGGAAAGATTGTTTGTAATTTACAAACCATATCAACTTATTTGCCCCTCTTTTTCTGGTTTTAATTTCTCAATTTAAGCTAATGACAAAGAGCACTCCCTTTCAGAACACCCTTTCCCTTTGTCCCTCTTGTTTCACTTATACCAGCCACAGCAGTTGTTTCCTGGAAAGAATTTTTGATAAGGGCCTCTCTGTGCTCCATGGGTGGAACTCCATACGACTCTAACACTGCCTGCTAAGTTTATAGTACATACCAAGACAAAAACTGTGCACGGATATTACCAGGGAACATCACAGTCTGTCTTGGATGAGAAAGCAGATATGCTGACAGTCCATACCCAGCAGCATCATAATCAGGATCATGGTTTCATGTTGGACATATTACATCCTATACTGTCTAAATACGATCAGCACTAGAAACAACGCAAAATTTATATGTATCTACTGAGAAGCAGTGAATGGAATTTCCCACAGGAATCATAGAATAATTTGGTTGGGAAGGACCTTTGAAGGTCACCTAGTCCAAGCCCCTTGCAAAGAGGGGTTCTTAACCAGATCAGGTTGCTCAGAGCCCCATCCAACCTGACCTTCAGTGTTTCCAGGGATGGGGCATTCTCCACCTCCCTGGTCATACTGTTCAAATGTTTTGTCATCTTCATTATTAAAAATTTGTTCCTTATATCAGAATCCAATGATAGGACAACAGAAAAAGCACTCAAAAGGAAATGCAAAAAAAATCTAATTAAACATAAGGAAGTGTTTTACTGTAAAACCGATCAAATACCAGAAACAACCACAGAACAGGCTGCCCAGAGAGGCTGTGTCTTCTCTGCCACTGGTGATGCTCCCAACCCAACTGGACACAGTCTTGGGCAACCTGCTTAATTGATTCTGCTTTGAGCAGGGATTTCAACAAGATAATCTCCAGGGGTCCCTGCCAAACTCAGCCCTCTTGGATTCTACGGTCCTAAGCGTTTTTCTCATCTTCGTAACTCCAGCCAGCCTTTTGGCTCTCATATTTCCTTGGAGCATAAATATTTAGGGACACAGTTCAGCTTAAGTTTACGTTGTATCTTCAAAATTACAGAATTTGCCTTGCTGTTCATACCCTGTATTTTTTAAGATGCCTAATGTCTTTGTTAAAGTCAAGCAATGTTGAATTTGTCACACTGCCATGCACTAAGTAACTATTTTAAATCAGCAATGTTCAGTGCAGAAACTGCTAAGATGACTACTTTTTCTGGACTGGAACAGAAAAAAAAAGCATATATTTGGAAGATAAAAAACATGTTAATAGAGGCCTGTTTATGACAACACGTAGTATAAACTGATGATTAAACAAGCTTGCACATATGGTAAATGAAAATTATACACAAAATCAAAATTCATGCCTGTATCGGTAAAGATAAATTGAGCACTGTGTAAGTTCTAAGGATGTTTTTCCTTTCTTTTGGAAAATGTCTACTTCACTTTGAATGATAACATAATGTAACTAAAAACAGCACTAAAAGCAAGAAAGACCAAGGCAAGCAGGAACAAACTTAATGCAGCAGTCTAAAAACCATGACTAAAAGCTTCCTCTTCCCTCCCACCACTACCATTTAAATTCAGTTAGTACAAGGTGTAGTCTTACATCATGTAATACTGTTCTGCATGAACAGTCTCTCCCTCTTTTTTGTTTCAGTAAATACTGAACATGATTCTGAACACTGCCCTTTGCTAGTGAAGTCCAGAAATCAAGACAGCAAATAGGAGATTTATAAAAATATTTTTTATGTTGGGATCAGTAACTTCTTATAGAGACTTGAATCGTAAGTTTTCTCAAATCATATTTGGTTACCAGTTCTAGATTGTGACAATGAAGAGAAAACCACTTATAAACATAAAACCCAACAGCTTGGACATGCTGTATGAAGGAAATTAGTCAAATGATGGCTCAACCTACCCAATGCTTGGGAAACCTGAACATTAATGCAAGAAGTGTGGGGAGGAAACGAGAAGCTGAGGAGGAATACTTTAAAATAAGCACTTAATGACTAGCAGTACAGAACCTTAGTATATTAAACATGTTACTGCAACAGAAAAGGCTACCATATTCATGCATGACACTTGAGATCCAAATTTGGGAAATTATCCTTGCTGAAAGTCTGGAAATGTGTTAGTGTCTATTGCAGATGACTAAATCATGAAAATGCGGTGGAAAGAACTTTTGTGAACAAATACCACAACTACCAAGGCACAATACAAGGTAATAATTTACATTACCCAGAAAACCTTTAAAAACAGAATGAATACAGTACAACATGGATTAATCTGTAAACTAGGGTACTGATAAGTCGTAGAGATGCACATGCACATACAGGAGGCAGAAAAAAGCAATCTGTGCAAAGACTGTTGTATACTTAATCAACAGAAGGGAAGAGAAACACAGCTTGGATGAAAATGACCATGGTATGGTGAGAGCTAATGAAACTTGGGAACGAAAGGGGACTGGGCAGCAGAACAGGAACAGATAGACTTTAAGAAAAGAAAGTTCAATAGATTCAGCAAATCCTTTGGGAAAGCAAATAATGACTGGAAAAAAAAATTACAAGGAGTGGCAGTTCCACAAAAATTAGCTATCCCAATACAGAAGTTGAAAATAACTACATCAGAATCTCGTCACCAGTGTCAAGCCAAAGCAGGAAGCACAGAGAAAGTGGAAATAGGCCAATAATACTAAAAATATGGGAGTATGTAAAAGAAAATTAGAAATGTCACAGCATAAGATGGAAAGAAGCCAGCAAAAAATTCAAAGACAACAAGAAATCATTGCAGATGTAAGGAGTAAGAGAATTATGTGGCAGTCTAGTACTGACTGGAGAAGGAAAACTATCAGAATGCCAGGACAGCTAATATGCTGAATGATATTCTTGCTTTAAAATGTTAACTGCAAGCAGGTGGGTAGAAAAATTAACACCAGAGAAAAGAGTTTGGAATAAAGAAAACCAGATTAAAACAAGCTACTCATACTGCCTGATGAACTCACTCTAGACATATTGAAACGCATTAGGTATCTGTGAGGAAATGGAAAGCCAAAAATGTAATTTGCGGTATCTGTCGTTAAAAGGGAATATAGGAACTACAAACCACAAGTTTGGAAGCATAGCTGAATTAATTAAACTTTCCTTCACCCCCAAACTGATCACAAATAACAAGGAAACTGAAAAATACGGTTATGCCCAAGAGCTGGCATGCATTGCTCCAGCTCTTGGGCATAACATGTCAAATTAATTTTCTAATTTTCTTCTCTGACTCGGCAACAGGTTATTTCAATGAGGAAGAAATATTGTATATATCAATTTTTGTAGAGCTTCTGACACAACATATTCTATTAGGTGAACCAGGGAAGTACAATCATCAGAAAAGTGATGAAGAATAGGTACAAAAACATTTGGTATAACTGGGCTTATGGAATTATTAATAGTGGTTTACTATGAAATGGTAAAAGTTACTCACCAAAGTTACAGAGGCTGATTCAGGGTGTGTTCTATTCAATATTTTCATTATTAACCTAAAGAAAGGAAGAGAGGGTATACTTACTAAATATGCACCTCCCACCAAAATAAGAAAGGCCCTATGTAGATACTGGGGGAGAGGTCTAGAATTCACAGTGGTCTTGACAAACTGAAAAAAACAATAAAAATCTGACACTAAATTGGTAAAGATTAAAACCAGATTTAAATTCCTTCCTAAGTGAAGCACGAGGCAGGAATATCACACCATTACAAACATGCAACAAAATTAATGTCATAAGTGTTTGTGCCCATTTAGTAACCATATATTACATTAAAACATGCAAACCACAGTGCATATGCCTACAAACAGACATACACACAATAAATAATGCGAAAAATCCTTGTCACAATGGTTCTCTAGTCACTGTGGGCAAGGCTTCAGCAAGACTAGTATTGCCTCTGTGAAACAACTGAAGCTGTCAACTGTGCTTTAGCAAAGGCATGGACAAACTGAGGTAGATAATCAGAGATTTAGGAAGCATAACAAAAGAAAGAGCAAGAGCAGGGAACGCTTCAATTTCATAGTTACAATAGATAAGTGAAAGGCTAAAGGGCTTAAACTACACTAACACACCAGTTTATAGACTGAGAAAAGTCTCTGGTAGTAATGAGGGAAAAGTGAAATTAATTGCCTGGGGTAGCCATGGCATAGTTATCACTGGAGGATTTTATAAACAATTACACAAATATTTGTCAGGAAGTACACAGCTGTAATTTATTCTGCCTTGAGGGTCTCCCAGATTTCTTTTTCCAAGATTCTGCCATCCAGAATAGTCATTAATTTAAGAGATAAGGTACTCACAACAAAATAAAGGTGTTCTGGTATTAAGTTTCTGCTCTTACCTAGACAAATAAATATTTAACAAGTACTTTGGCCCCTGAGTTGCGTGCTAATCATCTGCATCTGACACAGATGCTCCAACTCCCGAATTACCATTGCACTGGGAATCTCAGGTGTTCTCTCATTTGTTTGTCTCATTGTTGTCTCATTACCTACCGGAAATTTCTGCACTTAAAAGACAACAGACTGATACGAATTTTGTGCACATTCTTGTAGTTAATGAATTTTTCCACTGTAAAAACTGTTTAGGCTGTGATTCTTTCCTAACTGACTTTATGCAGCTTCCTTCATTCATTTGAATCTCTTGGGAGGGGGCAAACATCTCAGTTGGTATGTCCAGAGCTAAGCCAATTTTCTTGGACTTAACACACTAACTTTGATATAGTTACACACAGGTGGGATAAATCCTCAAATTCAAAAATTGCTTACCTACATTACCTTGCAAAATTAAGAGCGTCATAGTCTGACCTTTAACATTTTTAGCTTCCATTTCAGCTCTCATCCAAGAGAGATGATAGGTTGACACCTTTAAATCATTTTATGCATATTCTGATTGTATTAACTATTTTTAGCTGTCTTTTTTAAGTGAAGTGTGTGAGTAAGCATATTCTGCCAAACTGCAAAGTTCAGCAATGCTTTTAAAGGCATAAGCTCCTTTGAGGTTTAATTCAGTCTTTTCCCAAGTAGTATGATTTCAATCCAAACTCCAAAATATCATAATTTCACTTTGTGTTCTCAAGGCAACAAAGCGGATAAAAAAATAAAAAAAACCCCTAACCCCAAACCCCTCATTAATTCAAACTTAGCAAGCCTCCTCTATTATTAATGTGATGTAAAATTTTTTCCTGATCACCATATTCTGAGCATACCTAGCAATGACATTCCACCCTTTAGCTGAAGAGCACAATGCTTTGAATGGCAATAGCTTAGAGGCTTCCATTATTTTAAGTTCTCTGGGAATGACAGCATTGCCAGCTGTGTAATGTTTGCTGTGAGCAGACCAGGCCTTGCTGTTCTGCAGAAACAGCTGGGCTGGATCCTGCAGATGAACTCCTGAGCCCAGCTGCTGCAATTCCCAGAACAGGCTGCACCTCTTCCCTGCTGCAAAGGGGATGCCATGGACTGGCTTGTTGAGGGACAGCATACGAAGGCTGATGGAGGGAGGAGAATGGGATTATTCCAAAGTAATGAGCAAAGGTAAATCCAGCACATAACGTGACTGATGATAATGAA
Organism: Machaerirhynchus nigripectus; assembly: GCA_013397975.1. NCBI lineage: Eukaryota > Metazoa > Chordata > Aves > Passeriformes > Dicruridae > Machaerirhynchus > Machaerirhynchus nigripectus. The sequence continues at coordinate 576,419 of VZRQ01001037.1, read as the reverse complement.
ACCACTAAAATGTAATCGCTGCCTGGGCGGGAGGTTTAGTAAGGAATGATGAAGGGAACAACTCGTGGCAGTGCCAGATCAGTGATAATATGGGAACACCAAATGTCAATCCACCAAAAATCCTATACTATAGAATTTTACTATAGCAATTCTACACGAGAAAATCATCAAGTGAATACAGAGAAAAGTTGACTAATTCTTTAAAACTGATTTTTAAAGGAGAATTTAGACAGATTCAAATATGAAAACAAACATAATTTTATCTTGAGGTTCTCTGTTTGGCAGTCTAAGCCAGAAAATTAATGGCAATCTTGCAAGAATGGTTCTGAAGTTCAATCAGTCCTGAGATAAACCTTTAAATATAACTAAGACACAGGACAATCTTCCCTGAAAATATTAAAGAAAGTAAAATTCCTTTCTTCTGCAGAACTATAAACATTAGTAAAAGCAGAAATATATAAAGTTATTACAGGATGATATTTTCATATTTAATATTGTGATGAAAACAAACATAGAAACTTGAGGTAGTTTTCAAAGTAACTCCTTCCTTACAAATATGGTGTCATCTATATATGCTGTAAATAGCTACAGCCAGCAGAAAGAATGCTATTTTACAATATATTTAACTCAAAGTAGCATCTTAATTAATTTGGTATCTCTTTTCACTATATATATATGATCAGAATTTTAAATTATATGCTTTGTGATTTATCTAAAATTTGGTAATGGTAAATCATATAATATAGAAAATATATAATATATGCAGGCATGCAACGCAAAGACAATTAGAAACACCCTAGTTTGATTTCACACAGCATAATTTTGCCTCCCTAGGCAGTGATTACTTTTTAGTGGTTTCATTAGCATCAGTCTTAAGAGTTCATTATGATTTTTTAGATTACTCTTTTTAAAATAAATTTCCCTTAAGCAGAAGCGCTTTTTTATTACTCTTCCACACCTCTGGGTTCTTAAACATTGTATTCGTCCTTGCTTATACTATTTTTTACCTCCAAAAGTATTTTTACTGACACAATTCACTGCTTTGCCTGATCAGTGACATAAACCATGCTATGGCCTGTGCACAGGATGCAGTCAGAGGCAGCAGCCACTGGGGCAGTTACAATGTGCTGCAGCAGCACTGTGACAGTGCAAATGTTCTCCAGGATCTGGCCTTATGCCACTGGACATCTTCCCTGTGGAAATGTGGTCCAATGTCATCATTCCAGCTTGCTTCTGCTCAGTCATCTTTTATCCCTGCACACAGAGCACCTACGGAGAGGCACAGAAGCCAAACCAGGCTGGCAGGACCAGTCTGTGCTCGCTGGCCTTCCATGGGAGGTAGCACCAGACACTGAAATTCCTCATGGTGTTTTCCAGCCCAGGTAAACAGCACTGTGCTTCCAACAGAAATGCTACTCCGACAGTATGTGAAGTTATAAATAAAAGAATCTGAATATATCCTACAACATTAACACAAAGAGAAAGGCTTCATTTGCTGTAATGACACACCTCTGATCATCATTTTAACCTCTCACGACTGTGAATTCCTTCACATAAAAGTAAAAGGGCATCATTTCAAGCAAACGTGTGCAGAAAACTCTTTAATTTTTGTTACTGTTTGCAAAAATACTGCTTTAGAAAAACTCTTCATCTTCCTGGGTATTCTTTATAACATTATTCTTTAATTATCTCAGATACAAACGAGAAAAAGGACTAATTAATTAGAAAGCCTTTTGCACTAGACACCTGATGTCTAGAAAAATTAGTATTTGTTCTTTAGAGGGTCTGGGAACTGATGAAAGAAGTAATTTGAATAAGCTGCAGATAGTTTACATTAGTGGATAATTAATATTCTTCATATTTTGTCCTAGATTTCATTAGGCAACAATTGTAGACACGTCTGTGCTAGTGAAAGAATGTCAAGAGTTCAGTTTAGATTACAACTCCTCAGGAAAAAAGAATGCAACGGCAAGCATAATCATCAAGCAGAACCAGACAGAAGAAACTTATTGAGAATTCAAAGCATTATTTTGTACCTGTTTAAATAATTTGTGTTGGAAATTACCCTAATCTCTGAATGTAATCTAAGACCTATGGGACTTCCAAATAGCAAAGGCAATATTCTGGTAATTTAACCTGATAGCTAACCTGATAATGAAGTAACAGGAGTAATAGTTTTAAAACACAGGATAGCACACTACATTTTCTTTATTTATGTGTTTTTACTTTCAGTGTTTAATGTAAGGATTTATAATACCAAGACATTTCTGTACTTGAGAAGGATTTTTTTACGTTTTCCTATTTATGTGCAGAGTAAAATTTTGTCTAATAAAAATTATGTAATATTGCACAGAATATTTGTAATAAATACACTTAACTTTTATCTTGAAGACAGGCACTATGAGAGGTAAGTTCTGATTGTGACAAAAACTGAAAATGGGGTTGCCAGGACATATCTTGGGAAATATGTGGTTAACAGGTATCCTACCTAAGCATTCAGTGATAGCTGGAATATAGCACTACTGATAATTCAGATTTAATTCCAAATTGTCTGTCTGCTGACAACACTATCAGCAGTTCTTACCCTCATTAAGTTGCTATCCTCAGAAATAACCTTAATGTGTAAATTAGACAGATGAAACCTTGCACTGTGCAAGTTTGTTTAACTGATCAGCTTGTGTGGAGATGGGGATAAAGGACGAAGGAGGAGTTGTACTGTTGCTTACACCAATGAGAAGGTAGAGCATGAAGTGGTCAAGCATTTACTGATCAATCATTGTATAAAACTAAGTGCTGTAAAGTTTTCTTGGGATAAATACGAAGGATTTGCTTCACTTGAGCTCAGAGGATCCAATTAAAGTCACTGGGGTATACTTAGGCTTATATTCAAAGACTTTCTGGATCCAGATCATTTTTAAGGATGCCTTGGGCCTCCACATCCTGAAGAAGTGATTTTTACAGATTACCTGGTCTCACACCAGCCATCCAAACAAACATGATTGCTAGTGTTTTTAAATGCATGTTAAGATTCAGTACACTATTGACTAGACTCAGTTTCAGATCTGCAATTCTGCTCCTTGTTGGTTTGAAAGAACTGTGTTCAAAAAGTCTCAGACAACTCCTACATACGAAAACCCACAAAGCTGCAAAAGAGAACTTACTTAAAAGCAGCTCATTCATGAACAATTACTTTAGAAACGCAGGCTTTTTCTACCAAAAAAACCCCCAGAGTTACTTATGACTAAATTCTGGACTTCATCATAAGCAATGAGAAAAATGAACTGCATTTCAGCTGGGAGTTCCAGACAAATTCAAAGGAATTAAGTACTCAAATATTTCTCAGTTTTATGACTCTCTTGTCACCGCTGTGTCTTATCACTCTCTGTACTTTGAGCCTCGCCCAGATCATAATCAGGTGATCTGTAAAGTTCTGCAGAGATTTCAGTCAGTCACGAGAGGCTGGAGAGAGTGTCACACCCACTGCTGCAGCACTGTGCCTCTCACTGGTAGGGCTCCCACGGCTCCGCAGCGCTCCTGCCGATCCCACCCCGAGCTGGAGCTGCCCAGCAGCACGGGCTCCAACACTGGCAGCTTGGGAGGCACCACAGCAGGCAAGACTTTACCTCTCAAAACCACCAGCAAATTCACCAGGCAGATAAAACTGACTGCAAGTTTCCTTAGCCTGCTCACGGAATGGTCTTTGCTGTGGTTTTTAAGCAGCGCATTGATTAATGAGCGAGCACCTTGTGCTTCAGAGCTGTCAGACCTGCACTGCACAGCTCTGAAACTGCAGCCCAGTTGCTATGGCTACAAGAAGCTCCCATAGGATGGCTGCATTTAGCTGGCACATCCCAAACGCCCAGAATACTAATGAAATGGAAGAGTCCATCTATCTGCTCTGCAATTCAAAGGTGTGTTTTACAAATCTTAAATATTTGCACTTAGTCAACTGCAAATACAATTATCTTATTTCTCAATTATAAAAATAAAAAAACCACCAACCCTACTGTCTTTGCAGAAACCTTTTCTTTCTCTTTGCCCCATAACTAGATATAATTTTTTAATGCAATTTTTTTTAAAAAACAGGGTGTAAATTATGTGGCTTAACAGAAATAAGTATCCATTTTCCTAAAATTACAATTAAGCAAACAAAGGTAATAAGGATTTCACATTTAGCTATATGCCAATTTGCTGTGGGGGTCAGAAAATACAAAACAGGATTTAAACTGACTTTTCCTCTTTTGGCCTGTTTTAAAGCTAATTATTTTTTAAAACCTGTCCATTTTAACAAAATATTTCTATTCCTTTTTTATTTTATCCAAACTGATGAGTGCCATGAAACAATAATCTAACTTCCAATCACCCAGTTGGTCTCTGGTGCAGCGACAGCTGCTATGGCATTTTCCCAGCAGCACTGTAGATGCCTCTACATTTTAACTGCTCTTGAGAAGCTTGGTAACAAACGTTAGAGGGAAAAGCGATGGGTAAAAACTCATATTCCTACCAAGAAGTGTGGTCCTCCAGCAACTTGCTATTAGCTCTTCTCAAAGGTAGTCAATGATACTAATCTGCCTCCAGTCAAATTAATTGAATGAAACAGTTCAAGTAGGTATTTTGAGTTAATTCAGGTGGATGCAGAGAAAAGTGTCCTTTCCAACTTAATTTATTCTATTACCCTGTTGTACAGACAGACCTAACCAAGGCTCCCCTCTCAAACAAAAAGTGCCAGCCCACACCTTAGGACAGTATCATCCCCAATAAGTTATCAGGACCCAGAACCACAAGGCCTTATCTCTGGGGAATTTACTACTAGGAACAGTGAGCAATAAGAAAAAATTCCACAGTTCCTGCAGTTGACTCTTTCAGAGGTTGTGCACAGACGTTTAAGTGCATAACATTTCCTGTTCTGTAGATCTCACACACTTCTCTACAAAATAATCAGTGAGTGAAAAGTTTCCATACCAGCAATCTATGTTAAATTCTTATGGAATAAAAATTCTCTTTATTGGCACTGAAGTAAAGCTTGCAGCTCAAATAAAGATATCACACAGAAATCTTGTGGTGTTTAGGACATGATAAGCACTTGAAAGATTTACATAAATCGTGCCAGATTTTTAACTTCTTCACTATTTCAATGTCATTTAGAGTAATGTGCTGTTGGTGATTTACAGAGCAGAAATATTCACAGTGGCTGTGTGGTACTGAACAGTTTCTACTGTGCAATTTCCCTATAAATAATAATTTTTCATCTGTCTCATGTAAGCCTGACAATGCAGCAAGGCGTAGTGGCAATACTTCTAACGTGGTCTATTCCCAAAAGTAAATCAGTATTCTTTGCATGATGTTCCCTAGAGCCAGATAGATTGCACATTTGTTAGAAATATAGTTACAGCAGCTTTTCAAGGAATGGGGAAGCTGATCTTAGACAGAGGCCCAAGGAGGAGACCTGAACCTTGGCATGTCAGAAACAGCAAGGAACATCACGGAGCATCTATTTCACAATGCAGGCCTGCCCGTATGTTCTTTAGTAAAACTGGAGCTTGGCTTTGGTGAAAACAAGAGGCAAAATAAAATTTTGTGGAGTCACTCAAATAAGCAACACAGAATTTGTTCTGTTTAACTAAGGATCTTCCAATATGGCTTTTCTCTAAGGCAAGAAATTTTTTAAGAAGGCCTAAAGTCCTGCATGATGGGAGATTCAGAAGAGAGGACCTATGTACTTCTCCATCCTTTTTTTCCTTTTAAAGAAAAATAAATCTGATTGTGAGGATACTTTTTAATACAGGATTCTTAGAGCAAATTCACGCAATTTATGTCTATTTATGTATGAATGGCTATGAGGTTTTCCTCAAGATGAGAATCTGACCCAGGTCCCTTGAAGTATCTACTCTTTTCCTCTGTTCTTACGACCTGAGAGCAGGGAAAGGGAAAAGTTTATCTGGTATTTTTTTATAAGCTTCTGTACACAATTAAAGTTAGAAAGGAAAATAAATCAATACTTAGCATTGTTCCTACGTAACACATGTATTTGACTTAACTGAACACAGAAAAATTATCCTTTCAGTTAACAATTAAAAGAATATTCTGTAAAAAGGATTTTCTTGAGCAACTCTTCAAGCATTACTTTACATACTGTGGCTTACTTGCTGTAATTGTCTCTTTCAAGAATTACAAATGTGACTCCTGAGAGTGGTTTATTGGAGGTCATCCAAAACTAGCATCTGTCCACAGCCCTGGAAAAATTGGGCTTCCCTACTTGTGCCAGATATTTCACCATATTTCACACAGAAGAGGGAAAACCCCACTCATATTGCCAAGAACTTCTCTATGGTATTGTTCTCAGCAAAGGAATAAAGAATGCTGTTGTTTGAGTGTTCCAAAGCCCACATGCTGTCCAAAACCACCCAAGAAACTGTCCCTGTTGTTCAATTGCAAAATAACCATATAAAAGGGAAAGAATTCAGTGTCTCAGTTGATACGAACTGGAGTAGCTGTTTTACATGTAAAATTCTGAGAGTAAATAAAAGAGAACTGGAAAAAGTTTTTTTTGATGTGTTTTTTTGCAGTCAGAGTTTATTGTGCTGATCTTGAACAAAGTAAACTACTTGATAGATTATTCTCAAGCATCATACTTTTAACTGCACCTTCATTTGCTTGAGGGTTGGCTACATTGCAGAAACAAGAGGAAGTGTTTCCTGAACCTGTATAAAAACTTGCAAGTAAAGCAGCCTCCTGCCAGATCCAAGGTACCGGGCCAGTTAGAAGATTGCCAGGGTGTGGCCACATACAGGGACACTGAAGATGGTGTCTTGGTGTGGTTTTCTATTCCCTGATCATCTGCTCCATGCCCAGGGATGGTTGCTGTAGGTTTAGGGTGGGTCTGGGGCAGGGGGGAGCCTTGGAGCTCTGTGCGGGCTTTTTCACAGCCTCACTCCCCAGCTGTCCATGGTGCCGGGCGGACTGGGCTCTCTTTGTTGCTTAGCCAGCTTGGTTTTTTGTTAGCTTAGGCAAGGTTTTTTCCCTTTCCCTGGCCTTGGAGACTGTGGCAACAATCCTTCGAGGCCTTTGTTTTTTTCCTGAACTGCGTGGTTTGGTTTGGTCCGACGCCAGAGAGGACTATCGACGGAAGAAGCGGGGGACCGCTGGGGAGCCAAGCGGCCACTCTGTCCCGGCCCCAGACCTCGGAAAAGCCGACCCAGCAAAAGAAAGGACCCAAAATCCACCAGCTTCATCTGCTGTGAACAGGAGACCAACATCAAAGATTCACCAGGTTCCCATCTGTTTTTTTCCCAAGCTGCTGCATGAACCTTTGGTTTCTTTCTTCCCTGAGACAAAAGCTGCTGCCATTTTTATTTTTTTCCCCCCTCCTCCCCGTCATGTTGTTGGCCATTGTTTTTTTTTTCCCCTGGTATTTTGGTTTGGTTTTTTCTGTTTCGGGGTGGGTGTGTTTGTGGGGGGGTAAGGTTCTGACAATTCAATATCTAGCATTTATTCATTTTTTTCCCGTGACATGTGGACATTTTGTTTGTCAGTAAATGATTGGGTTTTTTCCACTTTCATCCACTACTATTCATTTTCTCATTGGCAGAAAGGGATTGTTGGAACCCCTTTTTTTTATTAGAGGAAACACTCATTCCAGAGTGTTCTTCTCCTCAACATGTCTCTAAACCGAGACAGATGACATTAGCACAAAAAAAATGGTTAACTTTGTCAGGTTGAGTCTTTAGAAGTGCCTGATCTTCATCTTCTACATCTTCATCCCCACAGAACCTGGAGTCCTTTGATACTTTGCTACTCTTTTAAAAAATAAAATTATTCTGACATTGAATATTTTAATAAAAGCCAAACCAACAAACACTTGAATCACACTCTGGTTGGCAATCACTTCCTTCCCTCTGCCATCCAGCTGTGCACTTTATTGTTGAAATTATAACCTGAAGGTCTGTTAAATATACAGCAGTGTACAAATGCCTGCTAAGTAGTGGGATATAATATTCTGGGGAATTAAGGTAGCTACCAATAATAATTTAAACAAACAGTGTTCAATCATTGTTGTCCCTTGTGTTCATAAGTTACACGGCAGATACAGTCATTAGTGCAGCACAGCACAGGGAATTCTCAGCTAATAAAAATTCACAAAGGCCTTAGGTGAAGTTTGTAGAAACATGACTGAATTTGCACTGCTGCCCCAGCTGAAGGTGATATAGCTAAAGGCCTGCTAAAACATTGCTGAAAAACTAACTTAAATATAAAGGGACTTTTTCACAGATGTCACTTTTTGAATGGCTTCATCGTTTTTCCTGCTCATCAGCTGCCTCTTTTTTCCTACTCCAGTTGTGTGTATTCAAGAGGAACATAGGCCAAACTCATTAATATTAATCAGATTTTCTCCTGTTCTTCACAAGTTCAAAGGGTACTGGAACAACCAACTGAGGGCTATACCCAGAGGCTAATATCTGTACTTATCTTCATGTTTCATTGGGAGATAGACACAAAATGAATAATACTTTGTCCTCAGTCACAAACCTTCATAAACTGGCAATTAAAGCCCTCCTATTTCAGACTTGGTTGTAAAAGAGAGTCAAAGTGGCTGTCTTGGTGGGAAGCCTCAGATGCCTTCAGTTCCTCCTTTCTAGCACCTCTAAGGTTCCTACGAGCCACGCACCTCGTACAAATTATCAGGCGTATGGAGGTGTGACACTTCCTCAGTAATTCACTTTAAAGATGCTGCAGCTCTGGAGGTCCTGACTTTGTGGTTCATTTCTTTACAATGCAATTTAGTAACCTCATCCATAGCTAAGAAAACAAACAATTGTGATCATTCTCTTTCCCCCAGATTTACAAAGTGACTGAGAAGTCCCACAAAGTTGCTACAAGCAAAATTAAGAACATTTTCTAGGTCACTAACATGACAGGGCCAACTCTTACACGTTTATCTCCATACCTTTCAGATCACTAGAGGACTAGTAACAGGGAATTTTGCTAGGAGCTGTAGGCTCATCAATTGCAGATGTCACAAAGAAACCCAGGCATATTAGTCACCAGTCACAGGATGAGCCACCAATGGGATAAAAATGTAAAAAAAGTAAATGAGCAGCTAGAGAGAATCAAACCAGGCATTTCCAGGAGAGACTGAAAAACATTAATCTTTGTCATTATTATGTTATTCATACTTTTAAAAGTGAGACTGAAACATGCACAGGAAAAGAAGCTATTGGCAGAAGAATGAAGAGACTATTACATGAGAAGAAAGAACAGCTCATCAGAGGGTATGACTGTTCTCTATAAATGCAGTTCAGGGTAAAGATCAGGTATTTAAAAGAATAATTTAAGCTAAAGGTTAAAGTAGGTAGATGAAGAAATGCATATAAGCTGAATTCTCTCAGACTGATAACTAGAAGGTTTCTAGCCTTCAGAACAATGACATCCCTGAATGGTTTTCCAAGTACACCAGCCAAGACAAAAATCCTAACTAATGTACAGTTTGATCTGAAGTTTATGAAACAGCACTACCAGTGTGATTTGTTGACCCATAAAGCTTTTCCCAACCATTGTTTCCTGATACGCTTCTTCCAGAAGTGCAGATACAGAACTAGGAGGCTTAACACCTAACATGTATCTGCTGCTTCACCAACACAGCATCTTGTAGCCCCTAGAGAATACAGCCATCTCTTTCATGCAACAATAACACTGCCAATACAAATCAGTCATTGCTGCTGCTGCTGGGCTCAGACCTCTATCACCTAATCAGACTAGGAAAAAAAATAGAGAAAAAAGACTGATAGTCCATTTTCCCCCAACATATTCCAATTACAGTTAATATTTTGTTTAATATATATTTTATTTAGTTCAGCAAGCCTAAAGCGGCCTTTTTAGACTAGGCTGGGTTTTAGATACTATTTACAGAAAGTTATAGATATATTTTCTGAACTCAGAGTAAGATGGTGTTACTGTAGATTAAAAGAAAAGGGTCGTGGCCTGTGTCAGCCAACTAGTATTTCCAGCAATTAGTCCTATTCTTATCCTTAGTTAAAAGAGCAATCAAACCTTGATTCAGCTCTTGGTATTAAGACAATTGCTCTGTTTTTTCATTTTTGTATTCAGCTAAATGGCCAGAGAAGTCCCTTATTACCAGCTTCAGGGTGTACTTTGCACTAATGCTCACCCAGAACAGAAAGCCTAGGGTACAACCTAATCCTAAATCACCTTATTTACAAACTCTTGATTTGCTCAAGGGTTTATTTACCATCTTGAATGTAGAAAATACAGTCTACTACAGGAGCCCCAATATAACTCAAAACCAGGATAGGTAAGAGCTCTAAAACACACTGGCACCATGCAGCAAGCAAAAGGCCCTGAAGGATTTTTTTAATAAGCTCTGAAGTCTGATAGACTATCTTGCTTAACCAACAGAAAACATCTTGAAAAAATGAAAAGTCAGATAAGGGGGATCATTATCGTTATCCCTGCCACAGTCCTCTTTATTTTTCTCTAACCATGGACCCATTCTGCTCCCACACTGTGTCTCCTAACTCAGCCACCAGACAGTCTAAATTCCAGGAAGGTAAAAGAATTCTTCTCAATCTTTACTAAGCTCATGTTAAATCCCACCTACTTGCAAGGCTAGCAACAAGGAGAAAAAACTTCAGTGAGCTCCTAGTTCAATGACTCAAAGTGAAATTCCAGTCTCCCATCATCTCTGAAATCCCCTAGCTCCCTCTCATGCTTAATTTTTATTCCTTCTGTATGGAATACTAGTAATTTGCTTCATTGCAAATATATCCCCCTTCTAGGCAGAAGATGAGAAGATTGCATATGCTTAGTAACTATGCTGGGCTAAATTCTTATCAGTATGCAGAGGCTTTATGATCAGTAATTCAAACATGCCATCAGTGCCCCATGTGAGGAGGCCTTCAGCTCAGAAACTTCCTGTGTCTGTAACAGTTTGAGGAGTAAGTTTGACAGGTTAAATAGCATAGGTCTATTCTGTCCTTACCCTGAATATTCTTTTACTGTGTGCTAAAAGACTGCAACTTAAAAACCAGACCAAAAAACCCCAGAGTGAGTGCTTGCAAACTGCAGTCCACAGGCATAACAAGCATCTATCTACACAGGAGTATTGTGCACAAATAGACAGGGCAACACCAAGTTCACACAGGCAGAAGCATAGGCTTGCATTAAAAGGCTACTGCCCTTGTGTTCTGTCAGCCAAGGGTGAGCACAATCACTGATGTACATTTCTGTATACAGCACTGCAGAATACTGTATCCCACTTTGCAGGCAAATAGCTAAAATTTATCCAAAACTTCCTACACAAGACCCTATTCTTGTACTGGTTCGTCAGTTTTCTACTCAGGTGAATCAGCCTGTGACAATTTGCAACTCAGATAAAACCAAGGCTTACCTGTCAATCCTATCTGCTTTTCTTACACAAGAAAGCTCCAAGCAGAATTACCAGGGTGGCAGTTGTGAGCTAATCACATCTCCAGAGAATTGCAATTCCTGAAGGCACTTCACACTTCCTGAGCTTCAGCTTCAACAGCTGTAATTAGTTTGCAATTATTAGACCTTGGCAGTGCTTATTTCTTAAATGTCTGCCATATCTAAACATGCCAAAACCAGAAGTCATTTATCACTCAAGTCACAGGATACTAATATCTGTCCCAATATTGTTTACCTCTTCTGCAGTAAAAGCGTTGAATTTTGACTTCATAACACCTCAGTCTGTTCAAACCCCAAAAGACTGGATTTAGAACCTTCATGTGAAATAGGAGGAGCCTTTTTTCTCTTGGGCCCCTTGAAATATGATGGCAAGTTGAAGGTTTTGGGGGATTTTTCCTTCTTGTTAATCTCTGGACTGAACCAGTTTTAATTGCTGCCCACAGTAAAATACTATCTACATGATGAAAAGTGTGTTCCCCAATACCCTCCCTTCCCTCAGAACACTTCCCCACAGGTAGCTCTCATTAGCACACCACCACCATCAAAAAGCAAAAGCTCTAACAGTTTTCAACAAAGCAGGGATCTACTTAAAGAGACATTCATAAAGACTGGTTAACCAAACACCTACAAAAGAATATTCTTTAATTATTTGTGCTATTAGCTGGTGCCTTCTGTCTGAACTAAACATCCCACTCCAGATCACAAACACTTCTTCCTTGTAGTAGAGATAATTTTTTTTTTGTCTCTGTAAATCTGTTCGCCTTCATGTTTTCTTTAGAAAACAAACAGTGCATTAAAAATGGGAGATGATCATTATTTAATTCCGTTTGAAAGAGATGTCCATAAGGATAGCTATTCTATATAGTCTGAAACAGTGCTGAAAGATTTCCCTATTCATGGACAAATAGCCTCCTCTTTCCATTTGACACCATCTCATTGTGTCCAGCAACACTTTCCTTTTGTAACAACTTAAATTCTTGCTTGCTTGCTTACACACTGCTCTCATCCACCTATGTGCAGGTTAAACTATTGGTCTATATTAAGACATCATGACAGCCTGGCAGACAAGTGAGATAAGTTAGATACACATGAACAATTTGGAAACTGGCATAAAGAATATAGCTTCAAAATAGCCCAGAGGATGACTAATAGCTCTCAAAATTAGCCAGTTTTTTAGCTGTTGGATTACAGGCCCAAACTTCTCACTCCCTGACCTCCAGTTAGAGACCAAAATCTTGGGATACCACAACACAGACAGGATGAAGAACCTGAGATCTGAACAACATCGTATTTTCAGTTCTCAAACACATGGACTTTTTTCCAGTTTTGGAAAGACATTTATTTCATACCTGCCATAGAGATGAAAATGCCCTATATATTCATCTTAATTATTTATGTTTTATTCATCACCTAACCAAATTTTATGGTGCTTACAGCACATGCCATGATGGGTTCACTAACTCCATATACTACTGTAAAGGTTACTATAGATAATCTAGTAACTCTTTCTGAACTGCATTCCATAAGTACAAAATACCATTCAGTAAAAACTGGTGGTTAGGTTTCCATCATAAAATCAAACTCCTTGCCTGAGACCTCAGTTTCCTCATTTTCACAACAGCCAAAAAAAATAATTGCAAGTATATAATGCAAACAAAGTACAAACTTAATTAAAACAAGCTAAAACGTACCGGAAGTAGCTTGTCAGGTCATTCAAGAAAAACGGGGTGGGGAGGGAAGAAAAAAGAAAGTAAACACTGATAAAATTTTTCTTAGTAGGTTGAATTTGAGCTCCTCAAGAACCATCAGACTTTCTGGGCCCCTGGAAGAACAGCCCTTGTTGCAGTTACTAAGCAAGGAGGATTCTAATGGATTTTTGATGAAATCTTAATGAAGATTTAACACGAGAACAATACAGAAAGAAATCTTTTCCTAGTATATTTTGTGCTCTAGTAGCTTTGGCCAAGCAGGAGCAAATAGTCTTTGAATTAAATATACACATTGATGTACTGCATGGTTTTTTATTTTGTTTTGCTTTTAAGAAACTAAACAAGCACTAGACAAGAAGAAATAATCACTCGCTCACACTTCTGAAAGCAGGAGATAATGAAATGAGCTGTAAACTGATTTTAACTGAAATTCAACACAGTTACAGATGGACATTTCTCTATAAAAATACTCACTATTGCATCCAAGTCAACAGTCTCTCACCTTGAAGAAGAAACTAGAAGTTTTTCAAATTCCAACATTGTTGAATGTTGTAAATTAATTGTTTGGAGTTGGCTTTTGCCATATGCTGTATAAATTGTGAGTTATATTGTGAGTTGTGTTACGCATTAAATGTTGAATATATAAACCTTGGAGGATTTTTTATCTGTTTGAGCACTGGAAACAGCCTTCAACTGCCTGGGTAAGGCCCCTTCCAGAGGGCAGGGCAACATACACTCTACCGAGAGCCTAATTCCTTCTGGCTTAGAATTTGCTCTTCCATAAAATACTTGCAATTTTGCACTGCAAGCTGATAAGCAAATTGGCTGGGTTAGACAAAACTTCTGTTACTCCAAGTGCTGAACATCAGGCTCTCCCTCCATGTAAATGCAGGGAGAACCCCATGGGACTGTCCATCTCCCTGCACGGTACCTTGTGCAGAGCTACACCTGCAGCTCCAACTTTTGTAGCGCAGTGGAAGATAAATGAATACATGTGGTGAATAATAACGTTGTATTTTGTAATCTGTGGGTTAGAAACCAACACCACTACAAACCAGAGATCTCTTGGACAGATGTTGCTGTGCACTGTTACACATGACAAAATGGTTTAAGACTAGAGGTGATGAGTGCTGAATCCTGCTGAAATTTCAGAAGTAATTCAGAAGCAGGAAGTAATAATTTAAAATGGAACTTAGAGAAGATAACTAGCACTAATGCCTTAACTTTTACAAGAGGAGAAAGGGAGGAACACAGGTAGTGTCACTGTGTACGAGGAAAGTTGTGACTAATGTATATCTTGAATGAAAGTAATGAAAACTGTAAGAGCAGAATAGTTCTCTATTTCATTGTGCCATGTAGAGATAATTTTTCTAACAAAAAGACTGCAAAAAGCTGCTGAATGGGAGCAACTTGACCCAGGTTTTGCCAAGGAACACTGTACCATACAAAAGAAATAAAAGCAGGGATTTGGCAAAGAGATTTAAATGATCCCAGTGGTTTGAACAGTCACTCTTAACTAGCATGGAGTATTCCAAGAACACATTCCACTTGGCAGTGTTCTTCATCTCTCAATCATCACTATTTGATGAAAATATTTCAATCACTTGTGGTGATTGGTGCTATTGTATTCTGTGTAGCTACATATAACCTAATTACATGAATATTTATTATCTTAAGTGTGACCTTTATGTTGCTTATTTCAGGCAGAGTCATTTTGAAAAACTGCTGGTACTTTCCAGGTATTTTATTATATACAGAATGTTCTTATACCCACAACTAGCCTGTGACCAAAGCTAGAAGACAGCTAAATTTAAAGGTCTTTTCTTTGTATTTTTTTTTAAACTCAGCATGTAAACAGAGTAATTTCTTCAGGTTACTTATACACAGTAGAAAGAAACAGCTAAAAATTCAAGAACCTCAGAAGGCTACTGTATTTCTTCTTGTAAAAGAAGTGGGGAAAACAAAACCTAATTATTACAATTGACATTTTAGGTATGAATTCTGTACAGTATAACTAATAGCCAGCCACTTAGCTTTGAAATTTAAGAAAAAACGAAAACAGAGCCTCAAATGCTTATTCTTCATATTTTCCTAATAAATGAAGTACAATTTTAGGAGTATTCCAAAATTACTTTTTTCACAATTTAAAACTATACCTAAAATAATGGTAAGCTATTTACCCCCAAAATAATATAATTTCTGCTTATTAAAATGATAACTCTAGTGCATCATAAAAAGGTAAAAAACCAACACAGAAAAATATATATAATTTCCTTGACTACTGAGAATGAACACTTAAGTAAATAGTAAAACAACAAACTATCAGTAGATCCTTTTTTTGATAATCTGTATTTGGTAAAGAGCTGCTTCAGACCAGCTGGCGCTGGGCAGACACTGATTCCAAAAACATCACCTCTGAATGGAAAAGCAAAAGAAAGAAAGAAAGAAACAATCCAGCCCAGTAGTAGTTAACACGAATGTACCACTGGAGGCATACAGCAGGGATTCAGACTTACTGATATGAAGAAGAAATTTTCACATGAAGAAGGACAACGTATCACTTCTATCTGGAGCTGAAAACAAATGCTTTAGAAAGGACAAGATCGCTTTTATTTTTCCATAACACAAGCCTAATCACATCAGCTGTATCACAAAAAAGAGGGAAGTGGAAAGGAGGAAGGAGAGGTGAATGGAAGGTTTGCTTTGACTTTGTGATGTACATAAAATAATGAAATTCCTATGTCAAGGCATTTATATATATAGATACTACAGTCAGAAAGAGAATAGTGATAAGCAAAGATTATTGCTCTGTGCTGTCGGAAAGCACCAGGTTTGGAAGAGTAGGGCCTACAAACCACAAAGCATCTGTAACTGAGATATCTCTGCACCACAGTGCACAGCAAGACAGAGTCATCTATTTGTAAAAGCTGTATCCACAGCTGATGACATATGTTTCCTGTCTAAATATGCAGAAAGATAAAGGAAAGAGAGAATCACATAATATAGTAATTTCAAATTTGCAAATGGTCTATGCCAACTAATTATTGCAGTAAGAGCTCTGGACACAGGAGAAAAGATGGATCATATTCACAGCACAAATGAAGGCACTAACTCAATTTTTTCCTTCAGCAGAATCACTGGATACAATTACTGAAGTACATAGTGGGATGCATTAATAGGTTGTTATCATCTCTAGATGATAATATATTGCATACTGTCCCACAGGTACACAAGAGAACAAATTGGGCACATCTGAAAACGTGAAGTCCATTTCCGTGTAGGCTCAATGAAAATGCAAGCAAAGGGTTAAGAGGAGCAGCAGCCCCTCTAGTCAGCCTCCTTCCATACCTGTGGCCTGTCCTACAAAGTAAAATAACTCCCTGTGCATCAGATTCTGCAGGGGAACAGCTTTCTGAGGAATCCTACTGCAGGGCTTTTTCTCTTCCCTGTGTTTCAGACTGAGCTGACCCACAGATATGTGGAGCAGACATGCCTTTAACACTGATGTCCCGATGGTCCTTACAAGATCATGGGAATGCAAGAGGTTCAGTGGGAGAAGGGTGAGGCCTGCTGGGCTGGCAAGTTCACAATTTCATGAAAAATCAGCTGAAGAGTCAACCTCTCTCCAAGCACCTATTTTTCACTGCTCTGATGCCATCCCAGTCAGACTGTGCCAATTTCTGTGAAAGCAATTTATCCTGCCTTTTTAATGGGGCTAGGAGACAGATTAAAGCAGAAATTCCTGCATGTCCTCCCTTCCCTTACTCCCGAGCGCACACAAAATCAGTGGTGCATGGCATGATTCATGTGGGTGAAAACAGGACGACCTGGGGAATTATTAGAGGTTTCCCTTCTTTATTTTGCACCATGCAGACCTTTCCGTGCTCTTCTCAACCTTTTCCTCTTTCAGCCTTTTTATAAAGGCATGCAGCAATGGAATACAGCTTCTTCCAGCTGATGAGTAGCCACACTCAGGACTAAAGATTTTGTCAGTCACAAGTCACATCCCAGTACAAATTCTGAATAATGTTCTTTTGGCACAGATTGAAAGGATTTTAATAACAACCCCCTGAGAAGTTGCTATCTTTACATTTTCCTTTGTCACGACACAGACATGATGTAAATTTCAACTCCCTTTTGGCATTCTCTGTCTGCTGGGCACATTCAGACTGTCTGGGCAATGACCCTTTAGCAAAGTGACTCACCGCTTAAAAGGTAAAATGCAATTTCATTACTTTTGGTGCTGTGAGTAAAAATGCACAGAATTCAGCAAAAGGTATTCAGATGCACACTGCAAGTCAACAAAAGCTTTGTCCTCTGTCCAGCCAACTGAGCTTTAACATCTTTGATCTTTTAGACCCTCTGCCACAACCCATTTCCTGAGCCTTTTTCTTATATCCTTGTCTGGTTGAGAGTGATTTGTTTCCATGCTGTTCCTTGTAGCGGTACAAGACAGATTTAAACTGACTAGCACTTGATTCCCTCTATTCATAGTGTCTTTATAGTCTTCACTTCTTTTAACTTCCCCATCACACTTATTTCTTTTATTTGTTTTTTCCTCTTTATGCAGGCAGTAGTGAGCAGTGTTTGCTTGCTTATATAACTGATTTCCTCAGCTATGCAAACAGTACCAAGATTGTGATATTCTTCAGCAGACAGACATTTTGCCAGTCGGTATCTACAAAGACACTTTCAGTCTCTCTTCTCCTTGTTTTTGTATCACTTGCTGACCATGGATTTGTTAGTCTTTTTGGTTTTGTAACTGCAGTAGCTCTTCACTGTGATTTTTTGCCATGAATATTAATATGCTAATAAGACCCATGGTACCACAAACACTTTGTGTAACTGCCCTGGGGTGATGTTATGAGTCTTCTGCATCCCTTAACCATCTGCTTAATGCCCAAGGACACGATATCTTTAAGATGGAGCTGGGGGACGGGGCCAGAGCGGCAGGACCCGGGTGTGGGTCAGTTCCATGGCTCGGGCTGCAGGTCTGGGCCGTGCTGCGGAGAGGGTGCACCAGGGCACTGCCCTGCCTCTCGGTGTTTCTTTTTTCCCTTTGTTGTTGTTCCCACTAGCTGGGAAAAAGGTTTTGTTGTTGGTTTTTTTTTCCCCTTCCCTCCCCCTGGCCTCCTGGCCTTTCCTTCCCTTCTCTCCGATCCAGAACCCCGCGGGGTGGCCCCGGCTGGCCGGAACCCCAGGTAGGGCCAAGCCCTTGAGCGAAGGGACGCAGAGGTCGGCCAGCTTCACCTGTTATGAGGAGGAGGACCAGCACCAGAGATCAACAGGTTCCTCTTCCATCTGCCCTGCTCCAGGCCCGTGCGTGGATTCCCCTTCCCACAGACTGGGGGGACCGGTTGCCAGCCCATTCTCCCATCTTAAAGTTCATGTTAAGTCTGTCTTTCCTGTGTTCCTGTGTTTGTAATTGATTCTGCAGAAAATGCCATTTTTGCTCTGACACAGCAAGGGCTTGTCTAGGACCATGGATTCTCTAGGACTCCAGCAAGTTCTGTGCTGGAGCAAGGTAAATGTACCTTTGGAACCATCTGCCTCAGCTCAGTGGCTAACAAAACACATGGGATCTCCATGTGACAGAACAGGACCAGGTGAAACAATAGCTGCCAAAGAGCAAAAATAATAATTCAGTATTTTAAAAACTGTCAGCTTCATAGTCCTGGCACCTGAGCTACTCCAGCCTCAGAATGAACAGCATGCCCGGTTTCCGCCTACTCGCACTAGCGCACGCTGCTGTGAGCATTACAAAGGTAGTGCATGCAGGTCAGTGTCCTCACAGTCTCAGTGTTCGCCCTCTGCCCACACTATTCTCAAGACAGTATTCTCAGACTATGTATCTTTGAACAGAAATGAAATGACTAATTACAAATTGCTTATCTTAGCAAGACTGCAAAATTCTTATTGTAGATTGAAGTCTTTCCGTTTGCTACAATTGCCAGCAGGGCTCTGCATTTGGGTTTTAGTTAACAGTAAGGTTATTCAGAAAAGAAATATCAAACCTCTCTTTCCATTTGGCCTCAGACCTTTTTCTTGTGTGACTCTGGGCAGCAGTCCGTGTCCCCCCAGGGTTACGAAACTCTTCTTGTATATGGCCTTGACATCTTGAGAAGTGATAGGAGAACTACAGGAACAGCATCAAGCAAACCTGCTCAGAAAGAGAAAGGAATTTGTAAAGAAAAAAGAAAAGAAAGAAAAGCCATGCACAGTGCAAAGCTGACAAATCCCTTGTACAAACATACAAATAAATTAAATTGTACTAATGGATGAGTGACTGAAAGACAATAGCTTATCAGCCTCAGTTGCATCAAGAGGTACCAATTTCACACTCCGACACCTTACATTACTGAAAAGAAAGCTATAGACTTGTGCATTAATCAGAAGAAAGTTAAATATAAATGTTTCCCCCCATTCCCATCTGCAATTTGTTATTTAGAAAAATATAATGAGAACAGTAGGAACTGGCATTAAAAGAGATAGAATGACATCTACTGGCTGCTAGGAACTGGCTGAAAATGCTAAAACTGTTTTGGATTTTTCTTCCTTGCCTCAAAATCTTTAAACTGAGACTCTTATTACTAGTCATAGAGTTTAGCTATTGTACAGGGAATGGAGAACAGCTCAATAAGTTCCCCAAATAAAAATCTTCTCTGGACAAATTTTAACCAATTATCTACCTAATTAAAAAGACCTACATAGACAGCTTAATATGTTTCAGAGCTTTAATATTAATGCTAGGGAGTAAATAGATACTCTGCTTCAGAACTACCAGAAACTGAAAAAAAACGCCAGAAACACTGCAATTTTGCACTGGATGCAGGTCTCCATTGCACATTTTACAAAAATACTGATAAAGAGAACTAAGTCTCTTATCAAAAAATTGCTTAAGCAGCCAAATTTTACAGCACAGCCTCACTTTGTAAAATGATAATCATACCTTTTTTCCTGAATTAATTTAGTGCATTGTTGTTCATTTTTTAATTTAGCACCTTCTTTTTTAGGGATTACATAAATTTTAACATGAACCAGACATTCTATTTCGAGGGTTTTTTTGCTCCTACTCCTTTTTTAAAACCATCCTAGAACAATCACCCGTGATATAAAAATCTCAGAATGTCCTGAGATTTTTTTAAAGGTCACTGAAACATCTCAGTCCTAAGTGAACACTGTTCTTTGTGCTATACATGTCTTCAGGCCTCTCTTAGGGATCTGTGAGTGAGGCCCTGTTCCCTGTTAGCAGTGATTCTCTGTGGGTGATACTGCCCGTACAAACAAATCGATCTTGCTCACTTTCTACCACATGATATATTTTCTCCTCCTGCAGTTTCTCCACACTAGTTAATTAAACTCCTCTCTACTCTGTATTTGGTGGTCTGCTCACCAGGAAATATTTATCTAGCTCTCACACCTCCAAAAAGAATCAGAAATTAGTCTGATATTGATACAAGCATTTGGTGATTATTTCCTAATATATTTAGCTGGGAAAAAAGAAACATTCTAAGGAGATCACAGTGTTATCCCGACTGATGCTTATATAGCATATATTTATGCAACATACTGCAGAGAGGCAAAAGTAAGCCTCAATTCTGGCCTTGAGCCATAGCCAAAATAGACAAATATGTACAATGAGATAGCATGTAAAGAAAGGTGGGGGGAAAAGCTGAGGCTGAAGAAAAACAAGAGCTGATATTTGCAAGAGCAGACTAGGGAATTTAAGTGTATCTTCCATAAAATATCAATGGCTTCTCCACTGCAGGAATGGATACAGACTTAGTAGGAATAGCACAGCTGTGCAGCTGCATTGAGCAGTGCTCTCTCTTCCCCAGGCTTGGACTCAGAGCAGGGAATGCTGTGTTGGGCTGTGGCTCCGAAGGACACTCAGGCATCCCCTGATGCTCCTTCCTGCAGCAGCTTTACCTTGGTCCCTGTATCTGGCACACAGACCCCTGACCCTGGAGGGAAGCTGTAGTGCTGCATGACTTACCGATGCCAGAGCAGGACAATACAGACTCATCTTTCATGTGACTTTTTATTTCATATGCCAATGTGTCTTGAAGTTCACAAAATGTTTCCAGGTATTCCTTTAGGGATATTGTGGATATATTCATACCACTACTTTTTGTCCAATCCTATTATCTTAAGAAATAGTTAGCAATAAACTAAACTGAAATTGATACAATGTTCTTGATAACTTTTTACTTCATAAACTATCACACAAAGTTCACTGAAGTGAATTATTCAGAACTTATACTGAAGTTGTATCCAAATACATAGAAAAAATACCCAAAGATATGACCTTGGATTGTTCCAATGCATCCATAGAAAGAAATACAGTCTCATAGTATTTCATGCTCATAAATTTTAACCACGAAATACTCCAATGTGAGTTATTCATTAAAGCTACCACTACAGATTCCAACAGTTAGCCCACTTGAGAAGTGCTAGTTCAAACAACAAGAGAGCAGCAGGTTGCTTTAACTCAACTTGTTCATCAAATAATTCCCACAGGAAACAGCATAAAATATCTGTGCTTCCTAGGGAGCAAAATCTGTCATTTCACCCAGCACAGAATGTTACAAAAGTCACCTAATCTTTTCCTTAAAAAACCCGCAAAATAGTTCTGATGAATCACTCTCTAGAAGAGCCTCTTTCTCTTTATCAACTTCAAAAGAAATCTAGCTAAGATACTGATATCTGTACTGCGGAAGTCTGAAGCTGGAGGAGATTGAATCTCAGCCTATAGATAAGAAGCAATATTCTCCTTGCACTCAAGCTCCCAGCAGTCTTCAGGACTGAATTCTGGCCTGTTATTTCACTGCTCTGAGGGGCTGGAGGACTTGAAGCAGCCTCCTGTGCTCTGTGCTGAGCTGCACCTTCTGCAGACCCTGGCAATTTCACCTTTGTGCAACTGAGGCTTCAGGTGTGCACTGCCGGGATGTGTCACAACGGGAGCAGACCTCCAAGCCCAACAAAAGGAAAAGTCGTTCTGTTTATATCAGAATTGAGTATGTGCTGTTGGGGAGTACGACTTGCTGAGATTCTGTGTTAGAGTTTCTCCCAATTTTAATTTTTCTTTTCTATTTCTGTGTATTATACCTATTTCATGATTTGGTATCTGGATTTACAGACAACGCTCCAGGTTGTGTATTAAACTGAAAAGGAAATAATTTTCTCCCATGATATTGTTTGAGATCTTCATAAAATTCTTATTGCATAGTTGTCTTTTTTTCAACATCTCTATTCACAGGTCCATGTAAAAACGTAGATCTTATATTACGTAAATAAAGTCTACAAGAGGAAAATGAGGAGGGCTGAAGCTACATCTGACTTCATACATCACAATGATTGATTTTTGCAATCATTATAGCTATTTCTAATGAGTATTTTGCAATGGAGATAGAAAATATAAGGGTAAATGCAATAGGTTTACAGCAATCTAATGTAACATAATATGGTGTTTCTTTCATTTTGCATGAATTAATGTCATTATAACTTACTAATTTCTAGTTTCAAATAGATATTTCTGATGCTGTTAGGGAAACACAGTAATAACAAAAACCAGATTTACTGAAAAGTTACCTTATGCTTTTATTTTTCATAAAATCATCTCTTTCAGTAGCCAGCCTACCATTTTTTCACAAAATTGCATTCTATATTCCAAAAAACTTGATGTTTTAGGATAACTCCCATGTTGTCATTCACTGACTGTTACAATAGCTTTGTCATGAAAACTTTAATCTGGTTAAAGTTAGGAATACTTTAATGGTTTGGCTATTTAATGGGCTTCAGGCAGGCACAATGATTTTATACAGAACTGCACAAAAGTCTCAAAAAAATGCTTGCTATTTCAGTGAATCCACACTGCCTTCTGTAAGAGTGCACTGATGGAGGTTCAAGTCCCATTTTAGTGCTAAATAAAAGAGATTTTCTTCTCAGTTAAAGTCATAAACACAAACAAAATCCCTGTGTTAGAGCTGGGCCACTGCCTGGGTTTCCAGACCTATCTACAGGTAAAAGTATGAACTGCTGCTGGTGCAAAAAAGACCAAATTTTGGTTATACCCATTCACCATCTCTGTAAATCACCACTGAATGAGACAGTACCACCCTTCTCCTATGGAGTGTCTATGGCCTTTATCCCATCATGGTTTTATTCTTTAGCACCAGCTAAACGTATAGAAAGGATTAAAAGAAAAAAAATAAAATCAGTTCTTACCTTGACTGGCCAAGACATTCCAAGTGGGTTTCCAAGAGGTCATTTCAGTCCTCAGCACAATGGCTGCAGCCAGCACCATGAGCTTAGTTCTCAACTTGATTTTCAGAAAGATCTACAAAATAAAGCAGAATAAAATAACTTAATTTCCTATGATGCAGGTATCAAAATATATGATTAAAATATTTATAATGCTTTTTGCATTAAAACTGTACATTGCAAACATAATTTTCTGCATGATTTATATCTTTGCTTTTTCTTTTCTAGTTTAGAGATGACTTTCAAAGGCCCTTCCAACCCAAATTATTGTAAGATTCTATGACAACTGCCTTGAATGATTTGTAAAGATAAATTGCTTTACAGAAATGACATCTTAAAGTAAAAGATTAAATTCAATTATATGAGAAAGCTCAGGATATTATAACGAAAAAATACAGGCTTTCTCAGTGGACTCTTCACCAGTAATTTCTCATTACATGATTTTCAATAAGGAAACAACATCAAGTCAATTCCTAATGCACGTCCTTTGTTGTACTTTAAAAGGACCACAACCACATTATTACAGCTTCAACAGCCAATGCCAGACTAAGAGCTATATTAACCCTTGCAGTTTAGAGCACTGTACAGTTGCCTGCAGTTTTTTTAAGAAATAAACAAAAAATCATAGCAGTTTAGTTAACTTATATTGATTTCCAGTACGTAAACTGCATGCAAGTCTCAGAATGAACTGAAGTCATGACACCATAAGATTGGGGGGTATTTTTTGAGATCCTTTTCTGCTGAACACAGCAAAGCTTTTTGCAGGCTCCCTCAGCATCTCCACAAATGTGAATACCTTGCCACTGCATGCACCTACCAGCACTTCAAAAACCCTCACTCCTTTTCGAAGCTCACTGGAGTTCTCTACACTGCGGTAACGTGTTTTAAGATTTATTCCACAATTAGTATGTATCTCTGATCTCATCAAGTACTTCAGAGAAGCAAAGTTTCTCAAGCACAGTGAATACCTGACATTAGCTCTCTCACAGGTGAAAAAAAAATACCTGTGAGATTATTTTTGCTTAGAGCAAACTTTGCAACTTACATATTTCTGCACCGAGGCTTATCAGTTGGAACAAATGCATTATAGCTTTCTCTTTCTACTTTAAATTAAGAAGTGCTGTCATCATTATAATTTTAGATTGAAAAAGAAAATCCTTGCAGAATAAATCATTCAGTTTCATAACCACGGCTAACCAACCCTGTAGTAGCCAAAGGGAGATTTATCAGTACTATTCATAAACATTGATACAGATGGAATGAAATTATTATCATTGTGGTCTTTATTGATTATTATATCACACAATGTGACTTCAAGTGTGACAAAAAATACCTTGAAAAAGATTTCACCTCCAAGTGTTTATGGCAATAGCTAGGAGAAAAATTCTTTTTCTTGACCTTTCACCACAGGCAAATCTTCCACATATTGTATATTGATTTTGTGTATTTCAGAACATCTTGAAAGATGAAAGCTTAAATGAGTTGTGATCAAAGGTGCTTTCTTTTGATAAAAAAGGATTAGCTAAAAAACTTCTATTTAAAAAAAATAACTTAAAAAAAAGGAGGCATCTTACAATAGTGTACACAACCCATCCACACAATCTAAAGTGTGTATGAAGATATGGGAAAAGTTATCAGACTCATATCCCAGATGTAGAACTGTTAATTTTACTGCTTCTGCTTCATTAATGTAGTAGTAAAATGCGGGGGAAAACATTTTTACATTATGCAAAGGGCACACACTCTTTCATGCTGGATATCCAGGTTTTGTCTTACTGCATCAGTGGGTCAAACCTGGCCAAAAGCATGTTTAATTTTAGTAACATCACCTGATTTTAGGTAATGGGAGTGAAGTTTAATTTGTCCTACTTCTCCAGAAGCCTTTTGTAGCTACACTACTGAACTACTCATTTGTCCATGTTGTACATACAAACAAACGATTTGGCATCAGCAGAAATGTACGTTTATACTCTTAAAAGTAATACAAAGGGAAGGCCACATACACATATGATGTAAATTAATTAAATCTTTAAAAGAATAAAAATCAGGAAATTCATTTCTGATAGGACCTCCAGAAAATATGAATATAATTCCATTATGTGTCCTAGTTTCACCCAGCCAGGACAATCCTCTTGTCCCTCAGCTTCCAGGTCTTTATCGTATCCATATTGACAAAACTTTCATCTCTTCTCCTGCAGAAGATCTTTTTTGAATTTCTTCTGATTAAATTGTCATCCACAATGAGTCTTGTAAAAAGGTGGTTCTTGAAGAACTATAGAGGAAACACTGGTCTCAGGTTCTGTGGTCCAGACTTCATTATGTCTGGCATTTCCTTCCTTCTGTGTTTTAGAATTTTAGAAGTTTTTCTCAAGAAGTTAGTGATCTGCTCTTTAGGTATTGTTGGAACACTGTGTCAGTTGTTCTGCCTGACATGCAGAGGGATATCCTG
Organism: Machaerirhynchus nigripectus; assembly: GCA_013397975.1. Taxonomy (NCBI): domain Eukaryota; kingdom Metazoa; phylum Chordata; class Aves; order Passeriformes; family Dicruridae; genus Machaerirhynchus; species Machaerirhynchus nigripectus. The sequence continues at coordinate 550,556 of VZRQ01001037.1, read as the reverse complement.
AAAACACATGCCCAGTTCAGATATTGCCATTGCTCAAGCAGAAGATCCCATCACCAGCATCTCTGGTGATCTCTCTCACCAGTTGTACTGGTTACTGGTTTTGTACCATCTGCAGTATAACAGATTATCTATTCTAATTTTTTTGTAAAAACTGGCACTGTGGTTGAAACAAGAAATTGGGTTTGTCCTATGAAATAGAGTTTTGCCAAGAGAAAAATCCAAAGGGAAACAGTGAAGGAATTAAGCCTTTCTTTAGCAATATTTTGCACAAGTGCCTACAAAATTTTTATTTCCACCTAACACAAGTTCAGATTCCAAAACAAGTCAAGGTGAACTGCTGGGGGAAAGAAGGGCCTTTTAAAAGTCTGAATTTTTACAATCTGGGACATTTTCATCCTTCTTGAACAGTAAACTTACAACTGTCAATTTTAGTGAGGATCCCAAGAAAACATTTGCCAGACTTTTCCTCTTTTTGTGCACCATAAAAATGCACTATGCTTGGTAACTCCATTCCTGAAAGTAATTTCATCCCAGCACCTGCTGCAAAGTGCTCAGTGCTGAGCTGTTGCCATTGGAAGCACAGTCTAGACAAAGATAAAATTAGAAGCAAACACTGTCCTCTTCGGAAAGCACAAAACAGTATCTAATCTCATCTCATCTCAGCACGCTTGTTCTGCCTTGTCTACATTATCTAGTGACATTATGAAATGGTGGACAGGACCCTCTTTTCTTGAATTAAGGAGCAATCTAGTAAGTGCTGTCCCAAAACCAGATATGATGAAATATAAACACCTACCATTTATCAGAAGAAAAAAAAAACCTGACAACTTCAGTATTCATCACTATTCTACAAAATCTTTCCATTTTCCCTAGCAATGTAGAATGCATGTCAGATTTAGCAACAATAATTATTAACTGAGCTGACTCCAGGGCAAAATAAAAATCATGCAACGTTCCTGTACTTCAGAGCCAAGCAGTAACCTGTGTGCATCTGAACTACATTTTGCTTTGAAATGTTTTTCAGTTTCTTCATGGCCTCGACCCCAGTATTTTTCAGAATCCATTTAAAAATGCAGGATTAAATTAAATTTTTTCCCCTGATTTTGGATAATGGCAAATTACTCATCACATCCTTATGTAGGTTGTTCCCATGGCTAAGTTGACTGTGGACAGAGCTATGAATGTGTTCCTGGATTTCATTCCCAGTATGTCTGTTGTCACATTGATTGCCAGAACATTTTATGATCGCTTTTTCAACTAGATTGAAAAGCCATCAACTACTAGAATATTATTCCCCTTATGTTATCCTTAACTAAAATTCATTTTCACTTGGATATGCAAATAAATTCAGTTCATTAAATCTTTCACAAGTCAGTTATTTTTTCAGTTGCTTCTCCTGAATCCCTCCTAATCACTTTCTGTGCTATTAGTGGGAAAGCAAAAATGTGAGCAGCATTACCCTGTAAGGACAGAGGCTGTGACTGCCTCGTAGCAAAGCTTCCACACGTCCTGCACCAGATAAGTGTGGTCATTCACACCTAGCAATAGCACACAGATCTGTCAGTTATGTTTGCCTAACCCCAGTTTTGTATGATTAAGATAAACTTGACAGCACACAGGTAAAACGTCAGTGACTGACAAAGCATTACAATAATGACAAATGCTCCTGAAGCCCTGACTGCTCCCAGCTCACAGAGGTGTAGACGCCTCTGTTCGTCCATGCAATCCACACTCACAGCACAGGGGTTCAGCAGGGTTTTGCCTGGCACATCTGGGTTGCCCATGGTGATGTTCCCCTCCACAACAGGGGATTCTCAGGTGAGAGGACCATCAATGTTGCAGCATCCTTTGCAGGTCACACTTCCAAATGTTAATGTTACCTTTGTATATCCCAGGGTTTCTATGAGTTGTGCCCTTTTGTACTACTTGTGTAGACAGATCTGTTCTTTGTCCCTGCTGAGCCAGTTCCAAACCCAACCCAAACATGACCAGTTACTCAGTCCTTGTCCTGCAATTATCCTACTGGGAATTTGCCCACCTAAAACCAACCCAGAGAGAACAAGCCCCCTTACCCTCACTCTGCCTTAACTGCAATATACTGCATTGTTTATCTTACAGCCTTCTAAATGTTAAATCAGCAATTCCCTACGTATATTAATGAAAAATCAATAATTCACTACTACTTAATAATTGAATACTAAGTCAGCAGTTCAGTTAGTATCTGCCTTACCATAGAGATGTTCAATATAGTTACACTGGGTTGACAATTGATTATGAACTCCAGCCTAATGGTCTCCTTTCCCATATCACAGATCTCTGACTCCTGCTGCATTCAGTTGTCTTCTCTCAATGGCAAACCAATACTATAATTCTTAGAGTTTGAAAGTCCCCAATGTCACTTTCACATGTCCTTACACCAATACTCCCTGATAATACATTCACCTGCCTCCTTCCAGTACTGCATCTGGAGTTCAAGTCCACCTGCCATTTATCACTAACAGCTATTTGAAAATGTTAAAAAATCATTCTCTACAGTCTTCTACCTTCCTAACTTCCATACTTGCAAACTGCAAAATTTATGCATTCTTCTTTAGGTACTTTTAAAAACATTCTATATGCAGAGGATGTAAGTCAAGCGCTTTGGTGTTTGGCAGAGTGAATGCTACAGTAAACATTCTTCAGCACTCCAGTTATCATCACTTCTGTTTCACTGATCTGTGCTCACTGCAGCAATTTAACCAACGGTACCTGCTTGGTTTTGGCAGATATTTGACCTTTAAAAGTTTCACTATTTGAAATTCTTATGCCTTTGGTATATGTGACCAAAAGCCAGGAGAACTGGTTTGCTTAAGCCCTCACACTGCATCATTCAGTACCGTGTCACTGTCACACTGCCACAGCACTGGCTTATTCTGACCTACAGTAGTCCATGGCCATGTAAGAAAACTTCTGTCTGTAGAACTATCTACATTTTGCAATATTAAAAAAAATCACTTGAACCACTATAATATGCCAGGTCAGCTTTTGCCTCTTCTCTTAGGCAGTCCCAAATGCCTTGATCATGATTTTTACTAATGATTTCCAAGGCTTAAGGTACTCCTTGTTATCCTGCATTTCATCATTTCATATACCACAATCCTTTCTCCCAATGTAGAGCCATTTTGCTTATATCAATAAACTTAGAAATAACAGAGAGTAGATTTCATTAAACTTCAGTATCAGAATCACCAGGATAATTCAGATTTGACTGGACCACTGGACGTCATTTTGTTCTAGCCCGTGCTCAACTTTATTTACATCAGAGAAAGAAATTCAACTTAGCTATATTTATTGCCTGAATGCTTAGGATCTTGCATATGCTTGGGCTTTAATAGCTTGAAAGCTCTTTGAGGCTCTCCAATGGAAATCACGTGCAATTTATTTACAATATACACTCCTACTTAGCTAAATATGTATTCTTCTATCCGTAGGAATAACGTGTGCAAAAGAGGTTCCATAATATTTCCATAATGCCTAGCTACACTTCGTGCAGAGAGAGTGTCTAGTGATGAAAATCTGTTGAAAAATTTAAGCACAGAAACAAAAGCACCCAGTTCACTTCCAAATGTTCCTGGTATAAGTCTACTGATTTCAGATGAGTTCATCCTTATTTATACCACAGAAATGTCAGAAAAAACAGATATACCACGTGTTCATCCCAGAATTCCCCGTATTTACTCATAAGGAAAGTTATGGGAGACTATAATTTCCAGCTGTACAATCCCCCCACCCTGCCCATGCTGTTTCTTCCAAGCATTAGTGATATGCAATTGTAGCCTCCATTTGTCACCAAAGTAAACATTCATTAATTTAAAAAACCCATTCAGATTAAGCTCTCATAAAGTCATTTCTTTCTCATCCACTAGATTTTGATGATATTTTCCAGCTGTATGGAAAGAGTTTGTTGGTCAGATAGGATTACTCTGAACTCTCAAGATCCCAGCTTAGGTAACTTTCAAAAACCCAAACTGTGTTTTACCCAATGTGTGTGCTTTTACACATTAGATATGTTTGGATTAAATATGCAAGAGTTGAATATCTGCAGTGTTTTCCAAGCAACTTCCATGCAGCTTCAATATACTCAGCAGGAGAGATGCAGACAGATTTTACTCCCAAAACAAGAATTGTTGTTTAAGGCACAGAAATACAGCAGTAAGATAAACTTTAACTGTTTCAGGTCTGTGCTGCTCAAGAACACTGTTCTAAATTAAATTTAAGGAGACTCAAAAAGTGGCTCAAAAGAATAAATGGTAACTGTATAGTTAAAGATACAGGGATTTGAATATTTCAAACCAGCATCCAATTTTAAGATAATTATTTCCAGTGCAGTTAAGCTATTTCAGAGATGACGTAACAGATTAGAAAGTACCTGTGTTTTATCTTTGCTTTTTCTCATTTTCCTAAAAAAGCAAACAGTCTATATCACACTCCCTGTTTGTCCATCTTCATTTGTCAGTCCTTCATTCTCCCTGCAATCACTTTTCAATTCACTGGACCATTTCAACCAAATTTGATGAGGTTAAGGTTTCACAAATTTAACTTTCACCTTTGTGAACTCTAATGACTGGCTAGAGAACTGCATCCAATTAGAGCCCTGACAGAAGAGAGCAGGGAGAATTAAAATTTTAGCTGCTCTGCTCATTTCACTCATCAGCTAAAGGGCAATAATCAGATGATCAGTCAACCATGAGTAGTTCCAAGGCTACCATGGCACGTGCTGCTCGTTGACAGCCAAAAGCACAAAGAAAAGCATTTAGGGGATTCGTGGGAGACCCAGGCAGATTCTAAGAGAGGTTGCAAGACATAAAACTGTAGGCAACCAGTCATTAATCCTTATGGAAGGATTTTTATCTTATTGTTAGTTGTTTGATTGTTAGTTGGTTTGGTTTTGTTTGGGTTTTTTTTTAGTAAGTATCTACAATCTGGTTTTCAATGTGGAAAAACAAATCACAACAAAATTTCTCATCCACATAAAGATTTTCTTCCTGTTTCTGCCCCACTTAAGGAAATCTGTGGGTCAGTTGCCATTTTTTTAGGAAGATTAAATGCAGTGATTTTCAACTGGCTTTAACTCATTTATTTGGACATGCTAGTCAAGTTCACCAGGCAAAATATGCAAAACAATGATCATATACTCACACATGTAACTCTCAGTTAAAAGCAGTCATCTCTCTGTAAGACTGCCCTTTTCACACATTCTGGTTGAGTTTTTTCCTTGACTTTTTTTAATATAGGTACCATTATTCTGTTTATGACCCTTTTTTGTTCCATCTTACATAATTAATAGGTTATAGATACTTCCTATTATAAACTTTTTGTTTTTCCTGAAGAAATACATATTTGTCACCAAACTGGATAAACAGAAGAGGTCATCATTTTTGTAATGTGTTACATCAGAGCTGTTCATTGCACTGGCTTTATACAAAACCCATAGAACTGTCTACTTCCAGACTGTATTCATTATAGGAAAAGCTTATCTAAGGAAGGAAAAAAAATGATCAGTGTTACATGGCACTGCTATTGTTTTTGTTCATACTTCAAATGAAGAAAGGCCTTTTGTTTTTGTTCATACTTCAAATGAAGAAAGGCCTTTATGAGTCCCTTTCCACTCTCCTCTCCTCCCTCTTTAATAATTTTGGAATTCACTGGCATTTGATAGAGCCCAAAAACACCAAAGAAAATCAGTTTCCTCTGATAATCAAACACCGGGAGTAGATGAGAAAGCAAAACTAGTGCTCTCAAGGAAGGAAGGCTGGGAAAACTCATCAGCTGCACAATTTTACACAATCCAGATAACCATTCAGGAGGCACAGATACACAGACCAAGAGTACACTGGAGACACAGCCATACACCTTTATGTAATGAGAAGGAAAAACCCCGTCTCACAAAACTTGAAATTCTTCCAAAAAATCAACAAACAGGAATGAATAAAGAAGGGAGATGCAAGTTCTGCACTGCAGCTCTACAGGGTATTAAGGAGCCCTGAGGTAACACAAAAGGTATTTACCCTGGGATATATATACACAGAACAGAAACAGAAGTAAATGGTTTTTGAAGTACAAAGCAGTCACCAGTGAAGTTTCACAATCTAAACTAATACCACGCTGTTTCTACACATTGGCAAATAGGGGGGTGACCCTGGCCAGCTGCCCCTGGCCACTCGTCACTGGCCCTCCTCAATGGGACAGAGGGAACAAGAATGAAAAAGCTTGTGGGCCAAAACAAAGGCAGGGAGGTCACTCAACAATTGCCAAAACCCACTTGAGTTGGGGAATATTGATTTAATTCATTGACAATCAAAGAGATTAAAAAAAAAAAAAAACGCTAATTTCACATGCTCAATGATCCAGACTGTCCATACTCTTGCATGAACAAGAGTTTTGAATTTTTGATCACAAAGACATCACCTGACAAAAGCATTAGCTGACTGCTCAAACAACTCAGTGGGCAGGGAAAGATTAGGAATGAATACAGAAACAAGACATCTTGTGCCGTTGTGTAACTCCAGGGTGTGACATGGAAAAGGGCAAAGGACAGTCAGCTCAGACAAAATAGGGAGAATCAGAGAGAGATGTGTAAGCCATGATTACTCTGAATAAGAGTTCCAGTATGTCATTCCAGTATGTCACTGGCTGCCACGGACTGAGGTCAGCACCAGGCAGATGGCACAGGACAGAAAGGTGGTGGGTGCTTTGTACACAAGCACTCAGTGCATGACACCTCCTGCCACAGCACTCTAAGCGTTCACACAGGCCCAAGAGGAGATAGAGTGAATTAATGAAGGCAAAAACCTCCAACTTCAAACTAGACAGTCACCCCACCTTCCTCTGAGCTACAGAGTGCTCCATTTCCATCCAACACCACAGATCCTTGGTTTGGTCCCTGTCATGGACATAGACCATATCTTTTATGTGTGTTCCTGTTCTTCAGATCTGGGTGAACTGAGACTATTAATTATCGTTTTTCTTTTGCTTTGTCTGTCCAGTCTAACACATATTATCATGCCTTAACTGTCTTAATTCCCAAGAAATTATCTCCTATCTTGTTATCTTCTACAGAACAGAACTAAGTTAACAGGGAAAGCACAGAAAATGACATCTGAGCTCTCGTTACTGAGTGTGCTAGCTATAGATGTCACTTATTTCACATTTGTTCAAAGGATGCATTTGTTCTTTGTAGGTTTTTCAGAGAAATGAGAAAAATAATAATCTTTCTATCTTTTCTATCATGGTGATGACAGTAGAACAATTTAGCATCATATCTTTCTGTTTCTCTAGGAGATTATGTGATTTTATACAACAACATATTTGGAAGAAGCTTAACCACAGGTAATTCTTAACTGAAACACAATAAAAATAGATGTGTTTTCAGCCAAGTACACAGAAACACCATAAGGGGGTTTTTGAAATCTTAAAAAGTTTACCAATAGTCTTAGTAAAGAGAAAGTAACTGGGGAAGGAGTTGAAATTTTGCATGTGTATTTGTACATTCGTGCAAACTCACACAAGGGCCACAGAAATGAACCAGAAATATAGAGGTAATGAACAGGCAAGTTTTCCATACAAATAAATAACACAGAAAGATAACCAATTTTCTGGAAAGCCACAATTGCCTTAACAGCAGTTCTGCACATCTACGGCTCTTTTAGTATAAGAATCACTTAAAACCTACATCATAATACCTAGGTAATGATATAGACTCTGACTGTATACTTTTATTATCTCCTTTAGACATCTCATATACATATAATTCCAGTGATTTCATCAGAATTTTGACTGCAACCATATTAATTGATTATGCCATACAGATCTGAATTCATCCTTGGGAAAAAAAAAATTGCCTCCTGAGCTGTTTTGTTCTTGCTCTCAATTTGTAATTTCTAATACATTAATACAAAGATTATACCTAGTTTTAAAAGTCTGATGTAAACATCTTGCAAATAAAATATATATTACCATCTTCAACAATTCACATAGGGTTGGGAGAGTACAAAAGAATACTATTTTTATTCAGTTCATGTAGTCAGCAGTAGAAAACTACATAGCTGTGTTCAAGGAAGTTCCTGCAAGTTCATATAGTGCTTTAATGGAATATTCCACAGCATATAGGTTCAGTGACACTTTTCAGCAGACACTTTGACCCACTGTAACCACCCAGAAACATTATCCAAGAGCAGTTGAATTCTGCACAGTTGTAACACCATGCAGCTCATATCCTCTTTTTTTCCTCATTAAAGTAGCTCTGAACAGCTGAGGATCCAACTTGGGCTGTGAGCATGCGAATAAATATTTGATTCAACCTTATGCACCTTCAGATAGAAAGCCAGGAATTATGAGAGCAACTACTTTAAACTAGCTAAGGCTTAAACAAACTCCCAACAAACCCTCATTTTCTTTTCCACTAAGTCTTCTATTTTGTTACTACTAACAAAACCAAAGATGTCAATTAGAAGCAAAAAAAAACCCCAAATCATGAGACATTAGAAGTTTCTATTTTTGTCAGAACACTGAAGAAGTGGTATCCATATTAACTGTTACCTATTTAAGCTTTCCAGACCAGTTGGCACAGCTCCATTTTGACATGCGTGGGCTTTTTTCCATCACAAATGTACCCACATTCAGCATCTTCCCTAGTAACCTGCCTTGCTATAAAGAATTGCTGAAGTACCCCAGTACATTTGGAACATATAAAAAAGCCAATTGACAAAAGCCAACCACAAATGAGAAGTGTGAGGAAAAAGGAGATCATAAATAATGAAGTAGATTTCTTTACTTAAGAAGTTATTCTCCTTCATAATACTCCACTCATAAAACCCAGGATTTAAAACACTACTAGTGACACTGTTAATGGATAAAGATAAAAACGTTATACCCAAAGCATTCCTTTTACTGTGACTCAGGTTTATCAAGAAACAAAAAGTCTAATAAGCTCTTTCATTAACTCCTTTCTGTATCACATTTTTAAATACTGTTGAAAATGAAAACTGTAACTCTAGTGACCAAAGTGACACTGTGCTGCATTCAGCAGCTGAAGACAGACTTTGTACAAGATTTTGAATACTGTAGAGTACCCTGGCAAAAAGAAGCATGGACTTCCTGCATGCATCGCTCGGGGTAACTGCCTGAAAACAAGAGATCTGTGGTTCCCTGAGTATCAGGACAGTGCACAGCAGTAATAAGGTACAAGATGTTATCCTAAAGGGAGTGATCAAAACATCACTGTTCAGGGATAGTGTAATTCCTTGTGACATCTGTGCTAAAATTACATTTCCATGCTACAATATACACTAGATCTGATTTAATACTTCCAAATGCATTTCACATAAGAGCAGCTCAAAGTCTCAGAGAGACAGTTTTGCCTGGTGCTGCCAAGGTCCCTTTTTGAGGAACCAGAGCAACTGGGAGGATGATTCCCTTCATTAAGTTCTGCTCTATTTCCTTAGAAAAGCTAAGTGCCAGCAACAAAAATAGTGGCATATGGTAACAACATTTTAATCTGCATATTTTTGTTCTCTGCTCTTTGTCTCTTGCTTTCTATTTTATTATCTACATACTCCCAGTGTAGAGCACTGTTTTAAAATGGTGAAATGACACTAAGAGTTACCTAAGATTAAATCAGAAAAGCTCCTCATCCATTTTTTTTGTTACCTCCTTGTCTTGGCAGCAGTGCAGTTAGACAGACATAAAGATGTATACAGAAGTCCAAATAAAAATCACTTTTCAAAATATTAAACCACAGGATGGACGTTGACACGAGAAACCATGAAATCCTACACATGCTGCATTATTCATCAATTTTCAAATGCATGTACCCAGCCATCATTCGGATACTTCAGATTATACCTAGTTTTAAAAGTCTGATTTTAACAAAATAACAAAAACTTACAATTCACCACAAATCCAGGTAACATTCATGAGACAAGACCACTGCCTCACTGGGAACAGAATGGAAACACTGACTTCATTCACATATTGATGGCTGCTTCTTGGCTCTGCACTGTGCCCCGCTGCCCAGGCTCCCAGAGCACTGGGTCACTGCCTGTGCACTTGAAAGAAGCCATTAGCAGTGATTCTGAGATTTAAGAATGCTGCAAATACCATCCACACCTAAACACTGAACACAAAAATGCTGTAAAACCAGTCAGCTCTCCAGCTTAGCCATAGCCTAAAATAAGGCCATTTCACCACTCTTCCTGTTGAGAGCACAAAAATTGTGTTCGTCATGTTTGCTTAAGCTTTATTTGAACTTTAAAAAATCATGAACTTGTCCACAAATGTAGTTTTCTTCCAAAAGGTTGTCACATCCCACTAAATAGTACTACTTTTTCAAGTCCATTTCAATAGTAGATACATCAGCTGATGATGAAATTATAAAAGAAAATTCCCATTTTGACACCTACTAAGGACACCAAGCAGGCAGAACATGAGAAAAGCAGAGTCAGTTTCCCAGGGGGGGCATTCTCAGGCAGTACATGGAACATGTCAGAATACTGAGAATGGCTCTAACTGGTGTAAACCCACCAGTTCCCTTGGTGCTAACCTTAAACATACCTTTCTGAGGCACCTGGCATCGAGCACTCTCTGTGCCCTTATCAGTGCAGAAACAGCAACAGCAGCCAGAGTTAGAGATGGTTAAACAAGCAGCATTTTGTAGTCCTCCTGTCCATCTTTGCAAGCTGCTAAAACAGAGCAGTAAATAGAATTATTAGCTTATATGGCGCATATGACACAAAGCCAAGCACATGAAAAGTACATACATGAACAAGAAAAATAACAATACCAAGGATATTGAAAAATGTAATCTCAGTTTCTCGTATTTCCAATAACCCTGTCTGGTAGTTTATTGCATTTCCTCTCTCAGTAATTAGTGTCCTATAGGGATCTGTTTCACTGCAAAAAAATTGAATAAACCATGAAAAGATTAAACGTAATTATCATTATTTCCATTTCTGGGGCAAGGCCTTTTCATAAATAATTATGTCACAGTGTAAAACTGTAGGCTTTATACAGTTGCCCTATCATTCATAATAATGAGTAGGATAATAAGCCATAAGCCAAATCTTCACGTTCTCATTAGATAGAGAAGATTAATTAGGACTTTAACCAGAAATGCCACTAAGCATCATGCTTACTTAGGTAATTAAAGCACTGAGGACATTCAGGCTGATGTTGTCTTCCAAATCTGCAAATAGCATGATGCTGACAAATTTACATTGTATAAAACCATATGGTCTTCAAATAAAGTTATAAGAATTTATTTGTGTGTGTCAGGCCTTTAGTGTAAGACAACCAGATTTTCTTCTCACCCTGTTCTCAACTAATGTTGTGGAATTCAAGGTGGTACCTTCAGTGTAAAACTACTGCGCCCAAGACCTCTGTCAGTGTGACAAAGACTCATTTCTACAGGAAAGGCAGAAAGACCTTTCCCCTCACCTGGGTGAGGTTAATTGACTCACTGCCAAGATGCTGACTCAGAGCAGCCAATGGCATCGACTCCCATCTCCTACTCATTAAATTTTCAGAAGGAATAATTTTGGATGGAATGGCCTTTTCTTGTATTTTATGCTTGAAGGAGTTGCCTGCAAATACCTGAAAGCCTGTTTCTGTCCTATCTCCCTTTGGAAAGCTACTTTTTGTTCTAGCCTCTCCATAAACAATACACACACCAGCTGAACAGGTGGTGTGTTAAAAATACCATTTACCATACTAAAAAAATGATACCAGTCTCCCATTTCTTCATCTTCCTGTGTCCACCTGCTGACTCTCTTCATCTTCTTCAACATAAAGGTTATATGATATGTCTCCTATTCTAGTTCTATGTATAAAATGTAGGCTGTGCCTATAGCTCATGGGTACTGCTCATATGCAAATAATGTACATTAATAATAGTAAAGTCATGGCTGAGGTCAAATCTTTTTGGGTATCTTAAGAATATTTCACTGATGTGGGAAGATAAATATTTATGCCCATGCTGAAGAACAAAAAGAGAAGGAACTGTTCTGTCATCTAATGGTTCACAAGGACAAGTAATAGTTTAGGAATCAATATACAAGAACCCTAACTAAAACACTCCTAGTTTCAGTTTAATGACTGTTAAAAAACTGAAAAGCTTCTCAAGAAAAAGTCTACCCAAAAAAAGCCTTTTTTTTTGTTTGTGTGGGTTTTTTTTTGTTTTTTTGTTTTTTTTTTTTTTTTAAGATGGACAGTTTATTCTCCAAACATGTTTTTTCCTCAGACTAAGTCACTTGTGGAAAACACAATAAAGAAAACCCCCAAACAATTAAACATCGCTTTTGGTAGGCAAATTCCCCATTATTGCAACATTCTCAACAGACATTAGTGAGCACATTCCGAGCTCTATAGAAAACAAGGTTCAACATGACAAAAGGGTACCTTAGAAGACTCTTCAAAGCACTTCATGTTTCAGTGTTACTTTTCATTCTGGATGATTTGGCCAGTTTTGCTGAAATGCAGGCAGCACTCAAAAGGTAACGCCTTTTGTTTAAGATATTGACAAACCACTAAACCAACCAAAATGTATATAGCCAAAAATTGGAAATAAAAATGAAGAGAAACGTGAATCTCTTCCTGGTTGAGAATATGGAAGTTTCTCAACCATGAGACACAGAACTAGAAGTAAACTGCAATTGCCTCGTTCTAAACAGCCCATGAAATGTTTAATGAAATGTAACTGAAAGCTTTTACAACTATTCCACACTTGTGTTCTAAGTAAGATCCCCCAAGAGTAAAAATGATCTTGTGTGGTTTATTCTAGCAGAGGATAATATTGCTGACATTATTTTTCAAGCTGCTTCTGGCTACTTCTTTTATTTTCTTTTAAAAGATAACTTTTTTTGACAACTGTATGCTCTGCAAGAGCAGTGAAGTGGCTCTGTCTCTGAGAAGAGAGTAACTCTCAAATTCTGTCCTTCCTTACACCACTGAACAAAGGTTTCCAAGAGAGAGAGAATGATTTAAATCAACCAATTTCTTGGTACAGAAGTTCCACGTAGTCTGAAGCAAAGTTCTCTGCAGCTCTGCCAGCAGAGTTCTCTGTGGAAACTTGGCCACGTGTAGGTCCAGAGTAAAGACTGGAGCAAACAAGGTTCACAAGAAAATGTGAGCAGAGCAAGAAGAGGCACCAAAAACTAAAACAAGTTGATCTCTATTTGTCACAAGAACAGCTGACACAGGACATTCTCCTCCTAGTAATCTGAGTTTGGCAGGACTTCAGTAAGGGTGCTCAACTGAGAAAAAGACCAGATTAGAAGCTCCACTTTTTCAAAGAATTGGAGTCCCTTTGTAGGATCCAGCTGGGATCCTCACACCGAGGGTCATTTTTGTTTCTGATTAATCACTTGATGTAATCTCCTCACAATTGTTTTAATTTCTAGTCCTTGATTGAAGAGAATTATCTAGGTAGGTTCTCACTACTCTTTATATTGCCTAAAGTGTTATTAGCTTTTAGCAGGATATAATTTCCTCCTTAAAATGTGTAATAGTGGGCATTCCAGACATAGGAAACCAATAGTGGGCATTCTGGGCATAGGAAACCAATAAACCCAATTATCAGGCAGGGAAGATTAAGGAGAAGACAATTAAAGATCAGTTACTGTCTTGTAAATTCTATTTCCTGGATAAAAGTCAACAAGAACTGGATATTCTTGTGACTTCCCAACTAAATTCAGGGTAGTGCCCTCAGGGCACAGGGATCAATAGTTCTGGCTTTGTCACTGTGCTGTGAACACAGCTTTAGTCAGCCTCAGCTCAACAAGTCCTCTAATGGGAAAAAGATAATTTAAAAATTATGAAATCTGCAGTCCCAATTACCACAAAGCAACAAATGTAATTTTGTTATTTTTAAAAAAAGATTCCTAGATTAAATAATGTTGTCCACAAATGTTGCCTTGTTCACTCTGCTATGCTTTGTAATTTAGTAAACTAGCACCAATGCAATATCTGAAGTGCATTTCACGTGCTGTTAGGCATAATAATGCATATGGTATGCTTCATTTAAACAATCAGATACACCTATTACTAGTCATTTATTTTGCTTTTTGTTATTGATTGCTTTTTATTTCACTGGATGAGATAAATTAATCCTGCTGACAACTTTCTTGCAAGATCATCAATTCGAAATTTTCAGTCAAGCAACACATATTAGATGCTTTTTATTGGAAAAACACTTCCAGTAAAATGATTCGATATTTTCTAAGAAGTCCACCCAGTATCACAGATTCCCAGAGTTGTGCTAAGCTCAGAGAAGTTAGAGCTGAATGTCGTAAAGCAGTAAGAGAACTCTTCCTGTTATCTTGTTACAGCATTTCCCGTGCTTACTTGACATGTATATAATCTCTAGGCTCTTCACCTATTTCCTGTTTTCCTGCCTTTCTTCTTAGTCCAGTCACCATTACAGAATTTTAGAAGAGGTGGATATTAACACCTTATGCTCACGTTATGGCATTGACATTAATTAGCCTCACACTAAAAAAAACACTAACTGCAATCAAATTCTTGAAAATCTGAGTTTACACGTTAAACAGAAAATGGCCCCTGTCTGTAGTCCCATCATGTGTGAGACTTTCTAAGTTTCTATTTCATGAAAAACAGAGCTTGGTTTCAATCACTGCGTTGGAGAGATGCTATTTAAATGTGACTAAACATTTGACTCCTATTTTGGTCACATGAGAACAGCGCTCAGGAGGCCTGTACTTGCTGTCTACCTCCCATGGATTAATAACTACACCAGACAGCCCAAAACAACAAGGTTCAAGTCAAAACTGAGTAATAGTGGCAAGCTTCAGAGCCAGGACTGTGTCCTGCTACTGATGGTGGAGGCCTGAAGTCAGTGTGCCAATGAACAGCTACTCATTAAAAGGAGAAGCAAAGTATCCCTGCTTTTTTAAAACTGCACATATATATGCAAACCTGCAAGAATATGACTGGGGGAGTTCTGGCTGCAACAGAAAAATATTCTTTCTACCTCTCAATGAATAACAAAGATACATTATTTCAGAAAAATGTTTAGCTCTGTCAATAGTCCATGTCATAAGTCTATAAAATCTTTCATCTATTATAAACTTGTTTAATAATCTTGTCATCTACTTCACTGCTTATTAATTGAATGGAAACATCTCTGAGCCACAGGGCACATGAGATATCTGATTTCTGTATGCATTATGGATATGCAGAAGCAGCTGAGAGCTGTAAATTTTCTTATTAGAGGACTCTAATGGGCTATTTAAAGAGAAGCAGTTAGGGCTGACTCTTGTAAAATGGAATTACAGCTACCTTAAAAAGGGTTCCACATGTTAAGGTACGCCAGCCCAGCTTCCAAAGTGCCACACTTTAAACCTACATTACCAGAATTCCTAATGTAGAGTGAGATGAAAGCAAATTACATTTATATGCGGACTCATGGATTTATTTAGTTTTCAAGGTGTTGAAAAAAACAAAATAGAGAGCAATAGAATGTTTTGGGTTTCCTTTTTAGTTCAGATCAATTTTAAAAGGTCACAAAGAAATGAAAAGAGACAGAGAATAAAAGTGAGCAGAATGAGGAAGATGAATCAGTTGAAAACCCCTGAAAAGATGAGTAAAGCTTTTCATTTTGGAAGCATTGAATCAAAACCATATATAATAGCCCTATTGATGGAATATTACATTAGGAGAACAATAACAGAGACAACATCAATGAAAATATATAGTAGTTCATATCCAAAGTATCTATTCAATGAGGGCAAAAATCCCATACTCACCAAGGGTGGGCAGACCTCAATACAGCCAAGATGTCATCTCTGTAATCACCCCAAGCAGATTGCCCTTCAACAAGGACACTTCCTGTTTGAACATTAAAAATTCCACCTATGAACAAATGAGAAAGCATAAAATTATG
Source organism: Machaerirhynchus nigripectus (assembly GCA_013397975.1). Classification (NCBI taxonomy): domain Eukaryota; kingdom Metazoa; phylum Chordata; class Aves; order Passeriformes; family Dicruridae; genus Machaerirhynchus; species Machaerirhynchus nigripectus. The sequence goes on along the minus strand of VZRQ01001037.1, from coordinate 534,622 downwards.
ACAGTGTCTAATTAAATACAAGGTAGGATTTAATGGGGGGGGGGAGGGGTGAGGAGAAGAGAGGAAATTACAAACCTGTACAGGAGAGAAAATGAGGATTAGACAGGATTGACCATTTTTATTTAAAATACTGCCAGAGTGTTACCTAACATTTCTTATTAATATACATAACTGTAAGGAACTTAATTGCAGCATAAGAGTTTAAGATGATGAGTTTAGTACATGGACAAAAGAAAATTAACACAGTTTAGCACCAGTAAAGCTCTCTGCCAAAATGCAAAGACTGAACCATTTAATACAAGTAGAGATGAAAAGTGAAAATCCAATTCAATTCAATACAATATCTGTTTTGATTCCATTGCTGAAGAAGAAAGACAAACATAACAATAAGGCAAAAGCAGGCACTTGGGTTCAGCTTTCAGGATCTGTGTATCAGTTTCTTCTGAAGTCCTGCAGTTAAGTGAGTTCTTTCAGAGATCCATCGTCACTAGACTAATGATCATAGAAGGAAGTTAGGATGCAATTTATCAGTCCTTGTGGCAAGTGCTGCAAAGCAAACACTTGTTTATTATTAGCCTAGAGTTTAAATAACTTTTCAGAGCACTTAAAAATCCTCCTGCCATGGCTGTACTATGACCCTGAAATAATTAGTGATCGTTTTCATCTGAAAGTCAAATAACCAACCAGCCACATTAAACATGGATATTTATGAGTATTTTGTATTAAAAGCACATAAGAACTGAATTTAGACACATTTATACAAAGATATTTTCCAAACACCACATGACAAACTTTGTTTCTAGGTATCAATGTCAAAATGCTGTTTCTGGTGCATACCTTAATGAGTATTCCTAGAAAAACCAAAAAGGGGGAAAAGAGATATAGCACCCACTTTAACTGCCACTTTCAATGCAAAATTATTCAATAACATTAGACAGAACCAGATTGGACAATGAGTCTAATAAGCCAGGAAGGACAAGGTCATTTTTGGGAAATAGAAAAACAAGATAGAATAGTTTACAAAAGAAAATACTGCATGCTACATGCAAAATACACACACATGCCTTTATGGTGGGTAAGTCACACTTAGTTGGGGTTTTTTTTCAATATTTTCTTGGTATTGTAAACTCCATTACAAAGGCAGAAAGATCTGGCTCAATAATATGACATGATGCTTCTTGATTACCTGCAAGTGTTGCTTTCAAACTCTCCTTCATTAGCAGGCACAAGCCACAAGCAACACATGATTCATAACTCTCTCATCCAAGTGGTGTCTGAATGCAAGAACATGTCTGGTTTCATACCTGACTTTTTTTATTATTGTTGGTCTTTGTGGAGGAAGAATGGTCACTTGGTTAGTCTGGTCCCTATATGGCCTTTAAAAAGTTTAAGAGAAAAACTGAGATCAGGACATGAAACACTCTTTTTGTGGTGATGCTGAAAATTTTGAACCAGGTATATTCTACACAGTGTACTGACAGCAGGAACACTCTGTTTTGCTGACCTTTTCCAACTACTGCATAATAATAACAACCCAATTTTGATATCTGGATCCTGCAGGATTTATTTTTTTTTTCCTTTAGACTACTTCTCTAAGTCTCTGGCTGACTCATCATATAACGTATCTCAGAGCCTGTCTGTCTTCTCACATTAAGTTGAACAGGCTACTGAAGAGAGATGAATGACAAAGCTGATATTTTCCACTTGCAAAATAATTCAGGTTGTGTTATATATTTACCATCCAATCCTTAGTTTTTACTTTTTACCATGTAGTCACTTTTTGTCGCTGTTGTACCAGGGATGGCAAGAAACGACATAGGCCCAACCCAGGAAGGAATGGGCTTATTTATTAATATACAGACTGATTTTACATCTTAGTTTGCTTGAATGGCATAAGGTTATTGGTCGCCGACCATCCACCTCTCAGAATGATTGGCGAAACCCTACAACACCTGTTTCAAAATATTTCTCCAGTCAGTACCACAACAATACAGCATAACAACTTGCACCTGCAAGATAAAGGATTGGTTTACAAAAACCTCTAACTGGTTTGGCCAGCATTCATGTGAAAGTCCTTGCTTTCCCACGGACGTTGGCAGAGAGTGGAAAATCTCTCAGCGACCAACTTTCAGCATCCACAACTTTTCTTAAGAAGAGATGTACATCTTCTGTCACGTTCTTTACATATACAGACCTGTTTAAATGAGTATCTGAGAAACAGACCCTGTTAATCCTTCAAGATCTGACATTATTAATCATTTGGTTGTAGATCCTCACCCAGGCTAGAGCCCCAGAAGAGCAGGACTCTTCAAAGAACTATAGAAGACAGCCTTTGCCCTAACAAAAGGCCAGGAAGAGAGATGAAAAACAAAGCACCCTCTGAAAGCTGTTTACTCAAGGATGCAGGATCATGAACATGACTAGCTTAAAAATCAAGCTGCATGTCTTCAGAGGACAGTAAGGAAGCAATAATTGCTTTGGATTCTTTTGGGTAGTGCACCTGCAGAGGAACGATCACAATACAACAGCCTCAGAAAAATGAGTTCAGCGTTTTGCTGTTGTCTCTACATTTACTCCCTTAATTTGTGTTGCCACTTGAACAATCAGGAGACAAGTTTCATGGAACTGCTCTTGCCAGAAAAATAGAGGCAATTTGTAAGCAGAGTTTCAGGTATTTTCTCCCTTTTTTCTCATGTTTTATACTCCCCTGAGGAATAGTTACCCTTATCCTTGTATCCATATACATCCCTCTCTCCTTCCATCACAATTACATTTGCATATCCAGTCCCAGCAACAAGAGGTGGCTTGTGCCAGTTTTGACCTCCCAGCTCCTCCATTCTGACTGCTTTGACTATGGCTTTGCTTCACACACAGAAGCGTGTGTTTTCCCAGCAAACCCATCCTCCCCAGCCCAGGACGAAAACAGCAACATTGACCACACCAGGCTTTCTGCCATGGGCTAAATCAAACCACATTTTTATCCTTTGTGCCTCCCCTACCGGCTGTGCTGGCAGGTACTGACTGTACCAGTCCACTTCCATGGGCTGGACCCCTCCTCTTGGAAAAGATGCCTTCAGTGCAAGTGACTCCATCAGAGCCCCAGCTGAGCAGGTTTTTTGGGTTTTTTTTTTGTTTGTGTTGGAGTTTTTTTGTTGTTGTTCTTGGGGGGTTTGTTTTGGTTTTTTTTTGGGAGGGTATTTTCCCTTTTCCCTTTGTTCCACTTTTAACCATGTATTAACATGGCTCAGGTTCAAGAGCTGAGCTTTATATCCCCAAAAAAGAGAGCTTTTCTATAAAATAGAGCAATTATCATCTCTGGAAAAGTCTAGGACTAGAATCGAGTTAATGAAATCTAAACAGTGTGGATTTTTTTCTTGGTAAGGTGAATCACATGACAGAACCAATAGAAAGACTCAGAACATTTATACATGAAACTTACTAATAATAAATACTGCTTCAGTTTCATGTTCTGATGCCAGCAGTGAGAGCTGGAATTCCAACTGCTCATATCCTAAATTCTGTACTTCAATGTACTGTAGCTGATGTCACTTCTCATTGTACTCTTAATTTCCATTCCATAGAATTCAGTTCACTTTCAGAGATTCCTTGATGCAATTTTGCTCAAGCATTTCAGTTTTTAGAATTCACATAAATAACAAAAATATGTGTTTACATCATATTTTTTCTTAAAACATACTCCAAAAGAGATTATTACTTTGAAGTATCTTGTAAAAGTTCACTGAGTGGATGAATATCTTATTAAGAAGCTTTAGCTGAGACTACATTAGAAACTGAAACATTTTCTTGAAAGCAGGAAGAGTAAAATATGTGCTGTTGATACCTAGGTTTCAGACTCAGACCTAATGTAAGATGGAAGATGCACTGAGCACAGGAGTGAAACCACCACATTTGAAAAGCCACCTCCATGCCAGCCTTGGCCACTCACTCATACAGCAAGGCACGTGCTTGTCTCAAAAGGACACGTCTCATTGAGCCACCAGCAGGATTCACAGCTTGAACCCAACACCAGTCAGGCGTTGGACATATAAAGATTAAAAAGTTATGGGACCTCACTGGAATTCTCAAAGGAATTAGAACACACTATTTTCAGTTGCAGCTAACTGGAAAGATGGATTTTTAGCCTACAGAACCTGCATTTTAGTGCACCAATATACAGAATCTTCCTGCAATGACATGCAGCAGGCTCCAGGGAGAGAATACATTCAGAAATCTTCACCACAATATTCTTGCTTAACCAGCTCGAAAGGGAATAACCTAACCCTTGGTAGATAGCAAATTGTTCTGTTTTCAATTTAAAGTAATATCTGGGAAACATCAGCAGGTCATGTATTCCATTCGTAATATATAAAGTTTTACATCTTCCCAAAGGCACTGGAGAGCATGCATAATTCACAAGGAAGATATATTCAATAAAATGTTCGAAACATTTTGCAAACAACACACAGCAAATAAGACTTTGTTTGCTCCTTTTGTGTTATGCTCTCTTTCCCCTTGAAAATACTCTTCTCTGTATAATTTCTGATCCAATACTTCTGCGGTGTTATTGCTGTTCTGCTACCTTCCCTAAGTAAATTACATATAAAGAATTTCAGAGGGTGCTTACTTGCAGCCACAATCTCAGCAAGAAATATATGCAACAAATTCACTGCTGAGAGATTTATGTGATTCTAATCAGAAAATGTCATAATAAAATGTTTACAATGGAAAAATCTTAGGCTTTTCAGGGCTGCATGACGGGACAGTTGCCACTTGGCATAGCTAAATTTTTATGAATGTTTATGAATTATTCTACTGGAAAATGAATGATGGGCTATAATAGTTTTTGTGTATATGTCACTATTCCCAGCCAGCCTGTGATGGAACTATTCATGTATAACAGTTAATACAGCAGAGCTGGAGCTCTTCCTGCCTCAGTAGATGCTGGAGTTTTCAGAGTCAGACATTTGCTAATGCCCATTGGTATGCATCTGATTCCAGACATTTTCCAGCTTCAGGGAGACAGAGCAGACAGAAAATGGAGTTTAGAAAGACATAGATTAGATATCTGAAACAAAACAAAAAACCAAACAAAACTAAAAAAACAAAACAAAACAAAACAAAACAAAAAAAAAAAAAAAAAAAAAAAAAAAGCACGATGCCATTCTACATTCCCCCACAGAAGGCAGGGCACCTTCAAAACACAGAGGGTAGCAAATCAAAAACTTAAACAAAACAAAACGACAGAAGAAGAAAAAAAGTCAGTTCTGTGCTGCCACCCATTGCAGACCCTACCAGGGCAGCAGAAATGGGGCAGGATCAGTCATGGCCCACCAAGGAGACAGGGCGGGAGTACAGCAGCACTTACAAGTTGGAGGTTCTGCTTCAGAGTGTGCTTTGGCTGAATTGTGACTCACAAATGCCTCCAGAGCCGCTGGCTGCCATGCCCCTTACTAACCTCTCTGTTCTGCTGGATCTTTAAGCCATGGATAGCGTGCTGCTCCGTAAAATAAAAGGGAAACCTTTATTTTCCGTGTCTTTTCTCTAACTCCAGAGAGAGAAACTAACTACAGCATACAGCTTAACCAAGGTTCCTTAGCAGAAACTTTTAAAAGAGGAAGTTAACAAATACAATAATAAAACCACATATTCGTACAGCAAACTGTATTTGCTGGTAAAAGAAATTGCCCCTGTATTCAGCTTCCCAAGACAGAGATCAGAGTTCCCATTATGGATAGTAGTCTATTGAAGAGTTGCATGGATCGCAGTTTTCCTTCCTGCTGGTCCTTTGAAAAGGCAAGCTGTTGCCAGTAAATTGTTCTGTTTGTTTTGTAATAGCTCATCAGAACTTCTTTGGGCTGCACCAAATCCAAACTAACTTGTACTATTCCACTGCCATTATTTTCCTTTCATATTTGGAAAGTTAGCAGCTAACAGTGCTCATGGAACACTGCAAGCCAGGCTGTCTGAAGCTCACCCATTCACTTATCTTGGTCTTACTAAACATGGCAACCTTGGGGATAAATTAGAAAGTAAAATCAAGAACAGTCTCATACCTGGCAGACAGGTCCTGAGACACAGCTGCTTGTGCCAAATTAAAACTGAACTCTTTAAAACCAAATAGCCAGACAAAACATTTTCCTTTCCCAAACACACGTAATACCTGGATTTATCAGACCTTCAGACTATGAGTTCTTATGCTATTTATCATCCAGCAGCTTCAGTGATCACTACTGGTTGCTTCTTCTTATGTCTAAATACTTCTGTAATGAACTTTAGCTCAAAAAGATATGTCTGAAAAATTTAGGCCATGAGATGGTTGGAATTTCAAAGGAAAGTCTGTGTGTGTGTTTATTTGAAGAAATATTTATGCAGACAGGGTTCTGTAATTATACACGTGATAATGCTCTGAATCAACAGCACTGGTACACCTTTGACATTAGTTAGTTTTATACCCTTTAATATGACAGTAATTAAAATTAATTCATGCAGATTTTCCTTTAAATATACTCCATTAGCAAAGAGCATTTGTCAAGTCTACCTCCAGCATACAATGCCTAATGATATCCCTAAACATGAAAAGCCCTAATCTTGTAATTTATTGCTCAAAGCAGTTTACACATATTAGTCTAATAAACTGCAAGCAGTGAATTAACAGATGTCTGCTTGTGCGTGGAATAATTCATGCATATTTAGTAACAGTTTGATATGGGTAACTACAGTGGACCCACTGAAATGAGAACTAACTGATGAAGACAAGAGGTGTTTTGAATACTCTCAATCTCAGTGGTTTTCTTAGGATGTACCATTCCCATGCATAGTTTATGACATGCTTCTAATTAGAAAAATTATTAGGCTCTATAGCAGAATGGAAAAACTGCAGACATGGAGAACTGTAGTATTTACTATCCCAATATTTTTTAGTCTATTTACTCAATAAAACATAGCACTACCTATTAGGCCAGTTGCCATTTAAGATTGTAAAAAGAAATCACTGAGGCCATAAACAAATCCCAATTCTCACATCAATTCAAATGTTAAAATTAAGAAATGCAGGTACAGATATAAATAAGTCCAGGCTTATACACAAGATTATCAGGCCAATATTTATGTAAAATACCTTGACTCAGTGGCCAGTAACTACCAGTTTTGATTTATATCCTTGATATGCTAAAGGTTCCTACTGCGTAGGTCCAAAGTAGCTCTTGAGGATGACTACATAAGCAGCACTGAAAATTACAAAAATTCATAGCCTTTGATAGATATAAGCCTAAAATGTTGTAATGCAGAATTAAAAATATTTCACAACCAACTGCTAATTCCCATCCTCATGACAAAGGCAGCATACACAAATCCATGAGAGGAAAAAGTGAAGCAAAAACAATCACAATCCAGAAATCAGCAGCTTTTAAATTTTCAAGGTGACTGAAGAGGCACAGCAGACAATCTGGCTGGCATTATGCTGTTAGAAGTTATTAAAAGGGTCTCTCTGTTTATATCCTTTACATCCCCACAGCACCTTGCGATTAAGTAAAATATACAACTGCAGTGACTGACTTGGTAATTAAGAAAAATACCACAGACACAGTTCTGTTATCAAGAACTTCAGGATCTGAGGTCTTGAATTGGGAAGTTGTGGCAACCAGCCATATCTCAGTAAATGTGAATTAGGAATGGCTTTTAAGCAGGGGTAGGTCAATCAGGTTAAAACTGATTAGTCCAATAAAAGTCCATAAAAGCCCAAAGGGATTTTCTGTAGCATCACTGAACCTACAGGTTCCTGGACTTGGTTTTCTCCTGCACGATACAAAAAGATCAGAGAATTGGTTCTCTAACATTCCTGCTATTGAAGTCATGACACTCAGTGATTGTCCTTGACAATTTGATAAATTAAGATCTGATAGTACATAAATAATACCACAGATGCAACTCCTACTTCTTTGTTGCAGTGCACGTGGCTGTGGCCACTGCGGCCGGCTCCCACACTGCCCAGACCAGATGTGACAACCCAGGGAAGCAGAACCCGGAACATGAGCCCTGTCCCTTTGCTGCTCCGGTGCTTTGTAGTCGGACGTTGAAAGAACCCACGTTGGGAACCCTTCTTGTGTCAAAACATAAAAGAGTTTTGCAAGGCACAAAAAGAATTTGGAAGACAGAACCTATATTTTAAAAGCTTGTTATAGGCAACTTTCTCCTCAAATGTGCTGGTCCCCCATGATATTAAAAACATCATGCCTATCATGCCTGCTCCTTCCCACCGAATACATCCTGTGGGAGAGAGCATGGAAGAGACTATGTGCTCTTGCAAAAACAACTCACTTGCAAAGTGAAAACAACTTGATTGACTTAGAGAATTCAAATTTAACCGTTGATCATTTATGTGGCGAAGGAGAAGTGGCTAAACCCCAGGCCTGATTACTACCAGAGAGAGAGAGATTTTCCTCTCAGTTTTACCAATGGGAATTTGCAGATAAATTATATGAAGAAAGAACCAAGCCAAGTAGATTTCCATCTCCTCCCACTGTGACTGTTTTGTAAGTGAATTGATTACTGTAGTGTCCGGCACTTCTTGTTTCTAACTGGTTCTGATAGTTCAGTACAGGAAGCTATAGCAAGTTATATTAAACATGGCCACAGAGCAGGGAGCAGTCTCTTCAGGGTAATTGCTCCTGCAGGACAGAAACATCTATAACCTCTTCCAGTTTATCAGCTTTACAAAAAGGAAGGGCTATGGTCACAAACCTGTATAGTTCTTTCTCCCCTGATCAGGATTTTAGGCCTGATAAACATTCTGGTCTGTTGTACTTCTCAAAGCTTTATTTTGCAAGAATCACGCTGCCAAAAATATGAAACATTGGACAGAATGATGAAAGATACTTGAAAATAGGCCTTCACAGCACTGGGATCTTTATCATGTACTGATTATATAATGATTAGATTTACCATGTTACTTTTGGAAATAGCTCAAAATGCTATAAATGTTATATCATTTTTTAAATTACAAACAGTTAAGAAATGCAGAAGGCTATTAGCTTCATTGCAACCCCTTAAACTGCTGTGAAATGAGCTCTAAATGTGCTATAAAGTGATTTCAACAATTTATAAGCCTCCCCTGATTAGCCTTAAGCAAGATATAAATGTTAGAGAAAATGATTGTTGCAGAAGAGATATTCACTTTGGAGATGGGTGATCATCCTTTAGTAGTTTGCGCTGAAAACTAAATAAAGGTTTGCTCCCTTGGTGTTCATTTCCAGCTAATTTCTACACAGACTCCAGAATGTGCAGTTCAGCAGTTTCAGGAGAAAGGGTATTTTGCCTTTACTCTGCATGTCCCTTCCCTGAGCTCTAACACCATCTTTGAGCCATCTTCTGAGCAGCACCTTTCTCCCTTATTCCCACGGGCACCATTTACTTCCAACGTCCTTAAATGAAATTACTCTCACATTTGAACATCTTATAATATCCAAAAAAAAACTACCCCTTTTTGAAGTACAATATCCCAAAATATGATCAATACACTGAAGTTGTCAATGTACTGCATTTCTGAGGTATCTCCTTACAGAGAGAATTAAAGTTCTGAGCACTGAAATGTCCATATTCCAAGTACCTTATGGAGAAAACTCCCTTGAAATGTTCAAGGCCAGGTTGGATGGGGCTTGGAGAAACCCAGTCAAGTGGAAGGTGTCCCTGCCCATGGCAGGGGGTAGAATTAGATGACCTTTAAAGTCCCTTTCAACCCAAGCCATTCTGTGATCTGATATTCCATAACAACAGAAAAAACATATAAACACAATCTACTTTTTCTTAACAAGTGCGCACATCATGGCCAAGAGAAGCACAAATTTTTATTCTTAATTTTTTGATGCCATTAGCTTTTTTGCCTTTAAAACACAGGTGAGAATGTGAAAGTGTAATTTCCTGATAGTCTGGACATGAAAAGAATCATTTATAGAGACTCAAAGTCATTTTTTCCAGCACCATTTACGAAAGCTATTTATTAGAGCCCTGGCTGACTGCCCTGAACTGCTGTTCCCAGTTCAAACCACTCACTTCTCTCACAGTATAACAAGCCACTGATCAATACCTGGGATCTTCTCTGAATAAAAGTTAACTTTTTCCACATCAGTAAGCAATCTTCCCCTCACTCCCCAAAGCCCAGCAGAGCCAATCAATTCTCAATGTCTACTTCATCTGTTTGCATTTTATGAAGTGCTTCAGAGGCGGGAGGAGGACTTCAGCATGACAAGCTGTCACCCAGCTTTTGCACGCTTCCGTTAGGAAGCCAGACTATAAATGATTTCCCTGGATCTTACATCCACTTGGAACTAGGGCTGCATGGGAGATAAATCACACAAGAATATCAACCACTCCAGTGTTAAAGCACTGGACATGGAAAGCTGTAGACGTCAGCTGCAGTGTATTTTATATATACCTATGCACAAATGCTGTATTACAAATGAGAGTAAAGGAGAGCTGTTTATGCATGATGAAGTTCCTCTTTCAGACAAATGTGAATTACTTTTATTTAGGATTATGAAGATTTTTTTTTTCCAGGCATTTCAAGCAGTTTTATTTTGGTGGGTTTTGGTTTTCTGTTTTACTTTTTCTTCCTAAATGTACCCTTCCTTGTACTCTGTACCCCAGGCAGGAGCAGGAGGGGCACAGTTGTGGTATGACAGAAATATTGACCCAAACTAGAAGTCCCAGAAACCTCAAGAGAAACATTTCTAAGATTTGAAGTCCCAAGTCTGCCATTTCAAAATGCGTGTATGCCCTGAATAAGCTTGTAAACTTCTGGATACTCACACAAACTAAATTAATCCCTGAACCTTTTGTGACACATTTGTTGTAATTATGATGGGAATTGTTACAAGAATTTAAAACAGTACAGTTCATAAATTCTATTAACCTCTTCATCAAAGATCACTTTGAAAATGACACTGGATCTGTTACAGCTTTTTTATGTTCCCTGCCTGCCGAAATTTCTGTTTTCTGCACAGCTAATAGTGCTTGATATATCTGTTCACAAGATTCCCAAAGTGAGTTTGAAATGTTATGCTATACAAATTATGGAAAGGGAATTTTTGAATACTAACTTTTATTTACATTTCTTTTTAAAACAGATGAATTAAAAAGTACATAAAAATTAAATTATTCAAATTAAATTAATAACATGAGACCAGTTATTAGTATCTGCAAGGAACAAGAGTAAAGATAAAAAAAGATTGAATGGAATTGGACATTTGAACTTCACTAGAGTCTCACATAACTTCTGCTCGTGAAATAAAGACTTGAGCTTTCTGGGGGAGGGACAGCTCTGCAGTTACATTCCAGTGCAAAAGTATAAACTTAAATATGAAGAGAAATGATCAACAGATAAACACTGTCAGTTATAATTAATTTCCAGTTCCAGTTTTAAATTTTTTCAAGTTACACACATGCTTGGAAGGGCTGGCTCTGGAGCCACAGTATCTCTCACCTTTGACCACTTCATTTGCTCTCTAACCATCCCTACAGTATTACCAGACTTCTCAGTGAAAGCTGCTACACTGCGACCTTGAACAGTGGAAAAACCTGAACAGAGGATTAACAAATAAAAACTACAGCCTAAAGAAGCTGATGCTTCCACAGAGTGTGCAATGATTCTTGGAGACACAAGATGGACAGGTTTGTGATCATCTGTCAGAGCCCTCGCTTCAGTCTTCTCTGTGACCTCACACAAACTGGGGACTTTACCTGAGCCTCAATTCCCTACCTGTAAAATAGGAATAACAACATCGTCAACAGTTTGAGAAGGGAAACATCTAAATGTTGGCTGAAAACCTCTGTCAATCAATACAGGCAGGCAGAAATATTTTATGAGACTTAAGAGACATAAGAAACTTTTAAAAGCTAAAAGAAAAAAAGCTTTGCAAAAGCTCAGTGTGATACAAATGTAATCATTAAAAGTAAGTTTTGATTTACTGTGTCATTCCTGCCTCAACAAAACTATTCTCAACCCAAGCCATTATATACATAATATATATGACATATATGATATATATGATACATATGATATATAACTGTGAAAATGAAAAGCAGGAGATGGAGAAAAAGGCCCCATCCAAGACTGGTTGAGGAAGGTGAAGATGATGGTTTTGTAGGAATACCTCTCTAATCAGATTTATTCCAGTAACACAGGGCTTCAGTCAGGCCCAACAGGCCATATGGACAGTAATTAAATTACTCTCTTTGGCAATAAAAGACACCACTGAGTCATTCCAGCCAATCTGAGCCTCTAATTATGTATGGAGGCTTTCCTAGTGCAGTTTGACATTCGTTGTCTTTGAAGTCAACCAGGAATTAAACATGACTTTGCACAAGCACAAGCTTGCTTTTAAAACTTCTCTTTTTGGTGAGTCTTCTCGGTAGGCTTTCTGAGCTGACAGATTTTGAAAGACACAAAGGTATCTTTACTTGTTTTTAAATAAACCAAATACACAGAATTCAGCACTGATTAGGTTAGTCTTTACATTTTTCTGAATCACCGAAAGTTTATTGGAATTATTCTGAATTAACACTTCAAAATTAATTTATTCCCTTAAATCCTATAGCTATATTTGCTCTGCATATTGCAACTGTCATGGAAATAGCCTTAGAATCCAGACATATGTCCCAAATACATTAATTTTCACCTCACCTGTGTCACAGTTTAACCCCAGCCGGCAACTCTGCACAGCCACTCCCTCACTGTTCCCTCCAGTGGGTCGGGAGAAAGAATCAGAAGAGCAAAAGTGGGAAAACTCATGGATTGAGATAAAGGCAGTTCTACAGATAACACAAAAGCTGCACACACAGGCCAAGCCAAACATCCATTCGCCACTTCCCATGGGCAGGTGTTCAGCATCCGCAGGACAGCAGGGCTGCACCACATGTAACAGTGACTTGGGAAGACAAATGCCATCAAACAGAACGCCCCTCCCTTCCTCCTTCTCCCCCATAGTTTATATGCTGACATTCCATACAGTCTGGAGTATCCCTGTGGTCACTTGGTGTCAGCTTTCCCAACTGCCCCAACTGTATCCCCTTCCCAGCTCCTTGTGACCCCCCAGGCCAGCAGGTGAGGTGGGGTGAGGAGCAGAAAAGGCCCTGACTCTGTGTGAGCCCTGCTCAGCAATATCCCTGCCTTATCAACACTGTTTCCAGCACAAACCCAAAACACAGCCCGTACCAGCTTTACAGATTATTCATCATTGATCATGCTTTCTGCTCAGCCATTTCCATTCTTGTCATGCCTATGTTTTAGCCTTGTGTATGTTTCTTGTCAGAAGAGCTGCTGTTAGTGCATAAATTGAAGACGGGCTATCCATTACTGTAATAGCAATAGTATGCAAGACAAATGTCTCAATACAATCAATTTTCAAGTTACTCTCCATCTCTCAGAGCTGGAAGAAGCTAATTCAAATACAGCTCTGTTGCAAGTCACTGCTTGCCTAGGAAAAAAAATGCAAATACTTGAGAACTATCCTTAAACTGCTATTAAGGAAGGAGATAAACCCAAACAAAACCAAATATTCCTCTGTTACCCTGTGAATTGAAAATGCAACATGAACTTCCTTTCATGCTGCAGCAATACTTGGTAGATTAGACAGTCGAAACATGGTTTGATTATGTGCTAGTCAGAAACACCTGAAAATAATTTTATTCAAAACCTAAATGGGTCCAGCATCATTTACCTCAGGTTTCAAGGACTCAACTAGTTAGTATAATACCACTGAATTTCATTATAATTCACTATTACTACAAAGCTCTTCCAGAAGTACAGATTTAGATCATAGCTGGATTAGAAGTGGGAGAAGCTGTTCAGCTTACCAAGATGAAATTCAGGAATTCATAGGACAAGAGATAAGATATAGCACATTGAAACAGAAAACAGGAGATTTGGACACCATTGCTTCTGGATCTATCCTTTTTATTTTTTCAACTTCTTCCTCCATATGACTTACAATATGAAAGGGCAGGGTGTGTGTGAATACATGCATCTCATACAAATCCCTCTTCATGACTTATTTTAAAGGCCCTACCTAAACAGGAAAAATATTTGATTACTTAGCCTGCCTACACTATTTCTGGGCCAAAACCACAACACACCAAGAATTAGTTTGTTTTAAAAACAGCTTTTCATGTATCAGTCTCCATCTCTCTCCAGGGAAGCACTGACATATGGTAGGGAAGATCCTGGTCCTGGGAGTTTCATTCATAAACTCTCATTGCTCCAGGCTCTAGATGAAATGAACAGTTTGATGAATGCTCAAGAAGATGTGTCTAATAGGAATATGATTCAGCATTCCTTTCCTGTGTGGGCAGAAGCCTTCATCTTCTGGAGTTCTTCAGAGAGAGAGAGAACATGGTACTGTATTTGCTCTTCAAAAACTGAAAGCAGTCCCCAGAAATAAGATCCAGCCTCAGAAGACATATAGAATAGAAGGCAGGGAGGAATCCTAAGCACAAGGATTAAGTGTAAGTTCAAGAGAGGGCTGAAAGATTTGCCACTGAAATATTTATTGGCAGATTGAGTATTCATTTCTGCACTTCCTTGCACACTTTGTAAGTTGTTTTTGTAAATAGTATGCACTTTGTCAGATTCCTCGGATTTCTGCAGCCCTGCTCCCTTCCTACTGCATCAAAATCTAACCCAGAGATGACTGGAGAGACAGCAACTAAGCCCTGTTTGAGGCAGCACAGGGTGACAGCGCACAGGCACATCAAGAGAACCATTATTGTGTACACAGAGCTCCCATTATTGACTAAAAGCCTTACAGGAGCTCCCAGATCCACCTCTTGAAAAACATCAAAGTGATCCAGGGGTACCACAGCCACCCTGGAGTGGCTTCTGATACAATTTTAGAGTAAAACAGCCTCTTCACATTATAGCTGCTGATGTGAGGATGGAGGAACCTTAATACACATTGATGGAAAAAATAACCAACACACTTTTTGTTTGCTTCTGTGTTTTTGAGGCTGGAAATGCTTTAAAAATGTGTGTAAAAGGAATTCCAGTCCCAAATACAATGAAGCAAAACAGAAGTGAGAGAAAGTGAGAAAAGCCTGGTTACAGGAAGTCACCAGGAAGAGCAGATTAAGAGAGACCTATTACAACAGCTAAAATCAAAGGTATTGTTTCTCTGACATGTACATCACTACAGTGACAATTTAGCCCAGCATCTGTGGGCATACCACTCTGTAACAGATGCTCTAAGAAAGTTTCTCTCAAAATACTGATCCCCATGGGGATAACCCAGAGAGGAAGGGTGTGGTTGGAGATTTTTTATTTGGAGGGGAAGGATATTAGGAAAGTGTGACAATAACAAAAGCCTGCATATCTTCTAGGACCTAATTAAAATATAATTTAACAGCAGCAAAAATTAGTTTAAAATTGTTAACTACGAAATATCAGCTGATTTGCTATTAAATTTGAGTGCTGTTGACAGCTACTTATACAGCTGAGGGCAAGAAAAGTGTTAAGTTTTGAAAAGTAGAGGATGAGAGAACCTCTGTAGTAAAAACCAAAATCTTCCTGACATTAATCATGAAATATCTTCTGATAGAGAAGCTGCAGAGAGTCGATTTTATTGCCTCCTTGACCCTTTGATTTCCTGAAAGAACTGGTTTAAGGAATTAAGGGCTCATAGGAAGCATACACTGTATGTGACCCAGACATGAGGGAAATGGAGGCTGCCCAGATACTCTCTGCAGTGCTGACTCTACAATTGCTAATTAGGAGGAAAAGAAAAAGAGCATTTTGCAAATATTGGCCATTAGGCTGGGACTACACTTGTAACTAAGAGCTTTCCATTCTCATCTTCCCAAGGCAAACTCAGGCACCTCGAGTGAGAAGAACAGGTTTCCAGCTGACACTGTGGGCTTTTTGCTTTGGCAAATTAACAAAACCACTCTGACAAGCTGAGGACAAATGCTGTAGGAGTTTGGTGGCACCATGGATCAGCATCACCTCCATATAAATCTTCAGCAAACCAGAGAGAGAGTTGCCCTCTTACAGCATATGAATCATTCCTTTCAGCTGTACAATTTTAAAGCCTATTTTTACAAGTCCAGTTGGCATTTCTTGATACTTCTTTTTTATTTGAAGAAAAAATTGCTTCATGTGACGATAAAATTTTGATATTCTGAACAAAGTTTTATATTACTTGTATCAAAGTATTTTTTCCTTTTGCCTTTGGAAAATTTGATTGAAATAACTTTTTAGGCTTTTGAAATAAACACACATTAGGAATTGTAAAGAAAGTTGCATTCCCCTAATATATTCAAGCATAGTGACTTTGAGAGCAACTGGCTTTTGTAGCCTTCAGGGCAGCTACCACTACCTCTCACTGATACAGAGAATGTGTTTGATCACACACCAAAGTCAGAAACTTTAATAAACACTTGTTAGAGTTCAGAGAAGCAGCTGTACAAGTTGATGTTCCAGGAGTTATTCAACTGTGAAGAGCTTTATTTGCTTGATTCTGCTCAGTTCTACAATATCCAATATTACAGAACAACAGCAGCTCAGAAGTACTGCCCTGCTGCTATATTTACTCTCGCGAGAAAACTTCTACCTTGAGACTCTCCTTAATGAGAATTTCCTTTGGATTATTATTGTTTTCTTGCCCCAATTTGTTATGATTATCAAGGCTATTTCAATTTCTTCTTTATTTTCCTAGTGATACATAAACATTTACTGAACAAGACTATTAGTATTAAAAGAAATAAATCACTAGGCCTGTTCCTAAACATACCCTACCATTTCTTTGCAGAATTTGCACTAAAATTTCAGATGAAACTGAGTGCCAAATTTCTCAGCTGTAGTGCTCATTAAAATGAGGGAAATGATTTTATGATCCTCGTAAATAAACTCATGGAAAAAGAACATGAAGCAACACCCTAACATTAAAGCACAATTACTTCAGAGAAACTTCAATGAAAAATATTCTGCATTTCATCTAAATACATAGCTTTATTATAGAGTGGCAAAGACCTTTTGTACTGTCCCGTGATACACTGCAAAAGCTGCCCATGCAGGATGTTTCATACTTCTGAGCAGCTGAACACTTAATTTTTAAAGAGCTTTGTGATATCTTTTTCCAGCAAGCCATTTTATTGCCATTTTACTAACTTATGTACTGGGAAGGAGTGAAAAAGAATGTACTTAAATGTCAGGGAAAGGTTAATTCAACACTATAGGACATAGCTTAAGGATTTGAAGACTATTTATTCCAGAAAAGAAAACTGAATTTCTAGATTTTATGTTCACATCCCAGGTAATGAAGAATTGTGCTTTATATGGTAAGGAACAATAGACTTTCTAGATCTTGTCAGCCCTGACTAAGAAGAGGCAACGTTCAAAATGTTTCTATTCACAATGTCAAGTTAAACAGGTTAAAATAAGTGTCAGTTCTGCATAGAAACCTGAGCCAGCTCTTGCTGAACTGGTATCAATGCAGTGTTTGAGAGGTTTACAGTGAGGTGAGCTTTCACTGGGGAGCAAATGAAAACAACTAATTTTGGGCTAGAAAGAACCCAGTCATGCCATCTTACAAACCAGACATTGGAAAAAAAAATTAAAAATAATAAATATAAGGGCTATAAAACTTCCCCAAAGTTTTAGTATTATCGCTCAGTATCATCTGAGATAATGAGACAAATTAGTGAGGGATGCTGCTTTGAAACTTTTCACCTCTCATTAATCTTTATCCTCCAACCCAGATGAATTCCCTGACAATTTATAGCCATTTGTTGTCTTTTCCTTTCACCTCGAACTGCTCTCCCCATGTTCAGGTTTCCTTCCCTTCATACACCCATAAAGGTCAAGTCATAAGATTTTCCTCAGCAGAAACCTTCTGACTCTACTTGACACCAAATACTAAAAATCACGTTTTGAAGCAGTCATTAATCAAAATATAAATGAGCAGCAATAATTTTATTAGGCAGTCTACCCTTTTTCTTCGATCAGATGCGTTTTCATTATTATATCTGAAAACACGCCAAACACAAGGTAAGCTTAAAGATAAAATAAATAGCTTTATGTAAAACACACTAGTTCTTATCTTGTAGTGTGAATTATTAATTCTCAGGTTGAACATCTTTCCTTTTGGCAAGCATGAACATCTATCAAAACAGCCACTTGCTCTTTTCCAGTACTTGGAAACTATTACTTTTCACACCAATTTTCCCTTCAATTCAGAAGTGTTAAATAGTGTCCACGACATTCACGTACATTTCCTTTGAGCCCAGCACAGGAAAGACTTTAGTTAACGAAACTAAACACAGAACAAGAAGATACTTAAAGTGAGAAAAAGGAACTTGCTGCACTGCTCCTCTGGAGACTCTGACAGGGAAAGAGCCATGGAAATCAAGAGTGAAAACTATCTGGATACCAAGGAGGAAGCTTGGCTGAGGACTGCCCCTTGGATGCTCAGCATCATGGCCATCAATTAATATTAATTAATATTTTTCCATTAATATTTTGTACATTGTCCTTGTGACAACAGTTACATGGTTACATAGCCTCATGTCAAATGTGCAGATCAGTGTAAATATTACAAAGGAGTTGGGTGTTTTGAGTACGATCATGATCACATCTCAGCTGCATAATGAAACAAGAGACATTCAAGAGAAGTTTCCAGCTATGCAAAAAAAAAAAAAAAAAAAAANAAAAAAAAAAAAAACAAAACCTGTTAGTGATTAAAGCAGAATCCCCATAATTCTTAGGCATTTCTAAGTTCAGTCTAACTTCCATTTGCTTAGGTTTAAGTCAACATAAAATCATAAAATCAAAACATGCAGCAAGAAAGAAAACAAGTTTGAACGTACATGCCACAAAGCTCCTGGGCAGTCTCAGTTTTCAAGCACCCAAATTTGAGTTCTTCCCACCCGGCCTATCCCACCACAAGCCCATCCCCAGACGTCCAAGTTTTCCACTGTAACATTTTTGCAATGCAGTGCTGCTCTACACCTAAACTGCATTGCCTCTTGTCAAGCAAAGGGAAAAAAACCTTCCTAACAAATCAGCTTTTGTAAGCACTTCAAGGTATCAGCTGATGTCCCTCTTATTTTTTTAAGAGGTTTTTGTTACTACTGTGCTGCATCCTTGGAGTTTCCCAGCTCTCCAAGCCCAGACTTCCAGAGCTTCCCAACAAGAACTAATAACAAGCTGCTACTGCCAGACCCCTCAGATGTCTGAACTCTTACAGAGGTTTCTGGACATGGATTACAGGGACATGTTCAGGTCCTCAATAAATAGAGGCATGGAGGAAAGAGTTCTTACAACGATATACCCAACCCAAGAGCCAGGTATATAAAAGTCACATGTTAAAAGATCTCCAGTGCTGCACAGATTGTGTCTGGAGGGATGCAGGAGAGAGTATTTCACTACCTTTGACTCCCAGACTTTACTTTCAGTACCACAGAATTAATATCACATCTGTCCCACACCTCAGTTCATACTGTAGACTTCTTAGAGCCACACAGCACAAGGTGGAGTGAGCCTTCCCTCCCCCAAGTGACAAGTCTTCCACAGTGGGCAATAACTATTACTTTAAAGTTAAAGTTTGCTTTATAGTCTGTTCTTGGAAGTGCCACCAATTAAAAAAGTTTCACATTTTAAAACAGAATTATAAGGAGCGTGTTGTTTGGAGATTTTTATTTCTATTGAAAGAGAAACTCATGAAACAATACTAGATTGCCAACTATGCATCTCAGGATGATCATTTCAGGGATGCCACAGGCTTTTGCCCTATTTTTCATCCCCTTGTTTTGACATTTAAATTAGAACCCAGTAAATGTCACATTTTTCATATTTAATGTTAATACAGTGAACACTGACTTATTTTACATCTTAATTGCTCTCTTTGTAATTCTAATACGAGAAATAAAAGTTTTGAACTCCTAATTATCAAAATGTGTGGTGGAAACATTCCTACTGTAGAAATAATTCCCAACAAACTGCATTCAAAAAATCAACACCACAGATCAGTGCAAAAGCTAGAAACTGCTAACACTTTTCAAATCATAGGGTTTGTTTTTTTTAAGTCAAGAGAGTTAGAATATACCATCTAATTAACAGGACAACCTTTAATGAAAGCAGAATGTTTCTTGGTATTTTTCATTTCAGCAGAAACATGATAAAAAGATGAGTGTGAAAAACTCTCTCTTCTCCCTCATATCTATTCAAGCACCTTTGAAAGTCAGGAGAGCTCCCAGCAATGCATTAGCAATCCTCAAATTACCATCTGAAACACTTACATGTCAATACTTGCCTCTGCAACGAGACACAATTAGTTCTATATGATCCAGACAGTATAAATTTAGTCAAATCCACTGAAGGTGTGACAGTTTACAACACTCAAATATTCTGCCCAGCTGTTGCTCTGCCTTAGATGTATTCGTCTTTATCTTAATATTTTACAAATACGTTAGTGAATATTTTACATATATGCTTGTACATCCCTGAACATAATATATTCATACACACAAAAGGAAGCCTTAGATTTATTTATATCACTGAGAATTGTAAAATATCAGTGTTCTAATGCTAAAAATATATTTTAAAAAAGATCTGCTTGAATATTACGACAACAAACTTGCATGATAACTGAGTAATGTCTTCCATAAATCACAGGAATTTAAAGGAAGCTATGGCATCTAATTGTGTAAGCCTTACCCAGCACTTTTACAGCTAAGCAGTAAACACAAATGTTACAGACATAAATTCCATGCCCTGTAGATATGAATGCTATAATGAAAGTAGAGGACTGAAAGGCTGCCATTTTCACATATTTTCCATTTCCCAAAACCAGAAAGAATTCATTACCAGGTATTCTCCAGGGGATGCCAATGGTAATGATTTTTTTTTTTTAATCTATCACCCATCTGCCTTCGGAGGAGAAATAATAAACACTAAGATGGCTGAGGCACGGCTTGACATGAGAAACTATGGGAAGTGCATATGAAAGCAAACTTTTGCACATTAACAAAACCAAGTTCCTTGAAAACATTCCAGTCCTGACAATGCAGCTTGAAATGCCATTTTCCTTTTTCACAAGGCAGCTCCCTAGCTGTTGTGCCTGCTTTTGATACAATCTCAAAGCCTAGGACACCATCCTACCTTCAATGGCACTAAGTCTTATATTTATCCTTCAAAATCTTCTGCAGAAAATGAAGTTGGTATTAACTTCAGGAAGCTGCAGAGCACTTTTTAATAAAGTGAACAGATAAAGCATTTGTTGTTCCCTCAACTGAAACAATAATTTAAATTCATCATTCTCAAAACAAAAAGTGAAAACTCAGTTTTACACTACATTTTCTGACACAATTCAGGTTTTGTGGTGTCTTTTTTGCTTATGTATGTTCTAATTTTTATTTTCCTAGTCTGCAACTCCAACTACCTGGCAGCCATTCAGAGCTGCCCCTCACACTAAAGCCACCTGACTTGAGTTGCACAACCCTTCATGGTTCACACTCATTCCAGTTATAACTATTCATTTATTGCTGAAAAATAAACCCTCCCCTCCCATCTGCCCTCACAGCAGCAGTTTGACCCACTGGTTACACTGTCCAGCAAGTACCTCTCTAACTTCTCCAAACCTTGCTCCCACTTTGGAGGAGCCCCTCCAAAAGCTGTTTCGCTGTCTGCTTTTATATCCCACATATAACCCTTATCTGCCGTGATTCTTATGAAAATAGTTCAGCAGCTTTGCCTGTTCACTGCCTCCCATTCTGCCTCTTTACCTGACACTTCTCCCCATAGCTCTCCCACCACATCACCACTTTCAGACGAGTGAGTACACCACAGAGTACTACAGAAAAACTCTTACTAGTTTTCAATGAATTCATTTTAATATTAGAGCTGAGGTTTTTATCAGCCTCACCAGAAGAAAGCAGCAGGTCAAATGCAGGAAAGATGCATTTTTTACCTGCATTTTAAGTTTCCTGGGACAAGCAGCAAATTTACATTCCCTCACGGATACATCTGAACCTTGATCTTTGACTTAATATTATAAAAATAAAATTTAAAAATAATTACATAGTAGCTATTAAAGCAGCACCACCTAGCTGTCCAAAAATTAAAGCACAGACTGTGGGTATATAGTAAGCTGTAGTTCTCTATGCTTCAGAATACAAACAAGCATTTCTGATGGAGGAACACGTAATTTCATGGTTCCTGGATGGGGAGGGTGCAGCACATTATTTAATAGAGCCATTAAAATTACCCAGGGGATGAAAGTCTGCAGCTTTCCTTTGCCCTGTCTGTAACCAGCACTGCCCAGTGGTTAATCTTCAGTTACTTTCCCTCTGAACACCACACTTCCACTCCTCTCCTGTAATGCATCTTCTGACAGAGTCTGCGGTAGCATCCACGGTGTCTTGGGAGCCAATACACAAGCACACATCTTTGATTATCAATAATCAAAGCACACACCTTCCAAACCTCCTGTAAAGCACCACAGTGCATCAGTCATATCTTGTTAGTACATAAGCGATGCTGCCTGATTAATACATAACTGTATGTCTCCAGCCACTACCATCATTATTAATTTCTAATGTCTATCAGTATCTGTCTCAAAATAACATATATTGTAAGAGATTTTTACTAATGTTCAAAATGACCAAATTTGAAGAGATATTAGCACAGCAGAAACCACAGACTTCTTCATTTGCAAGGGTGATTGGATTTTTAGACGAGATTGTATCAAACTTGTTTGTCTAAGTGTAATACAAACCTACCCAGAAATAAATGACCTCAATAAACATAATTACAGCTAAGAAAATGAAGGATCCTGCAGAGTTTTGACACTTTGCTCTTTTCAGCATTGCAGTCATGAGACAGTGTGAGTTTTGTCCCCTTTCCAAAGGGAAAAAAAAAAAAAAAAGGTTGCTAGTCAGAATGAGAATAAGATGAGCATTTCATCTATATGCTGCATTGAGCAGCCTTAGCCAAGGTGACATTTGGTTTCACTTGAATAGTATTCTTTTTTAACATGCATCACGTTTTTAAAATGAGGTTTACAAAGCTAATTTCAAAATTACCATGTCATAAGGATACAGCACAAATAATGCATTTAAAACACCTTTAGCCATCCTGAAAAAAGCAAATAAGGAAAAAGGCTTGTTCACTTCAGGCTCTGCTTTATTTTGTAATTGTTTTAGATGACTGTTTCTTAAGCTCACCTGGCTACACGTTCATTTGTTCTAATAGAGTAAGTCATCCATACTACCTTCATGATAACAAAAGAAAAGGAATATCTAATATCTCACTGTGACCTTGAAACCTGGAAAGTGGAATACATTTAAATAATTTAATTATGCATAGCATCTGAAGTGATTATTACACATCTTGCATCTTGAAAACGCTGAAGTAATGTAAAAGCTGATTACATTTTTGGTAAGTAAATCCTGTCTACTTCCACATAATAGTCCATTAACTGCTGTTGCACTGTTTGTTTCAATTAGAACATATTAAGCCAGAAATGTAAATATATGCACATAATATGCATACAGTTCATGCATACACTGTCATACTAATATGCATATCTTTCTATATTCAGACACAAAAACTTCACTTCCATTATTCATTCCAAATTACTGAGTTGTAGTAATACACTTGGCCTGATCTATTATTTTCAAACTCTGAGGATTTGAAAGTCCTTGAAAAGAAATGCCAGCTAAAGCTGTCATGAAGTTTCTGCTTACCACAGAAAGAAGTAGCCACTATAAGGAAAAATAACTGTAGATTCTCTTTATAAAGAAGTACAAGAAATAGGCATTTTTACATTAAACATCCTGTTGTACTGGATCACTGGTAAGATGGTTATTTTTTTCCAGCAGCATTTACTGCCTACAAGCTTCTTGAAAAGGCTTATAGCCATGTGGATATTCAGCACCTTCCAAAGGGAACCCCCAAATGACAGCTGATGCCCCAGAACACCTGCCCTCATCACCTCCACCTTCCTAAAGCACCTTCTATCCCACCTGCTTGCAGCTCTAATGTTTCATTCTAAGCCACACAGAGAATGACAGAGAAGCCCAGGCTGGAAGGGGTTTCTGGGAGCCATCTACTCCAGCTCCTTCATCAAACCAGGTCCAGGGACACCTGACTGTCCAGCCATGTTCTAAGTATCTCCCAGAAGTGGAAGTGAAATTGGCTTTTTTCCTTTTCCTTTTTTTAATGGTTTCAACTTGTATGAGAGACTGGACTGAACAGCAAATAATGTAACAAGATGAATAATACAGACAAACAGCTGTTTAGGAATATAAAAAAGATCATGGTATCATCTTGCTTGGGTTTTTTTTCCTTCCTTATGAAGTGAAAAGCACCACTTCAGCAACAGTGACAGAAAAATAACTTATTTTATTGATCACCATTATCAGAAGCTTCTGACTGATTACTTTTTCTAGCAGTTTAATAACTGTTTAATAACAGCTTCATTGACAGATACAGTATCTTTCTCAACTGCCACAACCTGAGAAGTGGCAAGCAGTAGAAATGACCTTATTTCTTTCTAGGAAATTGCTCTTGTACCCTAAATAATTCCTGTTTCCTTCATTCCCCCATCAATTGAATGTTAGTTCCAGGAGGGACGTATCAATATAATAATTTCAGTTTTCAAAGCTGACCTCCCAATGAGTCAGTGACTTCAGCAGGTGCACTGAAAAGGGCTCCAAAGATACAGCAACTAATAAAGAGAGTGTCAGTGTCAACATTATCTCATACACAGCATCTTGTGAGCCAGATGTTCACTGCTCTGTCCCACACAGCCAATGAGCAGGGTAATGTGGCTGAGCCTGGAGGCCCGATCACATCCAATGACCCAAGCATTTTTGCATCGATCCAGCAGACTAAATTTGCTACTGATCTATGCCAATTTTTATCTAATTTAGGATTAATCATTTTGCTTTGAACAGCATACACTTACTCAGGATATTTCACTTGGCACATACAGGCACACCTTTGTGCCAGTGGAAATGATTTGAGCATATTAATTAACACAGGATACAATTTTATCCCCAAAAAGTCAATACGCAGTAAGGTGCCATAACCTAATTGACCTCAATAGTAGTTTGCTGGGGCAACAACCAATTTTGGATGAGCCAAGGCTCCAGGAAATCTCTTCAGTTTGGCCAAATCAATGTGTCTTCATACATAGCCAAAAAAGAAAAAGAAAAACCCAGTGGTCAGGCCTGTTTTGTTCCTGCTGGCACAAAGGGATGAACAGCCTTTCCAAAGGTGATTTTCCATATCCTAGGGGATCCTCCGGATTGTCACAGCTGTCTTGATGTTTCTAATACAAGATCCTGGCTGCAGCCAGGGAATGCACATGGGAGCAAAAAGCCAAGTGAAACATCCAAGTTCAGCCACTGCAACACATCTTTTTTATTTGTCCCTATCCAGCTGTTGATGTGGATGTGACTCTTCCCCCAAAATTTATCTTGTTTACTGTATACAGTGATGCTGTCCCAGGACAATTTGAGACAAAACTGAATGACCCCTCAGCAGTGGGCCACAAGGAAGCTTTGTGAGACAAAGTGTGCAGTAACCATTTCCGAGTTGCCTCCCCAGCATTCCCCAGCACTGTCAGGCACATTGCAGTGACTGGAGGAAGGGGTACATTAAAACTCGCCATGCTGAGAGCAGTCATAAGTTTTAATGGACAACAAATCTATTCCAGCTCAGGCAAAATAGACAGATTATGCCACTATATTTTCACCTTGCAGACTATCTCATTAAAGAAAAAAAAAAACATTAAATAAGTGAAGTCCCTGAAAAATATTGGTTTTGAAAAAATTCAACACCACAGTGATCTGTCATTTCCTCAACAAAAGAAACCAAATAAATCAAAACCATCTGGTGCCTTTGGTTTTACGCTGGAAAAATGATAGGTTTTCACTTCTGTGGAATATTCCACAGGAAGGTAAATTGTCCTTCCCACTCATTTATTTAGGCACTCAGCCAGTTCTAGGCGATCAGGCACACAGCCTACACAGATTATGAATTTACAAATAAACACCATCTCCTTTCATTCTATGTAAATACAGATTTATTGCTTTTATGCATTGGCTGCAGGTTTTTAAGCTACTGTCAGTTTTAATTTATGAAAGCCAAACAAACATGCTCTGCGGGTTCATTTGCCCATGTCACTGACTACCAATCACTCCTGAGGACGCCTCTGCAGGGCTCACCTTCGCCATTCATAGCAGAAAATCTATAGGTATAAAGTCTTGCAACGATGCTTGGAAATACTGTTCATTTCTAACAGTCATATAAGCACGGCAAATAGTACTTAAAGCCATTGATTGATAGAAGTTCTCATTTCAAGCTGAATCAGTGCACTGTAAGAACTTGACATGTACCACTTTCTAGCAATTTCAGTAGAAGACAGCCTTTGTTGCCAGAATTCAAGACTTCTGATATGGAAAAAGAAAAAAAAAAAGGCAGCAAATCAAATCCTATTCTAAGTTGCAGAACACAAAATTAACTTTCAAAATGGGATGAAAACACAGCACTTTGTGGCATAACAGGATAAAAACACTTGAATGAGTGATCTTTTCAGAATTATGAATGAATTTGCAGGTAGGTAGGAAATAAGATGGAGGTAATCATATACCTGACATTCAGTGCAGTGAATCGTAAGAAAGCAATTTAGTTATGCTGGTGCACTGAAGAACAATTGCTTAATTTATTGACTTGCTAAGAAAAATAACTGTAACTTAATTCAGCATACTACATACTTTCTATTAGCAAATAACACTTCATGTTGTGAATGTAAAGATTTTTTTTCTTTTTTCCAGATCATAAATCCTGATTTATACAGATTATACAAAGTCTTTCATTTCTCTCAATGCTAACTGTCTACAACATATCAATATGATTAATACTACTCTGTGTAGTTATCCAGTTCAATAAAACACCATATTTGGCCAAATGGCCCAATATCTTGCAGCTACATCAGGCCAGATGTTATCACTAGCACTTAATGGCTGTTGATTAACATAACGAAAGTCGGATATTAAATTAAAATAGTGTGCTGGGTTCCAGGAGGTCATGCTAAAACAGCTGGTGAGGTTATGGTTTGGTTCCTTTGCATTATAATCACCACTTCATTGATGGTATCAACACACCACATTATCACACACATTTCTTTGTGGTACATTAAAGATCTATATCCTTTAAGCCTGTTTTCAGTAGACAGAATCAGCAGCTCCCCCTTTCCCTTATCCACATTATTTAGGCATCACACTGCTCCAATATGCACTATTTTTAGACCTGTGATGCCTAAGAAGTTAACAGATGTGTAAGAGGACCTTTGTCCCCATTAGGATCAAGACTCAAAGGAATCTGTGCGAAGCTATCGCCCCAGTCTGCAAAATCCCACCTTCACTCCCCTCCTGTAGTTTGTGCCCTGAAGGCCACCACAAACACACAGATTGTACCAGTTCCTCCTCTTCTCCAATGCACACAGACTCCTCAGGGACACCAGGAGAGCAGACTGTGATTCCAGGTGCCCCTGCAGTGAACTTGCCTGCTCAGAACTGGTCAGCATTTGATTGCTGGGAGTCTGCCAGGTGCCAGAAAGCTCCTGCTCAGGAACTGAACAGTGTACTGTTCATAACCTCCATGTCAGGAACTCTGTGGCTGTAATACACTCCTGGGCTATAGAGCTAAGCATGACAGCTCTACAATTCCAGTCAGAGATTAACAGGATTCAACAATTCAAGTCCTTTACAGTACATGGCACTTGCCTTCCAAGCCACCCTGCGACCTTTAACTTCTAAGCTGATTTTAAAAACTTAAATGAAAAAGTAAAATTTCAGAGCTGTAATGCAGGCACACAGAATTCTCAAGTCAAGTTATTTCATTCATAAAAAAATTTTAAATGAAATGTTCTCCCAACCAGATGTCTTCCACACAACTGTCACTTATGCACTAAATCTCAGCCAACACACAGGGGTGTAAGAAGGATCCTCCCTCATCTGCTTCCCCAGCTTTCCTGAGCTTGCCCATCCTGCACTGCACCAGGAACCCCTGTCAGGGGTCCCACAGGGAACCTCAGGATCTGCTGTGACCCAGCCTGCTGACCTGGAACAGGAACACTCCTGCCTGGCTAAATTTGAGACAAAGTAGTAAAGTAGAACACGTGCAGTGAGCCAAGAGCATTGGAATGTTACCAGGAGAAGAGTGAGAATGTAAATGGAGCTGAGAGCAGCAAGCAGAAGGGCCTGAATGAAGACCTGGTCAAGTGCAGTTGGAGACCTCATGGTCAGGGTTTCTCCTTGGAAGCTGTCCCCAAGCCACATCACCTGTCTGCTGCCTTAATCAAAACAGAAAGAGAAGCTCCCTGTACTCTTGACAGCGTCTCATTACTTAAACATAAACTCAGTTTCACTCATGGGAAATAACAATGCAAAATTAAAGATCCTGGCAATACTCCTGATGAACTCTGCATGGAACTTGGGGAGGTGCACAGATTTCCACATGAAAGTGTTTGGCATCTGAAGCCAGTTTGCAAACCCATGGTCAAAAACCAGGGCTTCAATTGCAACTGACATTTGCATATCTGTGGCAAGTTCTTTTAACAAACAGATACTGCAGCTTTCTAATAAGAGATTTATTTTTTCTTCCTAACATGACTCGGTGTTTGTGTATCAAACAGCTGTATGCTTTGTCTCACAATACACAAGGGTATGCCATAAAAGAGGGAAACAATAGTGTCTGCTTCACTGAACACCAGGTACTTGGTCAGCTACACTTCTGATCTTACAGACTTGTACAGGCAGATTTCCAGGAGAAGTTTTGGTAATCAGGACATCCACAGAGAGAGCTCCTGGAACCCAACCACATTATGCCAAGTACTTCTGGTGGACAGTAACATCATCTGACACATCCAAATTATGTACAAGTGGTATTTGAAAGCTGAACTCAAAGAAACCTAAGCAATGCTATAGATCACTTTGCATGCCAACAAGAACACTCACTTGAAAACAGACAGCACCATACCTGCAGGAGCACAGGAAAAATGCACTGATTGGTACTGCTAAAAGCAAAAGGTTGAGTTTGCACCTATTTTATAATCCTTGCTTTTACCACAGATCATTCATCTCTCACACATTTCAAAGCATCACTCACTATCATACCAGCTTCCAGAGAAATCAAGGAACTAATCAAAGCAGATTAAATAGTGTTGCTTAAAATTGCTCTACATGTTAAATTAAGCAACAGTTACAGTGTAGTTTTTCAAGATGTCTGAAACTGTGAAAAGAAGCTGAACAAGACACAACCACCCTAATATAATAATTCCTCTCCTTTCAGAAAGTTATTTTTTTGGCATGTGTGTGTCATCTCCCCCCTCTTCCTTTCACCCCTCCCTGGATAATTAACTTGCATTCCTTTGTTGGGGGTGTCATTAAAAATGGTTTTTTAAAAAGCTATTGGAACAGTTTTAATGCAGCCAGAAGAGTTTCTGCCCAGCTTGTACAGAAAGTCACATATCATTAACCGGTCTTATCAAAATTAGTGGTTACAGGACTGACCACCTCATTCTGGCAGCCTGGCTCAGATGGGTGGGAGTCACAGGGCCCGAAAGGGACTTGGTTTTGCTGATGGTTTTTTGTCTCTTGCCAAGATAGTGAATCATGACCCAGATTATAATGAGAATACATGTAGATCATGTAATTTATTCTATTTCATCTCAGGTTTCTAGTGATACTTAATAGTCTCCCTCTGCCTCGCTCCCTCAAAAGAAATAAAACAAAGTTTGTTTCTTTATGGCAATTACCACCTCCATGGCCAAGCCAAAGTACTAGAAGCAGCTTAACTGCTTTCTGGCATAACTAAAATTGAATTCATTAAGGGAAATTAAGGGAAAATCTAATAGAACAACAAAACCCTTCAGCAAGAAAAACTGCAGTGTTTACAACTGTTGAAATATGTCACTTCATTCTACAATTACTTAAGAAGACAGCTAATTGAAATAACTCCATAAGCCAGCTTTCAGAGGGCTACTTGCAAGTGAAATTACTTATGAATGTATAATTGAAAACTAAGTTACAGTATTATTTTAAACTGTTCAGTTTTTCACTTACATGACTGTTATGTGAAGATTTCATTATTGTATCTAAAAGCAGCAAAGTACTGATTATTTCTTAAAATATTCTATATTTATGTAGCAGTGTTTATGTGTAGAAACTCTTCATATCCTTCATGTATATACACCTCCATCCTCTTCCTGAAAATTCACAAATACTAAAAACCACTCAAATTAAATGTTATTCAATGGTCACAAGCTCACAGATTTATTGTATTTACAAGACAGTCTCGATGAATCCAAAAAAGCACACCAAGGTCTATTATCCTCTACCAGACTTTTTACTTTCTTGTTCAACACTGTGAACTTCATATTCCCATATAGTTCTGATTTTCCTTGTGGGGGAAATTTCAAAAAAGCACTATCACCAGCAAAGCAGCAAGTCAAAGAGATGAAACAGATGTCCTCTTGTGGGACTTCACAGAAACCCTTTAGTCCGTGTCCCTAGAATATATGAAAGGGACATATTTCTACTTGAGCAGTTGATGCCCACGGAGAATAAAAACACTGAAAATTTTTTTTCAGGTTCTGCTGTGGATTCTCAGAATTCAGCCTAAGCAGCAGTCAGTCTCCTACAGAACAGTTTATTTATATGTATATACTGACATGCTCTGAGTTGTAGAAGGGAAGCTGAAATGTTTTCCTGTGTGCACGTACCTCAGAGTCAGACTGTAGCTGGTGGAACAGAGCAGGCACATCTCTGATTCCACACAACTCAATTTATTTGTGAGCATATTATGAAAAGAAGAAATGAAAAAACCTTTTAAGAAACACACCTGTGCAATCTCCAGAATAAGCATTAAAGAAATCATGAACTGGGCTTTGGCTCAGAAAACAAATGGATTTCTAAACAATAAGGGGTTTAATTGGAGGAAACATTTCATTTTCTCAACAAAAGAAGGAATTCATGGGCGATGTCTAAGCAAGACCTCGACAACTGAGTAAGAAAGGGCTTCATTATCTGCATTTCACATCTTGTTAGATTTGTGTTTTATGTATTTAAGCCCTGCACCTGCAACAGTCTTACAATCAGTGCGGTGATTACTCCAGTTGTACTTGTATTTCACGTAAAGTTGATTTTACTTCTCATTCCTTCTTTACATTCCAGCCTTGACAGTAAATTTACTTTGTGGAATATAACTGGGATTGGATTTGAGGCCTTCTGTTAAAATTTAAACTACTAAAAAAAAACATTTAGAGAAAGCTGAATTTGGAAATGAGACATGCTAAAACTGACCTTGGGAATCCTCACCTTGCAAGGATGATGAGGAAGAAACTGGCAAACCTGTCAAGAAAGATGGGATGCAGGAGATACAAGAAAGCAGAGTCTAGGAAATGTTGAAGTCTACATCAGGAATAATTTGCACATTTTTAAATTCCCAGCAGAAACAAATCCATATTGGAACTCTTGGTCACTATTCTACTACACAGGAAAAATAATTTTAAACTATGTAGCTCTGGTCTTTACTAAGGCACCAAAAAAAAAAAAAAAAAAAAAAAAAAAAAAAAAAAATTTTTTTCTAATAGTAACCACTTGGTATCTCCTCCAAGATGAACAGAGATGTGTCAACGGAGTGTAATTCCCAGCAGGGTCACCTGTCTCTCCTGGTCATCTCACTTTTTACAGTAATTCTCTTATTTCTCTCCTTGCTGAAAAGGATGAGGCTTTGGCGTAACAACTGCACAGTATTTTTGCATATTTGTACTGAAAAAACATATGATTAAATCTTGCAATACATAATTCTTCATCCTCGTAAGGCAATAGCAACAACAACAAGGATCTGGACCAGGCCTCTGCCCTCAGCTGTATACTTTGCTTAAATTAATCATCCCTACTAAATTTCGTAAGAAAATTAACACTGCAATAATTTTTTACTGGCTAGAATTGTTCATGAAGAAAGAGTAAATATCAGGAACTGGAAGGGCTAATTAATCTCTTCAAATGCCCCTAAAAGCAAATACTTGAGTCCAACCTTCGAGAGAATAAAAAGAACAGAAACTTTTTCAGTGTCAGAATTGCACTCAACCTATTTTTCCACTTTATTTCCTGTTGTTCTCTTGCCTTCACAACTCATCTCTTCTGTAATTTGTCTCAGAACTACTTCCTACAATTGTCGGTGGTATTAAAAATGAAAAATAGCAAAATAATAAACTGGCACATCACACTCTTTCTTTTCCCCTGTAGAGGAGAGGACAAACACACTTAATATAAGCTGATTTCAGAGTAAATAAAAAGCAGCGTAACACCCAATTCTTTATCCACCTAAATCAGAGTGTGTCATGACAGCAAAGTGATAAACCTGGGAATCAAATTTGTCATGATACTTCAGTTCTAGTATCACCTGGAGAAGACAGATCAAAAACTTGAAGAAAACTTCTATTTCAAGAAAACTGAATAAGCCACCACCAACCCCAGCTTTCCCTCCTCTGATTCTGTTAGTATTAAATTTCACTTAGCAACCAAGGTTGAGCCTGTTTTGCCCTTGATATACTTCTCCCTCTCTCCTTATCTCACCCATGAAGCCTCCGTTAACCCTTTTTCCTCTTTTCCCTCCCTCTGCCCAGCTGTGGCAGGGGAGGGTGAGCGAGTGACCCTCATGGGTGCCTGGCATTGGGCCAGGGGCAAACCACGACAACCAGACTTCACTGAACGCAGGGACAGCCGCTTTTCTCACGCATCCTCATGTGAAAAGCTGCTGATGAGGACAGATTTCCCCGGAAAGCCAAGTCACAGAACTTTATAAAGTCAAGCCAATGATGCCTCATATACCTCAATGGCCTCGCTCTCTCTGGCAGCTCTTCGAACACACAACCAGGCTTCTAAATGTTCCACTTGGACAGTTTGCTCCTCCAACCATTTCCATTCAAATATTTCAGGAAAAGGGAATCATGTGCCCTCAAGTGTCCCTACCCTATGAATGAACTACATTCATGGGGCATGAGTCAGCACTCAAACAGCTCGAAAATGCATTCCTTGAAAACATACACCTTAGTACAAATACGTATTTCTCAAGTTGCAGCTTTTAATTCAAGTTACACACCTACAGTGAGGTTTGTACCTAGCATTTTTTTTCTCCCTGAAATTCAGCGTTAATTCACATACAGAATTGTTCAGGGATACCTACTTCAGGCCAAGTCACAACACAAAAACAAAAGATCAGTGGAGGCTAAATTTATTTTTTGACAAAATCATTCTAAATGCAAGATTAAACATTAATCAAGGACACATCAAGCAGGATACTTTGGTATTGCCTCTTCACAAAGCCTACATCTGGATCTCAGACTAGTAAGTAGCACTACCTGAGTGTTCTTCAGAGACCTGCATTTCCTACTTTACTCTAAATAACTCCTTGTCTTATTCAAAGCTGCTGAATCAAGGGACAAATCTTCAGGTTCCTGCCCAGGGAGGTTTTCAGTCAAGATCTACTTGAGGAAATTTACTCTGTTCCACTAGTGCAAAGCCTATCTGCTGCTCTCCAAGGAATCTGTACAACAAAATAATCCCCATTAACTGCATATGTCAATATTCACAGGTAGTACTAAAATTCACTTAGCAGTTCTCTGCTGTGAGTAGCTACAGTCTGCTTAAGCCAATCTGTAATTTTATTTTTAAAAGGTACTTCAGTAGGTGCAAAGTTCTCACCAACTGTGCATTTTGGTCCCTGAAGTCCTTATGATCGCAACCCTCAGCACACACGTTTATGAGTTAACTTTCCCATCTTTAGGAAGGCAAGGGAAATGAAATCTTGGAATGATACTAACCACTTTCTAGCAGAAATGTGGCGTGACAACTGGTCCTGCCCTGCAGTGCAGTCCATCTGTGGGCCAAGCAGGGCAATGCCTGCCAGTAACGGTGGCACTGCCCTGGCTTGGCACCCTCCCCACCAGCACTGCGGCCACGTGCGTTCTGCACAGCACTGCTCCTGATTTCATCCAGGCTCCATGTGAGACCTGCAGCCCAGGGACACGTCCCTGTGCAGTTTTTTCATGTCAGCCGATCTCAGACAGTGAAATGGCTGTTTGGCTGAGCCTTGCAGAATGACGTGACAACACAAGGCACACTGTGTGCCTGGCACAGCACGAGGGGTTTGGGGTATGACCATGTCAGCTACAATAAAATACCACTCAGGGCAGGGGAAGCCAAACTTGGCAAGTCCATGTTTCTGCTACCTGACTCAGGCAGACTGTCCCATCAGCTTTGTTTGGATGCCTCGAGGGCAACCGAGGGGGAAAGTACCATCCTTGGTGGGGAGTAACATTTAGGAAGGCAAAGGAAGATTTGCTCTGCCCTCGGACTGAGGGCAGAGTTCCTCGGCAGGCCTTGGTACTCTGTGCCACTGGTTTAGGTGACCAAACTCTGCGTGAGCGAACAGTCTACAGCGCTGCTATTTGTACATGCTGTGAGCACTAGGACTCTGCAGAGGGGTATTTTATACTGCACACTCCTGACCCAACTGGTAAGAGACCAGTTAACAAACACCGCAAGAAAAGAGATGTAAGACCCTGCAGATGCTTGAAATCATGACAGAAGGAAGCATACCTACAGTTTCAAAGGCTTGAATTTGGCAGCAGGGAAGACACTTGT
The DNA here is from genome assembly GCA_013397975.1 of Machaerirhynchus nigripectus. NCBI lineage: Eukaryota > Metazoa > Chordata > Aves > Passeriformes > Dicruridae > Machaerirhynchus > Machaerirhynchus nigripectus. Next base: position 499,921 of record VZRQ01001037.1, on the reverse strand, counting down.
TTGGATAGACCATCAAAACCGAAGAAAATTTCCAAAAACAATGCACAAGTTTTAAACACAAGGTGCTTGTAGAGCACAAAAAAGGGTTTGGGGAGGACAGTTTTGTGGGTCTGGGGGTTTGGACGATTTGGTTTGTTTTCCTGGTGTTGTTGCTGTTGGGTTGGGTTTTTTTCATTTTATTCCTTAGTTTTTGTTGTGGGGTTTTTTTGAACACAGAACTACAAGGCTTTATATTATATATAAACAACCTAAAACCTACTTATCATTGATTTTGTTTTCCAATTATGTTATCAATAATTAGAAAACCTTGTTTTCTGGATTATGTGTTAAACAATCACACTAATACTCCTCAAGGTATTTCCAATATTTACATTTAAATAAACTATAATAAAGACTAATTTAAAAGAATACTCAATTTATTCTCAATTTCCAAGCATTTACATTTAGCTGCTAGGAGTGGACAAGATAACTGACCAGTCAGAGAAACTTAGACTGCCTTCACTGCTTAACTCTGGATTTTCCCCAGCTCCAGCAGAAGGCTCCCACCCGCTCCGGTGTGACCCCAGGGATGCTCCTGCCAAGGGAGCAGCAGCACTGGCTGCACAGAGCAGTTGTTTTTGCAGCACAGCCCCAGGACAGTCACACTGGCACAACGAACAGGCTGCAGCAGGCAAATGAGGACAAGTGGTCCAGGCAAGGGAAGCATTTCTTCAGTGAGCACTGTACCCAAGCTACATTTCCTCAAGTGGCACCCACAAGCTGCAATAATCCTGTCAGCTTAAGGTTTGTGCTGAATTCAAAGGGACAGTCCTGTCATATCCCAGTCCTTGAACAGTCTGTCTCCCCTGCCTTGTGCCAACTCTCACACTGACCAGGCTAGGGAGCTTAAGCAGCCAAAATAAGCCAAGCCAAAACACAGCATAAAACCCCCACTCATTTTCAAGACCTCCCTCTAAGTCACACAAGCTCTTGTGTCAACACAATAGGAGGGATGGGAACAAATATCCAAGGACACACACAGAGTTATCTTCTTCACCACTCTACAGACTTACCAGCGCTGCCTCCATCCTCATGACCTGCACTTGTTTTCATGCTTTCACTACAGGCACAGGTGAGGGGGGAAGGTGGGTCTATTTGCTCCCCTCCATGACAGAATAGCTGGTGAAACAAATCTTTCCCTTCAAACCTGGAATATTCAACACTAAACACCAGCTCAGTCAGATGGCATTTCCTCACAGCTCCATCAATAAGTATCACTAACCAGCCTTCTCCACAGGGTACTCATGTAACTGAAATACTAAGAGCTAAAAAATACAGGGCCCTAATTTATCTGGGCACTTAAGCATGGGCCTAAGTTTACATCCATTTCTCTGTCACAGAAGATAACATACAGTAAAAAAGAGAAAGGCTTCAAGGTCATTTTATACAGACCACAAATCCCAGTAAGGTATAGCCATTGTCAGATGCAGCTGATCAATGACATTCATTTTTTTTCTCGTATTCACATTTTCACAATTGACTTCTTCAGGAATTGTAAATAACCTTCATTATAAGCCCATGCTTCATCAGTATTTAAATAAAAGAGGCTTATGTATGTAAAATTTACACTGCAGTGGCTAAACCCCAACCAAGGAAAGTTCCCTGCAGTAAGATGAACAAAGTTAAACCTTGGAAACTCTCCTCTTCCCTTATAAATGTTAGTTACAGGAATTTAGGTCTACTGAAACAGACTGTTATGTAATTCTCTTAATCCTGCAGTGCCTTAAAATATCTTACTGTACTATCACATCAAGTGCAGGCACACAGTGGGCATCAGATGTTTGTCCTGTGAATAAAATAGGAACAGAAAAATATTCTTTTATTATCAACTTAAATGTTTTATAATGTCTCTTCTGTTGAGACAAGATTTTTTTTCCCTGCACTGCAGAAAAATAAACAGATTTGTGATTTGCTTGAATTTTCTTTTTCTTCTTAAAGATGGTAAACTAGAAAACTTATGCATTTCCAAAGAACTATATTCTATACTTACGAGATACATGTCTACACAAGTATGCTTGAGTAATTACAAGGTTCAGGTGAGGACTACTGAAGAAATACACAGTAAGTTTTGATCACTTTCTATTTAATTACCACAGGCTCTCCTGCAGCTTAGGAGGTTTTTGCATTTAAACAAAAAGAACATTCATGATCCTTATCAAATGTAGCAGTACGGGAAGGCTGCTTGCAAACCATAATTTTTTTCAAAGGAGCAAGCAAGCTTTGTTAGACTTAGTTGAATATGCATCCCATCACAATTCCTTGCATTGCTCTAATACCATATTAAGATTACCTTGCACCTCTTATTAAGAATTGTTATCAAGATCATAAATACATAATACGCATATAGAAGAGTACTTCAAACAACAAAAGATGCTTTATGCATAGAGTAACTACAGGGTTTAATTAGGAAGACAACAGGGTAGGGTTTTTTAAGGCAGGTATTTCTTGGACTCTATCTCTTATTCTGTAGTCAGTGCTGGTGATTCCTGCAGCTTCAGAGAGGCTTCAGCTCAGAGTGATCTTGGCAGTGGCCAAGGAACTCCTGACTCCCAGTGGGGAACTCAGAATATTAATGGATCCGGAATGGAGCAGAAATGGCAGTGTCAGAGGGAGAGGGGAGCAGGCTGCAAGAGCAGGGGCTCACTCTGAGCAGTGTTCAGGGCGCTCACGAGCAGGCACTGACCTGTACACGCATGCTGGAATGTCTGTGGCTACACAGCTGAGCCTCCCTCCACATTTCAGTGCGTCTGACTGGGTTCTGTGCCTTGGGAAACTATGAAGCTTCTTCATTGGAAAACCTCAGCACAGACAAGAGAAGCAGAAACCTTGTTTCTATATTCATGCCCTATATGATTATGAAGTTTAGTCTGCTATTACTTTGTACAGCACTCAGGGGTCACTCTCTGGAGTCACTCTGGCACACAGGTGTCAGAGATGCCACAGTCTCTTCTAGATCATTATGGGGTCAATATGTTCCACATACCTCTAAAGGGTTGAATCCTACAGCAAAGATCTATTTTAGCTTCTGCAAAAGCAATCAGAAAAATCTGACTATTGTTATGACTTTCAGTATACTTGCAGTTTTATATTTTGAAGAGATGTTATAATGGTTATTCTCCACACAAGTTCAGGAACAAAACACAACCAGGTCCTTCAAGGTGAGGTCTGCTGCACCAGGCAAACCCAAATGCTCCACCACCCACCAAAAACATAGCCATGAGATTTTACAGCCAGCATGTGATTCAATTCTTTCATTTTAGATTGTGTGTTAAGATTTCACCTATTTAGAATTTATTGCTACTGTTTTTTAGACTAATAGAGTTGTCACTTGTGCATGTACTGGACTATATCCTTACTAAAGGACAAAGATCATTTAGTTTTACCTACCTCTATCTCAGACTGGAAACTCAGAACACATTTACCACTGTAGAGTACTCATTTAATTTACATTGTAACCACAATCCAAACAAATTTCTATCTATATTTTTTTAGAACTCAAATGTTGTGATTTTATACATGTTGAAACACCTCAAAAATAAATAACTGAAATTTCTCATTAATTTTTTAGGGATGATCTCAACAAAAATTCTATGTAGCAGCAACATTAAAGAAGAAAATTCCAAGGCCTGTAGATAATATCAAATTTAAGGAAGATAAAATAATGACTGACAATACAAGCAGCTTTAAACAACTTCAATCATTTAAGTGATTCCTCCAACAGATGGCAAAAGCACTTCTGAGCACATGATTACAAAATAATTGGCCTGGAAGCAGGCAAGACAAGAAAAGTGTACTAAATGGCACAATTACTCGGCACAGTGATTAGAAAAAGGATTTGGGGGCTTAGCAAGGAAAAGAAATCACTGAAGCTGTTGGCACAAAGGAAAGCACTAAGACAAAAGCTAGTAGTATTAGATGCCAGGCAGGTTATCCTACCAGCATGCAGAACATGAGGTGTTCTCCAGCTGGCACCTACCATTCCCTGGTTCATAAGAAACAAAACTGATGCCTGTGTAACTGGAATTACTTTTTCTTTCTTCTTTCCTTCCTGAAATAAACAGTCTTTTTGAGTCCTACCCCAGATGTCACCAGCACGTAATTTTTTTGTGAGCACGTAAGCCAAGAACCCATTTTCCTTTGGTTAGTTTGCAGTCACACAAGTGCCAGGGCTACCACAGAGCAGATGCTGTTGGCAAGGTCAAAACCAGAGTGACCAGGGCTGAGGAGGAGTGTTAACATCACTCAACAACTTTGCATTGCTTTTGTTCAGCGTTGATTTCATTTTCACAGCACTTCTTAACACGGGATTTCTATTAAAAGTAGTATTTACCATTATACAACTCAGCACTCTTCTCTCCTAAAGGTGCTTTGAAGCCACAACACAAAACGAATGTCAATATAGATACACAGCATTACAAAATGACAACGTGAATTACTAATCTGAAAGACTTCTCAGCCCCACTATCATCCAGTCAGCCCAAGTGCCATGGCAGCTGGGTAATGCAGCCAAGGAACATAAGGCAGGCACTCATCTTTTCTGGCAGAGAAGAAAACCTCATGTAAATCCGCCTGACAGATAATGGCTGCGAAAGCCAAAGGAAAGCTTTTATAATAGTATATAATATTTACATATTTTCTGGGAAATGTTGATCTTATGGCTTCACCATGACAACAATTACCTGCTCACACAGAGCACCATTTTTAAAATTTTTCTTAGAGGCAAGAGGCGCTTTAAATTTTATGTCCTGAAGACCATAAAATTACTCATTATATAAAACTAATTGTATAAAGAAATTTCATTTTCTAAGTACTATGGGGAAAGATAAGCACATGGCAGCACAAAGGAGCACATGGCAGCACAGATCCTGGGGGGAGGAGGTGTCATGGGGCAGACCCCACGGAGAAGAGCCTGCCAGAAGCTGACAGGTGGGTGAACAGTGCATGCTCACCCCATAGAAGGATATTTAGAAGGTGCGTTGCTGACATGGCAAAAGAAGATAGGTCACATAGTGAGAATTGCCATGTAAGGAAATACTGTGCCTTAAAGAAGTGTACAAAGGCAGCTTGCTCCTTCGAATAAACGACTGAGATCCAGGATTCAGATCCAGAGTCAGATTCCCACCCGGCGAAGTCTGAGTTTCAATCGCCGACAATACATTCCATACTTCAGCAAAAATAATTTGGATTCTTTAGCAAGGAAACATTTAAAAACCTACATTTCTGGATACTATTTGAAAGCCCTTAGATTACACACTTCTTGCAGAACCTTTACAGTATTTATGCATAAATTGGGTCCCAGAAGAATGTACTTGCTTGATGTATATGTGTGCTATAATTCCCATTCAAACATTTGGAAAGCTAAATAAGGGAGACAAGCTAATGGGCACCTCTTTGGCTTCCAGGTTTGATTCCAACTGTGGCGTCCTTCAGGGAGCTCTTAAAAAGTAGTGGAAACCTCACAGCAGTCTGCAGCAAAATTTGGCACACACTGCTTAGTGAATAGAAGTCTTCAGGAAAAATACTTGGGTTTTTCACCCACACTGTTATGAGACACCTTCAAGTAAAAGATAAATGTTATTGATAAGCAGTTTTTGTTCAAAGCAGTTTCCTTCAAAGCTGGTGTAATGTCAAAAACTCTTCTGAACAAGATGGTGTATAATTGCCATTTCAGCCATGCAGTGAAGCACATCAGTACAAATACCTGTTGCACATGCAGAGACATAGAATGGGATCGTTGTCTTCTTCTTCCCCCAACACCCCACCAAGTATTTCACCCTCAGCTGGAAATGCAGTGTTTACCCCAGGATAGAGGATCTACCACACGTCCTCACTGTAGAACACCACACCGTAGTAACAAAGGGTACTGCAGGAAAGTCATCCTGGTGTCCCCCCTGCACACACTGACCTCTGCCATGCACAGAACACAAACCCACCTCCACATGAGGAGCAGCAACAGCGAACAAGCTCAGCAGCAAGGTCTCAGAACTAATTCCAGAGCGCTGCAAGCCAAACTGGTTTAACAGAGCCCAAACCATTATATACAAAATAGCAAAAGGTTTTCCACTGCTATGAATTAGTGAAAGCACAAAGCCCATCAAAAGTAAGGCTGCAACCAGGATCCACATCCCACACTTCACGAGCCATAAACCAACAGTTGTCTGCTTGTGACTTCACTTCTAAATGGTGCCTTCAATACATATTTTTTGAACACCTGATTTTTCAAGTAAGGAGGTATCTAGAGACATCTCCTACTAATTTTGGAATGCAAATTAGATCTCCTTCAATGTCACTCAAAATCAATAGCAGGAAAAGAATGTATTTATACATAAAATGTAGAGGGGTTCAGCACTCAGTGCTACAATTTCTAATTAATATAATTTTCATCAATTCTGCTGTAAAATTCAGTGATCAGAAGCATGTTTTTATGTGTTCCATCTGCAAGGTTCATGTGCCTGTTGCTCACTCTGCTGAAACAGAAGCTTAATCAGAAGCTTCTGGATTTGGATGTACTGAGGCCTTTTTCAAAGTTAGGCAGTTATTCTTCAATAATTAAGAGGCAGGAATTGATCTCTCTCTATTCCACTTCTTATCTGAAGGAACTTGCTGATGTGGTTACTCTGCGTTTTGCTTCCTATCATTGATTAACTTTTGAAGTCCAAAATTTTAAAACTACCCATAATGAAATCTGAGAAAGTTTGGCTTTGGCTTTTTCTCCTTCTAACTTTTCCCATATGCTTCTTTTCTCCCAGAAAAGGAATTTTATAATTTCCAGCTCTCCCTTTAAACGTACTGGGAGATGATGGAGGAAGATGTCTCCAGGGACTCATCCCTATCTGAATAACTTACTATGTCAGAGTGCTTTGAAGCAGGATGGAAAGTTATTTTCCAAACTTAATTTACTCTATTTTACAGCAAACTGTCCTTTACCACAGGACAGCTGTCAGTCCTTTGTAGGAAATGTCACAGGACAAAATGTTTGACCTTCACTTATAACACTCCATTATGTTATGGTATAATTGTAATAATAATAACATTGTAAAATTATAATTGTAAAAATAATAATATTGCATTTATACCTTACTTTACAGAGAACTAAGAGCCAGATCTGGGACACAAAACTACACAGTTCTGATATCCCACAAGGATAATATTCCCGAAACCCCTGGAAGCTTCTGTTTCCAACTGATTTTTGCATATTGCCAACACTTGTGACCTTGGGAAGAAAAACATCAAGACATTGATACTTGTCAAACCTCAGCTTAACTGACCCATTTGAATTTTAATGAGGAAGGGGATGCCTTAGAGGGAAAAGACATCAATAATCTATGTAGGCACGTGGCCACAAAGCCTCCTGGAAAAAATACAGTCAGAGAACTCAACCAGAGATGTTTGCTCCTCAGTGAGTTCTACTCAGAATTTAAAAACTCAGCATTAAACTCCCTAATGCCAGGCTCCTCCTTTTAATCAGCTTCTTGAAGCAGAAATAGAACCTTAAAAAAGTTAACACTTGTCAGTGCTTTCCCCTTCCTGTGTGCTCCCTCTTCGTGAGAAACCTTTGATTAATGTTTCAGTGCTTACTATGGTGAGGCCATGAAATGTTCCTTCCTCCCCAAAATATAAGCTTTCAAATGTCTAATAAGAAAAATCAACCTGATTTGAACCAAAGAAAAATTTGCATGCAGATTAGCCCTCTTCCCCGTGGACTCTCCTTGACCTTAGATTTGCCACAATCATCTTCAGAGAATAAATGCAATCGGATGTTCTGCTGCCTCACAGACCTAGAATACACCTGACACAACTGCGCTTAAAAGCTGCAGGGCTTTGTTTTAAGAGGTGACACCAGCTCATCTCAAGGGCATTGCACCTAGCTGTAAAAGTAACTTTAAATACTTTCATAGAAGAACTCAGAAACTTAGTTAGAAATCGTTCACCAGTGTGTTTGTTGATAGGATTATTGTAAGAAGTTAAATACTGTCAACATGCAGAAATGAATCAAGTATTTTCATATCATTAAGTGGAACAAGACAAATAATACATCACACCACACAGCAAACACTGCATTCCGAAAAAACGTTCAACAAAATGTTTAATTAGGGAATAAATTACAAATGCCTGAATTATTTGTTTAGTTTGTGACCTTTCAAGCATCGCTTGTTCATTACCATACGTCCCTCCAAACTGAGACTAAGCAAATACCAACTGCTCCAAAACTTTTAAAACATTACACGTATTATTAAACCTTCCAGTGTTAGGGAATTGCCAAAGCTAAACGGTTTTATTTGGAGAGCAGATTATAGCAATAAAAATTGCTATAAAATTCAAGTTTGGGGAAGAGTTAGATGCATGAGTAGTTAAGCAAACTTGCTAGAGAAATTACTATACATTCATAGTCTTAAGAATTCTGTGCCATACACAGGGCCCGAATGCCACACTATTTGCTTTCATGTTTCCATCTGTCATGGTTTGACACTGGCCAAATGCCAGGCACCCACGAGAGTCGCTCATTCACCCTCCCCTGCCACAGCTGGGCAGAGGGGAGGAAAAAATTAACGCAGGGTTCATGAGTTGAGATAAGACAGGGAGAAAACACTTCAGGGCAAAACAGGCTCGGCTCAGAGGTACAAAGTGAAATCTATTACTACCGAAATTAGAGGAGGATAATGAGAAGTAAAATAAGCCCTTAAAAACACCTTTCTTCCCCCAACCCCTCCCCTCCTTCCCACCGACAGTGCAGGGAGACAGGGCAGGGGGGTTTGGTCAGTTCGTCACCTGAGGTTTTCTTCCCCTGCTCTGGCAGAGAGTCCCAGGAGTCCTTCCTCTGAGAGACCGTGAGGTCCCTTCCCACAGGAGACAGTTCTCCATGAACTTCTCCAGCGTGGTTCTGTTCTCAAAAGCAGTAGTCCTCCCAGAACTGCTGCGCCGTGGGTCTCTCTTCCCACGGGGTGCAGTCCCCCAAGGCCAGGCTGCTCCAGCCTGGGAGCAGGGCCCTCTCTCCCCACCGGGTCTCCCCCTGGATCACAGCCTCCTCCAGGCACCCACCCCCTCCGGCACGGGCACCTCTCCCACGGGCTGTGGGTGGATCTCTGCATCCCCCGTGGGCCCAGGGGCTGCAGGGGCACAGCTGCTTCACCATGGTCATCACCACGGCCTGCAGAGGAACCTCGGCTCCAGCACCTGGAGCACCTCCTGCCCCTCCTTCTCCACTGACCTTGGTGTCTCCGTGTTGTTTCCCTCACATGTTCTCACCACCTCCCCTTCTCTGGCTGAAATTAAGACTGCCCCCACTTGGTTCTGATTTTCTCCTTAAATATGTCATCACAGAGGTGTTACCAACCTCTCTTACTGTTCTGGCCAGCAGCATGTCCATCTTCAGAGCCATCAGGGATTGGCTCTGCTGGACATGGTGGAAGCTTCCAGCAGCTGCTCAGAGAAGCCATCTCTGTGGGCCCCCCACTACCAAAAACCAGGCCCTGCAAAACCAACACACCATCTGACACTGTTCTGATGGGTTTTTGTCTTTTCACACTTTTTCAGGCTATCACCATATTTGACCAGATTCCAGAGGAAGTTGCTGAAAACATGGACAGAACTTTAGGAACACCCAGCATACAATTTTACTCAAAACAGCCTTCCTTATTTAGATTCTTAAATGAATCATTAGTGCCTCTGTTTATTTAGCCAGTCCTGAAACCAACAAAAGGCTCAATTCAGCTCTTAAAAAGCTCCTGACCACAATATTGGAACTAATTTAAACTAAGACAAACAATACAGATCAGGATCAGACTGTAGCAGAGGACAGTCTTTAAAATAATACAGCTCTTGCCCACAAGTAGGTACCATTGCTGTTCTTTGGTCTTTAATTTCCTTCTGCTGGTAACGAATCCCTGTAAGGAAACCTGGCTGCACTTCCTTGTGTACTACTCAGTATTTAGACAGCTTGGTTCCCTTTATTCCAAGCAGGTGATTGATTTGCTTCGACCCACTCTGTTACTCAATGGCCACACCTATTTTGAGATCCTCTAATATGCTTATGAATTAGTCATTACTCAAACACCTTCCTTCAAGAACAAAAAGGTAACTGCCAGGACAGGAAGGTTAGATCCACACTGAACAAGCCACAAAGCACACTTCCTAAGAATTGCAAATTGCCCTATAGCAGTTGAGGATCAAATAAAATTTAACAGTTTTATTTATAAAATTTGATTACACCATACCAGAGGTTTTATATGCTATTCCCCAGTCTTGAATCCACTGAAAAATATTCCTTAGGCTCAAATACAAGCTTCAAATCATACAGCCATAAAAAAGGCAATATTTGTAATACAAGGTAAAACCAAATTGCCTTTAAAAATCCCACAGCATTTTCCACAGAAATGAAACTGTTAGCTCTAATGTACTGGCCAAGATCCAGTCTGGGTAATTATGTTCTCTTACCTGAATTTCCCTTACAGTTATTCAATTTCACCACCTGTCCTAAAACACTGTGAACGGTTAAGTGAATTCTGCTCTTGGCGCTAGAAAACTGATATAAAGCTTTCTGTTTCAGCCAACTTTCACAGGAAGAAAAAAACTCTCTCTGTATACACATACACACATACGTGTGTGTGTACATATATAAATGTGTGTGTTTTGCTGACCTCAAAGCAGTTATCTACAATTTTTCTCAGATTCTACAGGCTTCCTTAAAATGTATACCTGTCACCCTGCCAAAAGAAAGAGAAAAGATTTCATATCAGATCCATCAGCCAGATTGATACCATGATTTCCTGCTTCTAAGACAATCTCGGGCCTCCAAGGCCATCAGATATGAACCATTGTCCAGCAGCCTGTTTTGGAAAAAGGAGTCTGAAATTGGGAAATTGCCAGTTTTTGCAGCAAGTGGAAGACTTGAGATTGGGGAAACAATTTCAGTAAAGTTGAAACGTCGTTGCAGGCACAGGGACTTGTATTCATTAACTTCACTGAAAGTCTGGGAAACATTTTCCATTCAAAATGACTCTGTGTTTACAAAGCATGGCTGGGGCTTGTGGGGCTGCCAGCACAGCTGCCTTCTGTACTTCCTGGTCACCAAGGTATTTGGAAGAATTTGGGTTTCCCCCCCTCATCCCCCTGCTCCCTGCCGTGTGTACACACAGCCAAACAGACAGTGATTCAATCCTGCTGATCAGATAGCCCATTTTTTTACAAATTCTCATTACTAATCAGCACAATCAGGATTAGGCTGCTGCATTTCATCCCAAAGCTGTCTGCTGATTAATTGTGTAAGTCAAATAAGGTGAGGTTTCTAAGGAAACACTGCAATTTCCATTAAATCAGTTGATGCAATTAATAGTCAGGCTTCTGAGAAGACAAACCCATCAAGTTCATTCATTCTTGAGTACAGATTGTAATGTTTCTGTATCCTATTTTAACTTGGAATCTCTAAGGAAAAAGTGGTGTAAGGAGCTGGGTAAATTTTGCTATTACTCTAGGGCTGTCATCCAAATTGTTCATTCAAAAATACTGTCACATCCCTCGCAGGTATCCTTATTGCCTATGGGCATTCCAGGCTTTTGAGGCATCCTTGCCTCTCTAGAACACAAGTAGAGGACCCAAGAGCCAAGGTGAAAATTACAGCCTGCATCTAGGGAACAAAATCTGGGAGGATTACTCTGGCCATACCTAGCTGGAGAGGCAGTTATTAAATTTGTAGAGAAATTAAATTTTTAGAGAAAATCCAGACTAGAGTTCAGATTTGAAATCTGATGGTGGAGAGTTGATCAGCAGGTGCCTGTGGCTAGAAACTTATTTACAGGTCAAAATCAGTACTCAAGGATACTGCTCCCCCATCTGAAGTTACGTGCATATACTTTTATTTCAAACTTTCTAATTTAAAAGTCCAAGATAATAACTAAAAATATTCAGCATTCATAGACTATAAGTTATAATTTTCCTTCTCTGCAAGAAAATCATGACTCCATGATCCCTCATATATACCATAACAATAAATAAGTTTAAAAACAGATGTTTTACTTTTTGTGAAGTTATTAATAAGCAATCTCATACTCATTATGGACACAAGCACCTCTTTTAACCTAAACAATATCCAGTCCATGGATGTGTATATGACACACACACATTTTACTGTTAGCTTTCAAGCCATTTCCTAAAATTTCATGAAGAACTGAATTAAACTTTCATGAAGTCCAACTTACTTTAGCAATGCTACAAAAAAAAAATCTAGACTTTTACAATCTGTAAGTCAGAAGGATTTGACGACAAATGGAAGCATTATAGAAAGATTAAAATAAACAGCAGTGAAGAGCACAAATAATGTGGCCTGATCAGCTCCATGGTTCATCATTGTAAATCCACTAAATTAGAGATAGATCTACACTACTCACTGAGCTATTTAGTCACTGATACACCTCTGACTTGCTGTACTCCTGTCAGATTTCTGCTTATGAGGTGCAGAGTTTACCAAAAATTGGAAGTCTTCAATCAAAGCACCTGAAGTGCAGAAAACTCATCACAGCTTTAAAACAACCCATGCAAAGACAGTTTGTTTCAAATGATTCTGCTTTGAACCTCAGTAATTTGCAAACTTGCTTATGGTTGGTAAATCCTGATGGAGTCACAAAAAAGCACAAAACCAACAAGAAATCAAAAAAAGGACAAGTAATAAGGAACAGGCTGACCTAGAACTAAATGACGAATTGGCCTCTGAAGCATTTTAAGAGCCAAATATAATAACACTTTGGGGTTTCATTTTCCCCACCCCTCAAGGCCTGTAATATTTCCTCATTAAGTAGTGCAGCCGAGGAACAGACTCAGCTCTGTTACTCCCAGACAGAACTGTATGTGACATAAAGAATCAATATGTGCACCAGAACCACTCTTTCTCCAAAGTACTCACGCCAGAAAGAAATGGTCTGAGCCAATGTACTGCAATTCATACATACATTTTCTAAATGAAGAAGCTGTAACTTCAAATCTGCAAAAATCACTGCAGAATACTAAGTTCATTGTAAGTATCTGCAGAGCTTCACTTTGCTCCTCTTTTTTAAAGAAAATTTTCTGCCTTAAAACCATTAAACTTTAACAGCCTGTTTTGACAAGGGCAGGAAGCAGAAGGGAATAGATCACTTGTCTGCAACAACATAAAACAGTGTCCTAGTGATCTATAAAGGCCAATTGTCTGAAACGTCTCAGATAACACGCAAGCCACTTTCCATCTTGAGACTGGTAAATGGCTCTTCCCTGTTTTGACATCCATTCAGCAGGTGTTTTAGTGGATTTTTTTCCTCCCTCCTTTTTTTTTTTTTCATTTTAACCTCCAGTATAATGCAGAAATTTTATTTCAGCTGTGTTTGCATCATTAGCTTGCTGGCAATCATATAAGCCTAAATTATCCAGGCAAGCAGTTTCATTTATCGAGACCTCTTGCCGGAAAAGAGCAGCAATCAAATCAGTCAGCCCAAATTATCCTTGACATTAACAAAGGGCTCTAGGATCATTCTAAGAAATTACTTTCTCCTATTACGGAGCTGATTATGTTGTAGATGCCTCTGCCACATCACAGCACAAAATGCAGTTGAAAATAACAATGTTTATAAGAGCATGTAATTTTCATTGCCACTGTTTGTTACATTCAATCTTTTATTAAGGCATGCTAAATATACATTATATGTGTAAGGGTACATGTGCACCAAGTGTATAAAAGTAGTAATGGCTATAATAGCTTGTGCTTCCTTCAGCCAAGCAGCCCTGTGGAGATGGGAAAGCAGCAGCCAGGTCCCAGTCTGAGAGTCTCTCTGAGAGGGATGCCAAGAAAGCTCTACAGATTATTGCTCTGTGTCACTGCAGGACTCAGGTCTTATCCTCTCAGAGGCCACATTGAGTTTCAGCTGTTCCCAGACAGTGGTGATTTCTCACTCATCTCTAGGGCGTTGTGCTCAAGTTCTCTGAGATCTTATCGAGCCAAATCTAACTTAGAATGTGTTAGTTTGAAAGCATAGAGGGCTTACATGGGGGAGAAAGATACTGGGAGTTCTCCATGCTTGCCATCAATCAAGTGTGAAGGAGCAGGAAAAAAAGAAAGCATCTTCACATCCTCGGTAATCAGCAAAGTTCTATCTGCAAGTAAAAGAAAAGCCTTCGGCTCGTAAATTCAACAACTATTATTTTGTAATTTAGGGTCTAAAGGATACTGCTGTTTCTGAGATGGTGAGGTAACAGGTTCTGTATTCACAGCTCGCTGATAAAACATAAAAACCCAAAACAATAAAATATTATCAAAAATTTCAAAAGTGCTTCACAATTATTTCAGCTGTAGAAAAAGAAATGAACAAGAAGCTAGAGCTGTCAAATGGATAAGGGAAAAGTTAGAAGAGAGGGAAATGTATTCAAGCTTCAAAAAGAATATTAAAAAATCCTACTGGGAGCAAAAACATATTCAAAACTAGCAAAATAGCTTCTACCGAAAGCAACCCTTAAAACACAGGATGTGGAATTTTTCCCTCCTAGGTAAAAACAATGAGTGAGAACAGCAGCTTTGCAGTTAAAGAGAAAGACACTTCTGGTTCAGGGCCCAGCAATGCCACGGGCACAATACCTTACCTAAAATTGTAGGCTTGTAATGCAAACACATTTTTACCAGACACATAAACCTGGACTAAATAATAAATATAATGAACAGCTTAAAATGCACCACAATCGAGTGAGAATTCCTAATTGTCAGTTTTAAGCTCAAAATTAGGAAATATGTAAGACTGCACTATAATTGGTGAAGTCACAATATTGAAGGCGGACACTGATTTTAAACATCCCTACCCTGCAGAATTTGCTAGACAAGTTTCCTGCACACCCAATGGTATGAAATCAGTTATTACATATTCTCCTCTCCAGTTGCATGTTATTAAATACATTTTCCTGCATAAAGACTCAGGCATATTGTGCCAACACTTTTCAGATGTTGTTTGCAGTTCCTTTTCCCAGAATGTGCGTCCTACTTCTAGACAGGCAGACTAAATTCCAGCCAAATATGGCTCATATACAGTTAGAATTAGAGAATCATGCATAGATTGATTAGACAGATTACACTGGTTTCTGGATCCCTCAATACCTCTCAAACCAACCTCCATAAATCACTGTCTTGTAAATCTTGCTCTGACACAGCTCAGTTTCTAGTGCAGGATGTTCTATATCCACTCAAATCACCGTAGGGTCACAGCAACATCACTGATTCACGGGGACATGTATTTTACAAATAAAGGGATCATCAGCCTCTGTCCCAAAAACTGAGTTTAGGTTAAAAAGCAGACCATAAGATCAGACTTAATTCAGCTTATCTGGCTCAGGAGCATCTTCTTCCTTTCACCCACTGAGCTGGGTTCCCTCAAGTGTAAGGCACACTGGAGATCAGAAATGGCAACCATCCCTCACCCTGCTATTCCTTTGATTTGGAAATGATACTCAGGGGAAGATACTGGCTTTAAAGTTTTAGATCTGGGCAGCTATGTCAAAGACACAGAGGCATCACACATTTCAGAAAAGCAGAGTTGTTCAGTGATATTCATCATGTGGTCTGGAAAAGGGTTGAGAAGCAGAAGTACAAGAAAACCTCTCCTATAGATACCACAGTAGGTTCATTTGTAGGGACACTGTAGCATTTACAGATATTGTCTTTTAATCAGTATAAACAGGTTCATTTATTTCAGCTCCCTTCTCCACTGAGACAGTGGGTAAAAGCTGATCTAAGTGATCCACAAATCCTCTTTTTCACCTTGGCAAGCCTTTGGCCACTGTACAAGTAAGTTTATTTGGTATACATGAGTCTCCACAGAAAATTCACAATGTATGACATTCTAAGAAATCCCCATCAAGTCAAGAAGGCAACATTACTGGATTATTTTGTCTGTCTTGTAAGTTTTTTTTCACCGTTATATCCCCACAAATCCCAAATTCACTAGCACTGAAAGAAATGGAATATTCTGAAGAAGAGAAGAATTTCAGTCAAAGCTCAAAGTAAGCTTAGATGTTTCATAATCATCATTTCTTAGAAATTTTCTCTACTGTAGTTGTACTTATGACACAGACTAAGATTTTGATAAAAGGTTATACAAATTTGCATTTGGCTTTCCTTTTGCAATTTAGATATCTGAGATACCTTTAGTAAGGCTAATCATGTAATTTTTCTGAAACAGAAAATAACAGGACATTAAATAAAAATAGAATTAAAAGTTTATGCCAGGTGTCTATAAAGGCATTCAGAAAAGTTGCAACCCCCCACCCTGGCATTGCAAGCCTTTGAACTTGCAGCCTTTCAGAGGTCAGCTTCTGTGGTTATGCCTCAATTCAGCTGGGCAATGAATAAAAAGAAAATGCACTGGAGCAGATGAGAGCCCAAGCAGCTATTGAGTGAGAGTATCCTAGAAAAGGGAAAGCCAGGAGTAAAGACCCTTACTTCTGAAAAAATAAAATACTACATGTCTTCTTCCCTTTTATCTTTTAAGACTCCATGTGCCAAGTCCTATTTCAGATTCTTAACATATTTAATTATTAGGAGAGCTATAACAGAATAAGAGAATAGTGATTTGCTATAATAATTGCACTGATACAAAGAACCCCCTGAACCAAGCATGTTTTCCCTTCAGGCCATGAATTCCTAAAGTTACTGTTTATTATCAACCTCTTCTGAAAACAGAAGTTCTCTTCCTGAACTGATGACATTCATCACTGATTACTGTCTGAAACTCCTGCCAAGAGCAGGTTATTTCACCGAGTTCCTGGGACAGATGACATCTCTCCAGAGAACATGGCCAAGGTCTCCATGCGGCCATTATCAGTGACAGCACCTCGAGTTTGACTGACCGGGGCAGGGGGAGGCATGTGGATGGACACCAAACTGAAAATCCAAACAACCCATTACGCTGATTATTTTTATCTTATTTGCAGAATACAAACTTCAACCCTTCCTCATATCAAGCATGTTCTCCTCACTTTGTAGTGTTTAACTTGCATAATTAATTAGCTTCAACTAGGAGAAAGAACTATGCAAAATACTTGAAAAGAGGGATAATGACAAAAAAGCTGCATATACAGTTTCCAGGACTTCAAAGCAATAATGTTTTCTTGCAGATGCACAGCAGGGATTGCCTGAGGTAAGATAACTTTACTTGTGCAACAGAGACTCATCCTAAGCATTAATAAAAGGGCTGACTTGCACAATAAAAAAAATTTTTAAAAAGGTTTGATTTTAGCCTAAAAAGTAATTATGGCCAATAAGAGAAGCATGAAGACTAACATGAAGAGCTTTAAAGGTGAAA
This sequence comes from Machaerirhynchus nigripectus, assembly GCA_013397975.1. NCBI lineage: Eukaryota > Metazoa > Chordata > Aves > Passeriformes > Dicruridae > Machaerirhynchus > Machaerirhynchus nigripectus. Next base: position 482,576 of record VZRQ01001037.1, on the reverse strand, counting down.
ATCCATTAAGGTGAGGCTCTCATTAAAAACCAGTAACCCAAAGAAAAACATGACAAAAGCCAGCTTTCTTTTCTGTGATCAGCACTAAAGTACAAACTTTTCAGAATTATCTCCATCACTTTGCACTTTATATAGGACATGTACAATAGCACTACAAGGTTTTAAATGCCTTTTCACTGAATTCTCAAGAAATACAGCTGATGGCAACACAAATAATGGCACAGAATAGCCTATCATTATTTTATAGTACTTTCCAGTCAGTAAAAAGTGTGTGTTGAAAAAAATCCCAGCTCTTCCAAACTTGCAGTACACTGAAATTTTGCCGTTTCCTTCTCAAATATTTTTCATAAACATGAGACAATAGAGAGAAAACAAAAAACCTTTGCAAGTTATACCTGAGCATTTTCCTAACCAAGGGATAACAGCCTGTACTTTACACTCGCCAGTTCTCTCAATGTTAATAAAATGTAAATTATTTACTCACCTTTCGGTAAAGCAGTGAATAAAAATATCATTAGTGTTAATGAAGCATCTTTAAAAAGCATCACCTGTCACTATGAAGCTGTGAGCTGCTATGTACCACATGGTTCATCTCTTAGCAGGTACTAAAATAACAGAAAGACCCTTCTATGTCTTCTAGGTACCAACTAAAGTCTAAAATATTACTACTCATTTCTTATTGCACTCTCTGAAACTCTAAGAAGTGATGGAAAACACAATTGCTCGAAGTGGTGAACAAAAAAAAAAGGCAATAAAAACTATTTAAGACCATGGTAACATACAAAATATGGCAAGATGACCAGAAGAACTGGCTCTAAGCAAATTCAGTCTGGAAATTAAACTAAGTCCAAGCTACAAGCGGAAGGAGGTTATAGAAATATCTCCAATGAAAAACAGGAGCCAAAGAAACCTGGAGTAAAAAAAGTAAATAGTAAACTACCATTTTGCAGCTGTATTTCTCACAACTTGAAATTAGTTGGTTGTTCATTTTGGTTTTACATATACTGTAAAACTGTATACCACTGAGATGATTCCATTATTATTTTTATTATAGTTAAACTCAAACTGTCAAAAAATCTTCAATTATTCTTCCAGTAAGATAGGACAGTACATTAAAGTAAATCCAATTAGACTACCTTGAAGCAAGTGTGAATTTTTTACTGAGTTATTTAATAATTAATCTTAAATATCCCAGCAGGGGAAAAGCAATTTTTATTTCCTGACATTTTTTTCCCCTTTTTTGAAACTCCAGCATGACAATTTTGTGTCAAAAAATAAAGCCTTCCAAACCCTTAATGCAGGCCTGCAGGCACATTCTTGAACCCAACATAACTTCAGTACTTTGCATATTAATGGCAGTAACTGCATTTCTGTGTATTTCTACAAAAGCCCATAAAAGACACGACTGCCTTTTCCACCTCATTGCAAGTTCTAGCCTGAGAAGATGAGATGATATAATCCTCTTCCTCCCACACAACCACTTTCATTTTTTCACTGAATATTTTGTCTTGTCTTTTCCTCAGTGAGGTATCTGAGAAACCAAAAGAGACTTCTTCCCCTACATAAACTAACTTCAATTTCAAGTTACACTCCAATATCAAGGCTGAATTTAATCTTTGCTTCAATGCAGGCAATACTGTGTAGTGTTTCAGATTTTCTACAAGTTTTTCTCTTTAAAGTCTTGAATTATCGACATAAGCAATTGAAAACACAGTGAAATTCCCAGATAGACTTCAGCATGTGAGAAGACAAAATTGACACTGAAACAAGTTCATACTGCAGTTTTAAGGTGAGCTACTGATCTGAATCATTGGATACTGAAATATGTTCATATTGCAAAGGTCTGACTCTGTGCAGACCTCACCAGAGCACATTCACTCCCAAAGAACGAGTTCATGCTCCGTACCCAAAGTCCATCGGGAGAGTGCAGTGCATGCAGCAAGCCCAGCTCACCCTGCAGACCCAGCAAAGCACCCCACAGCTCCATCTTTTGTAAAATATGGCAGTTCATTCTTGTGCAATTTAGCATCAAACCAGTCCACAATAAAAATACTTTTCTTCATCTGCCAAGTGAAAACCACTTGTATTCCTAAAACAAAATATTCAACTTCCACAAATGCAAATAATTTGATAACAGAAACCATCTGTCTGATTTTTCTGTCCAAGCACTCCGGCAGCTCTTGCACAGCTTTAGCAGCTTCACAAGCATGAAGAAAGGAAGGTGGTAGATTTTTTTTTAACTTAAGGACAAGTCTGATAATACATCTGAGGCACACAAGCCCAGCTTTATTCTTTGGACTCCCAGAGAACAGGTAGCCAGTCCTAGATACAGAGACCACAGAATTTGGTGCCAAAATCACTTAAGCAGTTATCTAGAGAAATATGAAGAGCTCCCAAAGCTGCACTGCCAGCCTTTGGGAAAATGTAGCAAGGATTACCTTAAAGATGATCAAGCTGACAGGACATTTGCATATTTTAACTCTGCAGTTTGCCATCAAGATGGTTTTCCAAATAGAAGAAATGTAAAGTTTTTACACATGAAGCGTTTAGTTTTTTCTCTCGATCTTTCAAATGCTGTTTTCATTACAAGCTTTCAAAACCTACAAAAAATTAATTCTGAGTTCATAACACCTGTTTAGTAAGAAGGTAACACGCTCTTACTGTTCACATTTGTTACATTTTCACTGTATCTCAACAAATACCGCAAAATTTTCTAATTCCTTTACATGGCAATGTAGCAGGAAGCTGAGTCACAGTATCGTGATGTGAACTAGTTCCTTCATCAGGAGGAACTCTGAAACACCACTCCCCCTTTTGGTTCTGCATGCAGACAGCACTGGTAATTGCTTATTAAATAATTCTAATTAAAACCAAGCAGGTTCATCCTATATTCCCTCAAGCTAACTCTGATTAGTGGCTTTACACAGACTACATCTTTGCTGAAATGATCAAAAGAGAAAATCCCTTTAAGCAGTTACAAAGTACATTCTCCACTCAGAGGCTTAAAAGCCACTTATATTTCACTTAAATCCTACCTCTGACATCCAAGTTCTGCTGTGTCATTTCTTCTGGCTCTTGCATGTAGTACTTTAGTGCATCTGTCACTGCCAACACCTACAAGTATGAATCAAGAACTAAAACAAAAATACTCTCATTCTGCAACAGTTTAATATGGGAAGAAACCTGTATGATACGCATGCTACCAAAACCTGGTACGCTTCTCAGAGGCATTCAGGTCTTCCTTTAAAAAGCTGACTTTTCTCTCAAAACTGAAGAGGATTCCCTCTTCCTCAAAATTTACACAGACTAACACATTCTAGATACAAGCAAACAATTTTTCAACTCTCCAACTAGTGGGTAAATACACACCGTTTGTCAAGGCTTCTTTATAAAGAAGGCTTGACATTTAAAGAACCTATATGAACCAAATAGGTTTGTTTTTAAATAAACGACAGCATTTCACATGCTGTTGTGACTTTTTCTTTCAGATTAATCCCTCACATTTACCCTTTTAAGCATTCTGCTACAGAAGCAGAATTCTCATTGTACCTTGTAAGACATTGCCCTTTACTCAAATGCTTTCCCCCATTTGGCAAATTGCTAGAATTCCAGTGGAAAAAAGCAAATCAGTCACAAAAAAATGCAACAGCTGGTCTAAACACGAGGCACTAAGGCACCCTATCACATTCTAAATATAGAAGCATTTGAATATGATTATTGGACATTTTCTCCAGTGGAAATACAGTTAGTGTGCCATTAGTTACAACCCACAGTGTCAGACTGGAAATTCTGAACGCCCAGTGCAGAGACCTGCCTCTGTCAGTGAGGCAAACCAATCTCAATTCTACATTGCAAGTGACGTTTCAGAAACAGCAGCAAGGAGGTGATTTTCATATTAAAAAAGTCATGCCTATCTCAAGCAAATAATCTAGAACAACAGAGCATTATAGAAAATAAAAAGCAACCATCCATCTATCTGATTAGACCACAAGAGTCTTGATAGTTTATCAAAGGTATTTTTCTAATTCAGGCTGCAGATCGTACTTGTAACTGCAAAACACATCAGTGTACTAGGCTGTGAACACGGCCTGACTGAGAAGGCAGCCAAGGCAGATTCTTCCTTGCTCTTGGAACATCTTCTGGTCTTTTAGAAAGAACATATTGTGCATCAGATAGACACAATGCAAACACAAAAGACTTGTCTGAGTGAAAGCAAGTAGGAGAAGAAAGATACACAGCAAAAAGATGCAAATGTAGAATGGTCTTGTAATGCAATGCAACAGAATCTGGATCGAGCCCAAAGAGGAGCTGTTCTTACACAGGTATTCTTTTCCTCTAAATCAATAATTTCTGCAGGATATTACTGAAAGACAAAGCATTCAAATGAGAATCATCAGACTGATATATTCAATCTTTGCTAATACTTTTTACATTTACATTAAAACAGTTAAGGAAGCAGAAGCTTCTGAATTTTCTGTTTTGTCCTTCAACAGTCTTTTATGGCAAAGACAGATTTGAGGAATGTGGGACAACGAACTAGGAGAAAGTACAACTTCTTCTTGGAACAATAGTGTCAGCAGAGTTGTTAATCAGCCATACCAGCTTAGATCTCATCTTCTCCACCTTACAGCTCATCTTCTCCACCACTGTCACAGAGTAGCTCACTTTGCAAGCAAGCACAAGGGAGAATCAGTTTTAAAACAAACAAAACCAACAAAAACCCCCACAAATACTTTGCTTGAGTTTCTACCAAGATGGCTCCATAGCAGTAAATCACTTCATACAAGTCTTTAACACCTGCCATAACATAAATGCTAAAATACACTTGGATCACAAAAATTCTGGCACGTGTAACATTGCGTTTTACAGTGAAGAGCTCCCCTTTCTAAGATGGGGATCTCTCATCACCACATAAGAGCTGGGGTTGGTTATACAAGAAACTTCACATGGAAAAAAGAACATGAGTACATTTCCCCCAAGACTAGGCATGGAGATTAAGTGTGTCTGAACTGAGAGGAAAATACTAATTCATGCCACATACATTGATCCATTTTTCATTATTCTAAAATTCAGCTAGTAGAACATAAAAACTGGATACACCTCTTATAAACAAAGCCATTCTACAGCCTAGTTAAAAAAAAAAGCTTAAGACAGATGCCAAAACAAAAAGAAAGCTATTAGGCTCATTAAGTATGTTCTTCTAACAGTTAATATATAACAAGCTCTTGTCACCATGTCAAATGTTGAAAAGACTGATCTGAATAAAATGTGAGGCTTTTAAATAGCAAAAATAAACTGTTTCACGTATGTTTCATTTGTTGATTGAGTTGCAAAAAGCAGTAGTATTACATGACTTATGTGTACATATATCTGAAGCTATTTGATTTGAATACTGAAACTTAACAATGCTAAAGAATCTGAAAGGCTGTGTTTAATGACTTCTTTGAAGCTCACAGTGGCTGCTTTTCATGAATTGTTAATTCCTTACATTATTTAGAATACTCTCTCCGCATATTAAAAAGCAGCACTAGGTATGTAATAACAGTTTATATTGATTACAATGTCTACACTACCGGTTTTATAATTTATGTGACAATGTATATTCTAAGTATTTCTAGCTGCTTTAGAGATTCTATAAACACTCTATACACATCCTTTCCTTGAAGTGACCAAATCAGTATCCTGTTGTCATAGCAGCAAGTTGTTTTTTGAAGCCCAGACCAGGGAGGAGGCTGTGACTGAGTCCATATAGGTAAATTACCTCATCCACCCATCTGTTTCTGCCATAGGACAGAAGGGAAAAGCCTGAACAGTTTCTGTTCCACCCACACCTCCTGCATCTCAGTCTGATACTTTACAGACTAAAGCTTCAAAAAAAGCATGATCTCGGCTAAATGTTCTTTCACTTCCAGTTCTTGGAGTTCCCCATCAGTGGCAAAAAAGCCCCAAACATACAAAAAGAATGGAGCTCCCCCAGCCCCTTATTATTCAAAGCATATCGTTTTAAGCAAGAATATATGTATGGTTTTCAAGACAGTACTCAACCTGTGAAATAACACCATAGAGTAACAGGTATCATCCTGCTCTTGAAGGTTCAACTCCAGACTCATTTAATGTGACTCAGGCATTGTGGAAGGCCAGAGGAACAGGTAGGGTTAAATAACGTTTAATAACACTTTACAAACTGCCATAAATCAATATATCTGGCCAAAGCAGTAAAAATGCAAAGCCATCCAATACTTGCATAAGACCGAACTATCAGGTATACATTTGACATGGACTGTGTTCTGGCAGAAGGTCTCCTTCCACAGAAAGAAATCTATGTTTTGTGATCCCAGCCCTGCTGTATCAAGCACACTCAAACATCAAAATAGATGGTGATTGCTGCAAATAATTTCAGCAATAATTTTCCTGGAAATGCTTCAACTAATGCCTTTGCTCAAGAATCATCACTAACATCAGACTCATACCAAACAGAAATTTTGTCTTAATCCTGTGAGCCAATTAGCCTATTTGTAATTTTTATTCAGTCTTTCAAGACCCTAAGATTCAAAATTAACAAGGAGTTTCACTTAGGAAATCTGATGTCCCTGCAGGCTGCAAGGAGAGCTTTTAAACCAGAGGGGGCCTCACAGCTCTCGTAGAAGCAGCAACGCAAGTGAGAGCTGGGACACATTTGCACAAAGCCTGACTCGACACCGTGCACCTGCTCTCTTTAACGTGCCTTGCATGGGAAACGTCCAGTCAAAGTGTCCCAAATACAGAACTCCATATTCAAAACCATAATCAACTTTTTCTGATACGTTGTCATATCATCATTTTCTGATATGAAAAAGGGTCATGAACACGTCCAACTCAGCACAGTGTTTCAATATAAGCTTAAGTTTCACATGTTTTTTTTTTTTTTACCCACTGTCAACTGAACAGACAAATGTTCTTTCAGTGGCCTTTTCAGATGGTTGTTCTCTCCACACCTTTCCCCTAAAAAGACATTAACTGTGAGTCATAAAGCTAAACCCGTGAGAAAGCAAAACAAGGGTGTGCTGAAACAGACACGGGAACAATTCAGTCTCGGCTTTCACTTCTTGCTGCCCACACTAATAGTCAATTATCCCTCTTGCCTGATGAAAAGCATTTATCCAATCCATCAAAAAGTTTCTTCTTCACCTCCAGAACATTGTCATGCTATCTTTTGCTTTAGCAATTAGAAAATGTTGCCACTAGTGAGATACTATTACTAAGCAAAATTAATTATGCAATAAGCAATAACAATATTTTAAAAGAGGATGTAAGTTTTAAACATGTTATATAATTTCTTCAAGTTTCCCCAGTGATCTTTCTGTAATGTGGAATAAAACCAGAGTAAGTTTATTTTAATCAACTGGAATAAAAAAAAAGATATCAAATTACTTTAAAGTTGAACAGTCTTCATACAAAGCACATAATGAAATAATTGACATCAAGTAAAGGGGAAAAAGGGAGACGTATAAAAGCTCACAATGGGTAATAATTCGCTGTATGAATGCACAATATGTTTCTTTCAGATGCAAGAGGCAAGGCTGGCAAAAAAACCCACATAAAGAAAAAAACTTAATCAGGACTTGCAAATAAATCAGCCAGGAGTGCCACAGGTTCAGCATCTACAACTACTTCAATACGTTTATCTTGATGGAGTAATCAGCTGGATGAATAAGAAACAAAATCTTCATTGGAAATCAGCTTCCTTTTTCTTGGCAAAGGGACAGGAAAGCAAAAGGGAACCGACTTTTTCTAGAGAGAGGATTACACAGAGGCAAAACCACCAACATTCAAGCCTCAACACCAGGTAGTTTCTCAACGCAGAACACACTTTTAAAAAAGTACCTGCTTCCATACAGTTTTCAGTTTGCTTTGCTTCTGTGAATGAGCTCACCTGCTTTCCATGTGCATAACAGATTCTAGTAATACTTAGTAACTATTTGTATGAAGAAAAAATACCTATGCTTATACTATACAAGAGCTCACAAATTCCAATAAACCTACTATGAACTCTTCATAGAACTAATCCATCCCAAAAAAACTCCTTACCAACATATCTTCAGCATTGGTTTGCATTAAATAACACTTGCCCAAGTCCTCCATCTCCTAAGACTGTATACAGTTATTAAATTTTTCCTCCATTTGCAAAAAGAACTTGCACATTTTATTAGCTAAAACTTCACTGTAATACTCAGATCTGATTTTTAGAGAAAGTCTAGTTTATAGAAACCAGAAATATGTGCATGTATGTACTAAAGAAAAAAACACACAAAATAAACAAAATAACTACGTAAAATTCTGTCTCCACTCCCCTTGTTCTCCTTTCAATGTTTGGGTTCTCCCACCTCCCTGAGGCCCATACACACAGCAAGAGAAGTGTAACCCAAACAGCCTATAGCCTCAATTCCAGAAAGTGAGGTGTTGAAGACTGATTTAATTACTGTGAAGATGCCTGGTCCCATTAGGATGACCCAGAGTACACAGGGAATTTCCACTGTCAACACAGATAAGAAATTTCATCAGCTCTCAATCAGTTAAGATTTCACCTTTGACTGAAATTTCCTTCTACTCTATTATCACAACCAAGCATTTTATTCTACAGGGGGTCTAAACCATCGATGCAAATTTAATTTATGGCAATTTTAACTGTGTCAGAAAGTTAATAATGTAGGAATAATGCATGTGTCTCTCACTGAGTTTAATCAGTGCCCATTAACATTGCTGTTATTTTGCCTTTTTGTTATTCATGTGTTCAAATCTGAAACCACATTTACATTGAGTGGAAACAAACTTACCCAACTCATCAGAGCTCAAAATAAAAACCTAACCTGCCCAAAAGGCTGATTTTATTGTGGTGACTGTATTTTTCTTAATAGAAATAAATTACAGAAGTTCCCACATAGATGCAACAATTACAAATATTTGCAAGTGCACTTTGATTCCGTCTGCCAAAAAAAATTAACATCACTCAAACAATTGTTTATTTCAGCAAACTCAGGTTTTGAAATACAGTGCATTGCAAAAATAAAAGTATTAGCATTAATAATTGCTAACAAAGGATAAGAAGATATCACTAAACATATTTTAACAATGGGAAGGGAAACAGAGCATTTCAGTGCACAATTGTATTTTCCAAGAGTTTCTTCTAACCCACGATGCCAGAAGGAGTGGATTAACCTACTTTCTGTGGGCACAGGACTAGAATGTATTGCTGAGTGCAGCTGTCAGAACCACCTGCATATCTTTGGCTCCAGTCAAGTCTCAGAAGTAAGCCAAAGGGTGATTTCAGGATGCTGCAATGTCCATTTCAATTTGTTTGTAAAAAACAAAATGAGAATGACCAGTATAAACTGGGAAGGTTGGAAGCTGCTAACCATGTCTGCCTAGAGGCTTTAATTAGACAAAGCTGGTATAATTTGTGCTTGTCATATTTTTCCAACATATACAATGACGTCAGTTTGACCTTTGTTTTCACATTTGCTTAAAATGGCCTTTCCCACCTGAATCTGAGCACATTTGAGTTAGCCAGGGAGCAAGCTGCTACTGCCAAGAGTCAAGGGCAAGCAAAGCCAATTGTGTGGGGAAAATCTGAGTCTCATGGGTACAAAAAAATAAGCTAGGGACTTGCAGCTACCAGCAAGCTGCCTTCAAACTGTTCAACTGAGTACTGCAAAGTTCAGGTGCTTATCCAGACTTTTCCAGATATCCCTCTAATTTAAACCTAGAACAGTAATTAGGCTGACTTTCCCTGAAGGTAATCTATTCAAACTCACCATTCTCTGCTTCAATGTTCCCTAAACATGAGAGATACTCCACTGGCTTTAGCTATGGACTGTCCAGACACTAAGCAGAAAACACAAGAAACACAAGTTTCCTTTACAGCGCTTGTGCATTCGTTTGAAAGACGCCTGAAGAATATTCTGTTTTCACTGTTTTGCCCACTGAAAACTCACTGCAGTAGCCACCAGGCTGAATGGACATGTTCCACAAAACCTTCCTCAGCAGACAGAACCTGTTCCTGGGAAAATGCCTTTGTGCATTCTGGGTGCACACAGAGAAACATTCATTTTTTTCTTTTCTGAATCAAGAGTTCATGAAACCTAAGCAAAGCAAAGTTTCAAACAAACAAAGGTTCACAAACATAGTCTGAGTAATAACAGAACATTCTGATAAGAAAAGCTCCAATATTCAAAGCTCAACAGTTAGAAGAACAAAGAAGTTGGCCTAAAGTTTCCCAGATAAAGTGAAAAGGCTGAAAAAAATATCCAGGATGACAACTAAACTTATAACTACATAGAAGTATTAGAATGGCTCAGAAAGTAACATTATAAATACTTCCATTAGTTGTTTTAAAAATCCCACATTACTGTAGAAATGAAGATTGTTTTAATGGCTGTCTCAGTTATTTAAAAGTCATGCTGAACCCTCCCCTCCCCCTGTTTCTTGCCTGGTGGAGTTGTACGTGTGACAGGACACAGCTCAAGGTGCTCACACAGTAAGCAGTAAAGGATTCTGCAGTTCTGCCATGACAGCCCCCCACTCAGATGAGACGAGCTGCTGCGAAGCCGCTTTCCTGTGCGACAGAGCCCTGAGCACAGGTTTGTGATCAGCCTTGTGCTGCAGACACTGCCAGCTTTAGGTACCAGCTGAGAGCTAAGAACCAGCACAACAGCTGCTCCTAGTACTTATCAAAGTGAGTCATCCTTTTAGAAAACTGTTTAGGAGCTTCCCACTAAGAAAATGAAGACTTGAGCGCTCAGACAAGACGAAGAGCATTCACACAATCCTGTCTGCCTGCTCCGCTTTGTGAGCAAGCTTTCAACAGGCAATAGCACTGAAAACCCACATGCCTGTTTCTGAAGGACAATCTGATTTTAGTATTACACACCATTACAGCTTAGCAACCACATGTTATTATCTGTATCTTCATGAGAGAACCACAAAGGGAACATGGAGAGAACTGATGCCAGCTCTGGGTCCAGACACTGGTCCAGTCAGAGCCACTGCTCTTCCCAACCCAGCATCCTCCTCCCAACAACCTGAGGACTTCAGAGTCTTAGATTCCAAGTATTGCCTCTGTTACCCTGGCTCTGGAGTAGGACTGCAGATTCAGCACCAAAGAAGCCCCTAACGTGCACCAAACCCAAATCCACATCTAGTAATTTGGAGATGGTTCTACCCCAATCCATAAAGACACCGTGCTGCAGTCTTCTACCACTGCCATGAAGAAAGCTCAACATTTAGGCCAGATCAGAAACAAGCTATTCAGCTTTTGCTTATTCTTGTTGATCATCCCTAACTTTTTTAAACAACAGGTTTATGGGCAATAAAGTTTAAGACATAACTTCTACTCAGGATTCACGCTTCATGTCCCAGAGGGCAATACTTCAATATTTTTAAAGCTGATTCACCTTGCTTCTGAGGCATTTGTCTTCATTTACTCTAAGTGGGTAGAGAAGCTCTTTATCTGATGCATCTTATTTTTACAGATAAATTTGAAGTGTAAACATGATTTATAATCTGAAAGATGTTAGAAGCTTCCTTATTTGTAACATAAGCACAAAATCCTACCTGAGATTTGTGTTATTATGCACACATAAAATGGTTGGGTTTTTTCTTAAAATTTATTTGACAACTTCAAAAAACCCCCAACTGAAAATAACAATTAAAAAATAATTCATTCTGCATTTTATCTGCTTGTAAAATGTTTGTTAATTTAGGCACAGAAAAATATTATGTTATTAAAACTACTGAGTGCTGTCTTGGGTGAAATAATTAATCTATTAGCCTGGGATCAATGCAAATTAATCCACTCAGCACCATGAAAAAGGATGCTTCTGCTCCTTATGTTGTATCAGAGTAGGAAAGGTCTGATAAAGAATGGATGAATAGGCAGAACAAATAATTTGTCATACTACTTGCTTTTAGCAGCGGAGAGCAATTAATTTAGATAAATTATATCAAGTGTCCTGCATTTTATATGAGAATTTCATTAAAGTAATGATGCTTTGATTAAGTCCCCCTCTAACATGGATTATCTGCAGGAGGAAATTAGCACCTTTGTTCCCCTTTTCTCTGCAACACCATCTAACAGTCCCTGCCTATCATCAGCTCAGAGTCACCGGCCAAAGAAATCTCTGCTCTGACTCTCAGCCCATGGAGAATCTGTAACATTACTACTGACGTAGTATCACACAGCAGGGTACTCCCACTGACATCTTTGCAAAGATTCCTACCCAAAAAACTTAGAAATGAAGACCTTTAGTAATGCCACAGTCACACAAGCATCATAGTCCCAAGAGTTGGCTTGGATGTCACAGGTTTCCTAATTTGAATACTATACAAAATTAAGCTCTTGCTGAATCAAGACCTAAAGCCCATTTCTGGAATGATACCTGTAGAGGAGATGGATGTATGATTACAAGAGTGTATTTATTTTCTGGTTATTTCTCCGTATGATTTCTGTGGACCATGACAGATCCTTCCTGTGCTAATGAAAACAGAGAGCAACCAACCTCTCTGAGCTTGCTGTGGAGTTATTTCCACAGCCAGGTTACAAATATAAAGAGCTTTATGAAACTAGAGTGAAAAATATTCAGTCATTTACTGTAAACCCAGTCAGAACAAAGTCACTCTGTACCCAAAACCATTAAGTCAGGCCATCAGATTACTGTCTAAATTCCCAGAGTGACACAGTAGCCAACATTCTCTCGTTATTTAAAGCTTATTTGAAAGATGAAATCCTAAGTTTTCAGGTATGACACTCAACTGAGAGAGCTGTTAGACTCCCAGATTACCTGTATGTCTGAGGAATAGGGAAAGCAGCTCTAGAATAATATTTTAAAGTGTGATACTTAGTAAATAGTTCAAGCTGGTATTCCAGAGGTCTGCCTGAGATTGGTTTTGCCAGAGTATCACAACATATAAACCCTGCCCATTTACAGTGGCCTTTTCTATCATGATTCATGGAACAAGGAAAGAGGTGTCTTTCACTTTTGTTTTCCTTGCCTCCTGAAAGTAGAATTTACCTCCATTCAATAATGTTTGAAAATTATTTTCTTCATAATTCATTTAATCTTTTTATCTTTTTACTAGACCCTCTTCTGATAAGAAAAAGAAAGCTTGTTTCAGCAACAGTCAATCAACGAGCAGCTAAATTGCAAATGTCATTTCCACATCATCTGAATTAACATGTTTCAAAATGTAAACCACCAGATAATCTAAAATAATTTCATATAGGAGGGTAAAAAGCAATGGTTTTGACTTGATTGTATCTTCAATTCTGGGTTTTTTTCCTCCCCAGTAAAGTGAGAAAAGCCACATTTAAAATAACTAACGAACTAACTAACTAAATAAATAAATGAAGCAAAGCTACAGTCTCATTAAGGAAGCTTTTAATCTCTCAGAAGGATAAAGGGTTATTCTTGCTCCCTATATTTTAAAGAAAAGATGTATTTATTTGGCCACAAACTGATCTATCAACCTCAATCATTCTAATTACAGCTCACATTAGAGGAAGAAAACATAACATCCAAAATTGGCTGTTCCACCCAGTTCTACATCAGCTAAAAGACCTAAGGGGCACTTGGCCTTGAAGAAAATCCTGCCTTCATAAAATAGAAAAGTGAAACAACAACATCAAACTGAACAATAATCCTGGTCAATTAGATGCATTAAGAAACAACTTAGGCCATGAAAAAAAAAAAACAAAAAACCCAAAAACACCCCCCCCAAAAAAAACCAACCCAAACAAAACAAAACAAGCCAACCAACAAACAAACAAAAAATTGGCTTTACTAATAACCATATTGAATTGGTTAAAACAGTCACGGAGAAGAAAATCACACTAAACATGTATCAACAGTGGGAAGGGAAACAGAGCATTTCAGGGCAAAATGGTCAGGTTTTTCTTGCTGTAAACAAGGAGGCCCTCATTCATCAAGATGAACCACTGTTCCCACGCTCAGCAAAGGCTTCTTTTCCCAGTTTGATATGAGGGAAAAGGGAGAGAAATTACTTTCTTCCTGCAAATAACATTTCACGGACTCTACCAAATCACACATCTTTGATGCTTCCTGGAACTTTCAGCATCATTCATCACTTGAGTATGGTGAGATTTTCAAACAAGATCAGGTGTATCAGTAGGAAGGAAGAAGTTACACCTCTAAATTTCTACCTACTTTTAACTGAACTGGTCATCGCATCTAATTTTAATGCAAGTCACTCAAATTACTGATTTAGGATTTGATCACAACACTATGAGAGTTGCAACATTCTCTCTTATCAGCTTTTATCAAATACTCTGTGTGTTAAAGAACTAACTCCCACATCAGTTAAAAAAGCTCAATTTACAATGACAATAATTCTGCTAGACTATTACAAACCAGATGATTATGAACATCCTTCTCCCTCCCTCCTCGATCCCAAATACAGCTCACCTAATTGTTGGGTTTTTTTTTTTCTTTTAGAGCTCCTTCAAAGACTCCAACTTCAAAAGCATTTATGGGAATAAAATTCTGCAGCATGTCTCAAAGCTCCACAGACAGGCTACTACATGACTATGCACACCCGCAACAGAAGGATTTCACTTATATTAAAAAAAAATAGAAACTCCAATATATGCATCATATTAGCAGAGATTCTTAGAGATCTAGTAGTTATGAACAGAATTTGGATACCAATGAATATTCCCCCTCTTCACAATTGATCTACACATTCTGCTACTGTTTAATAGATCAATGGTTTCATGTCTAACTAACCTTAATTACAGCTACATTAAAATAAGTGTTTTCCCCTAACAAAATTACCTAGGGAAGTTTCACTATGGTAACTACCACTGAAAACATGCAAGCTCAGTGAAATTATTGCACTGTCCCATTGTATCCGTGCTGTCCCTGCTCTCTTGGTATTTTTGAATGCAACAAAACTACTCTAACCTGGATATTATTTATAGCTGTTTTCTTACTATTTTTAATATGCCAGTGTCACCATACATATTAAAATATTCCCACACATACGGTGTCCCTTGTAAATCCATTTTAAATCAATATATATGTGCCTCAATGCATGAGGTGAGTAACTCCTGTCACCAAGAGCAATGAACAAGCACAAGGCCAAGTGTAAGCCATTTGTGACTCTTATTCCCAGTTTTGAGCAAAGCTGGTTAGGAATTTTCTGGCAGAAAATTAGATGAAACTTAAATACCTTGTAACTTGGGGACTCAAATAGCTTTGATTGGAGAAGGAAGAAGGAAGAGAAAAGACCTACACTGTCTTCCACTCGTCATATTTTCAATGAACTTCTTTTATTTGATACTCCGAGAGAATTGGGGGGGAGAGAGATTTTATCTTGAAAAGATGGAAATTTTATTTAAATTAGGAAAGAAAGTTGAAAGAATAAAAGGATCACTCCTTTTTCCCATTGCAAAATCCTGGGGCTTTGAAATGCTGAATCAATGAAAACAAACTCACAGATTGGTATTTCTCAAAATGTTTTCAGTTTTTCCTCTAGTCTTAATTTCATTACTACTTTTTAGTTTTTTCAAAACTGGCTACCTTCTCTGTGCCAATTTCTATTCCCTGCCTTCCCCACCTACCTCTTGTTAGACACAATGAGATTAAATTTCTATTAACATTAAACAGAAGGGCTTTCTGTGCTGTAATAATAATTTTTAAATCACAACAAAACCCTACTTGTACTTGTGTGGTGGAAAAGCACTAATACTTGGAGTAGTACTTCTGAAAAAGACCATTATGGCAAGCTAAGGCAGTAGCAAGTGGAGAAGTATCACCTTCCCCTTAGACCAGTCTCAAAACAGATTTCACACACTCTAAACATCTGAATTAGTCAGGGTTCTTAATCAGCTTGGTAGCCCTGAAACTGATAATTTGATTTATCAATTGCCACAACATTCTTCCTACTAAAAGTATAAGGGGACACGTCTTCAAAAGTCCATCTTCCCTATTTATAGAGGGAACACAGTTCACCTTTGCAGGTTATCCTGGAATGAATCCAGAGGTCAGCTGTCAGAGGTACAAACTTCCTCAGAGTACCAAACTGACAAGAAGAAACTATATACCAGCTTCTTATGCAGATCATTTATACAACAACTTGTCCCTGATGCTTTATCAACAATGTTGCCAGAGATAAATTTTTAAAGAAATTTTAAAAATAATTTAAGCTATTGCTTTATCTGTCATCACATTTTAAGAATAGAGGATTTGGGAGAAGTTTTTACTAAATATTGAAGACTGAGTGAAGTATCAGTTAATACATTTGCTGTCTCCTCCAGAGACTGCCAGTGATTGACCAGACTGATCCTATGCTGATCCAAGAGAAGAGTTGACACTCTTCTTCCTGTATGCAGAAGCAATTAAATACTGGAGTCTGAAATCACTATACTTAGCCTCTATTAATTTAGGTCAAAAATAAAAACTTAACTTAGGTATGTCAAGTTCCTTCAGTTCTCTGCCTGCCTCTTTCTTCAAGGAAAAAAAGGTTGTCCAACATTTTCAAGGTAAGAGTAACTTTAGTCATCATTAATGTTCAGTTTTCACAGTCAGTCAGACAATGTTTTATCATCCAGTAACACTATCAAAGTTTCCCCTGGGAAACAGCACAGGCACCAGGTGTGTTCTGGTGTGGGACTGTGGACTACGGTGTGGTGGCAAAGGGATGTAATTAGAGGAGATGGGGGACGAGCGCATCCTGCTCCAGCAATTCCCCCCATTCCCCCCTAACCTGGCAGAGCATTACCAGCTGCATTTGGGATCCCACAAAGACCAAAGTGCAACCAGTAACAGAAGTTCCCTGGGCACTGGCTGGGCATGGCAGACCTCTTGGATTGACCTACACAGACCAATTCCGTGTAACTGGTGTTTTGACTGTCTGTCAGTGCGAGCTCTTGAAGCGTTCTCATCCAAGGAGCTTTTGTCAATGCAAGCCTGACACTTCTGCAGCACCAGGAACAATACAGGCTTAGATAGTAGATATTTATCTGCAAATGTTGAAAGACAAAATCATTTTTACCTTGCTCTCACTGTACCCCTATCCCATTCCCCAAGATTTGGTAATAACATGTAGATCACTGTACCGCAGATCTGTTCCAGGAACAAACACTGGAATTAACATTAACACAAGATGGACTATTGGAAACCCTATTTTAAGTTTATGTGACTGTTAATTTGAACTTATATAGAAACAGTAGACCGAAAGGATGAAAAAACTCATTAAAAACTCAACTACCATTCCCCTACCACCTGCAAACATAAATAGAAAAAGTCACTTGTTGGCCTTCAATAATCTTCCCATCATCAATATTTTCTCAAAGCCAATCATAAGGTGCGTTATAGGTCAATCAGCCTTTAATTCTCTCTCCAGAGAGAATAGATCCTTGATCAAATACCAGGCTGTAACCTTTCAAAAGGTGAGACTGAATTCATAAAGCAGGCAATTTGAAAAAAAGAGGTTTTTTAAGATGCTGGGCACAAGCGAAACTCTGGTCGGTCACTCCACACACAAATCACCTCCTCTCTGAGCTGCCACAGAAATCAGTACAATCCAACTCAAAGCTAATATTCTCTAACTTGCTGACTACTGACAAACTTTTCCTTGCCTGCTTTTAGATAAATGAAAGATCACACACATTCAAGTCTTCTGTTACTCAGGCCTGAACCAGATGCTGCCCTAGTGATTCAAAACAGATTCTCCCTACTGCAAGCACAGAACCAAGCATAGGCTTGGCTTTGGGATTGCTTTATAATAAATTTCCTGAGTTGCTGTGTCTGCACATGTGTGCCAAAACACTTCAACCAGAACCTGCAGCATCTCTGCTTTCTTCTATCAAGACCTCTAGGGAAGAGTCCAGCTCTTTGCTCAATCATGTCAAATCATTTTGACATTTATGAAGACCTGATATCTTTTAAAGAAATACTATTAAGGAAAACACCAAACAATATTTCCTAGTCTTTATCAAGAGCCTAATTAGGAAGGAAAAAAAAAAACCAGAAGAAAAATCTTGAGCTTTCATCAAACTTATTACAAAATTAATAGACCTAAAGTTAATTGAGTCTAATCATCTTCACCTACATTGTTTTGGACATGAAAATGGTGTTGATAATTTTCAGCAATTAGCAATGCTTTTCACTCTCCACATCTTTTGCCAGTGCTTCCCAAAAGACACGACATATTGTGTCTTATTTCCCCCAAACCACTCCACATCACCTGAAATGTTTCATGACTTCTTCTTTTTGGCTGTCTGCAATAAGTATGTTTAAGACACACCATGCAAGGGACATACCTCTCCCATCCTTTGCAGATAAGATTTATGTTTTTTCTCTCACCTGACAAATAGCAACAAATTGAACCTTCAACCAATCTGCTAATAAAATTGTTATTTTTGACAAATTCTAAACTAATATAGGAATAAGATTTAATCTACAAGGAGTCTGGATATCAGAGAATCATTAAAGGTTGAAAATACCTCCAAGATCAAGTCCAATCTTTGCCCAAAATGATGAAAAAGCCTCAGCCTGCCTTCAGCACCTCACAATAAACACAGACAACTGACCAAAGGTGCGACTGTAACAACCCACAGCAGAGCACTGGAGGGAGGGCATTGCCAGGGTCAAGGAACTTCAGATCACAAAATTTCTTTAGGCAAGTTCTCCAAAAGGCCCCAGTAGCCTAATCTCTAAATGCCACAGAGAAAGAAAAAAAGCATCCATATTTATATAAAAATGTAAAAGAAATGCATTTTGTTAACCTCAGTGTGAACTTTCAAGTGAACTTAGAACTCAAGCCCAGAAAGTTGCCCAGACTCACACAGAGCACATGAGGTAAAAGTTCTTTAAGTCCTAAAAAAGCCTTGCCTCAAGCCTAACCTCCTTTCCCTTCAGCCTCCTTTTTTTCCCCCTTCCTTTAGTCACTGAGACATGATCTGAACTTCAATTCAAACTTAAAAATACTTAAGGCAAGAAAATTATAGAGCTTGCAAGTTAAGGCTGCAATCAGGTGGTTATACTTGACTTAAAGTCTTATTTATTGAACTGGCCAAAACTTAGGGAGGGGAAGCAGAATAAGAAGGTACAATTATCATATACAGTTTCCTAGAGCCATCTAAAAAAAAGATGAAGATACAGGAGCTAAACACAGAACGAACACCTGAGGTTTTCTTTGCTGTGCAAAATTAGATTCGACATCTGCAACAAAGACTCCCACAAAGTTTCTTAGTTGCTTTTAACATGTGAACAGCTGTGCAACCTGAACCCACAGCAACACAGGAGAACTGCAACATGGTAATATGATTCACAGAACTCTGCACGAGCTGCTTGTAAAGAACAATACAGAAGAATTTTGCATTGCAAAGGCTGTTGAAAAGCTGATAAATGGGTATTAACTTCCAGAAAACAATCAGCAATTTCACAAGACAGAAATGATAACACAATGAAGATAAGTCAACGGGTTCACAAGACAAAACCAAATAATCTCACCAGACGGTTATGTTAGCATGTGTTAGTCACTTCCATCAAACAGACCAAGCAACCACACGTCCCAGAAAATGCAGACTGGATTATGGAGCTAGAATTCAGTGAAAACAGAAGATACAACCAGACAGTCTAAGTGGGAATAGATGCAGCATTTAGAAACTATCAAAAAAGCAAAGGAAAATTCTTCCAGAAGTTCAGCTGTAGGAATATCATCTGTATAGATAATTCATGAAGTAAATCACCTTAGTAAAATGTTTATTTCCTACCAGCTGCAGCTAAAACTATTTTCTACATCTAAGACAGCAACATCTCTGAAGATGAAAACCAGAATAGGTCAGAGAAAGTTAAATATATCTACTTAAAAAGACCCATTAGAAGTCCTTTTCTTTACAGCATCTCTGAAAAATGAGACAGCAGTTTTTATTAAAATCACCATTTTCCCAATAATTATTAAAAACCCCTGTACCATCATTTTATATTTGTGACCTCAAATGCCCAGACCCTGAGGAAGTATTTTATAAGAACTAATAGATTGCATAAATGAGCCATAATGGTTCTCATTAAGAGTCATTACAGCCACATTCCATCACTTACCACATTACATGGCTTTTTTTTTCCCTACTGAGAGGCAGACACACCTTCCTGAGAGCTGCCATGCTCAAGTGTTATCACCAAGAATCAGAAAACGTTTTTTAGAACCTACACATCCATTTACAAAGAAAACACTGAAATATATTTACATTAAGTTATGATTTAAGCACACAAACTTACCAACTAGCATTAAGTGGGGGGAAAAAAGATACCTCCATCATATTTTTTCATAGCATCTTAAGGTTTAAAGTGGCTTCAAACAGAAGCAATAAGAGTTTGTGTACACCCTCTTCCAGCTCCCTCAGCAGGCACGCTGACCACCCCCAGCAGCTGCCAGTTCTCCTCTCTGACCTCTCACAGACCAGCCCAAAGCCCAGTTGCCCTTTTAATCCTGAGATACTTTTGTGGCCCCAGAAGGACTCATGTTTCCTATGGTAAGGGGAGTTATAATCAACTCTTCTCTGTGAGAGGATGAGTAGAGCAAAAAGGGTACTGGCTTCTGTCACTCACAGCTCTGGGTTTATTTAAAAGCTGAAGGGCTGAGCACAAATCTTGGTCTCCCCAGGCCAGTAAGGTTTGCATAGTTTCTATTTGGACCTTGACTCCTTCCTTTCCTGCAGTGTTGGCAGTTTCATTTACAGGTGACTGGCATTGAGCAAAAACCAAAGCCTGCATCTGAGAGCAGCAATCTGCACTACAGCAAAACCATCTCTGCCTTCAGCTCACCAGTGCTACACCATCATTCAGAGACAAGAAACCACCGTTCAGTCCACAAACACAGAACCCTCTCTTTTGTAAGAAAAGCAAGTGCCACAGCATCTCTCCAACAAGGCAAAGCCCTGTGAATTACAGAGGTTAACTAGTCTCAAACAGGTCTCAGAACTGAAATTTTAATTTCCAGTTCAGAGACAGCTGCCTGAAATTTGCTTAGTTCACTGTCCTTCATTTGATTCAGACTATAATTTCCCTTTAGCTCGGATTTAGTGTCATTCTTTGCATGGCTGTGGGAGAAGCACAAAATGCCATTTCAATGCTCAGCATGGACGCACTTGGACTACAAACACAGAGGGGCGCTACAGTTTCCCAGGCTAAAAGGTGTAATAGTATCTGTGTGAAGACTGTTCCATTTGCACTTTGCAAGACATTTCAGCCCCAGAATGATAGAGGTAGTACTAATCCACACACTAAAAAGTACATTTTTCTCTGTGCTTATTCAGTAACAAGGCAGAATTCTGTTTTCATAATTCAAAGATATGAACTGACAGAATCAAGTAAAGAAGTCATCCATATGTTCTGGTGGAAGCATTCCTGTACGGAGGATCTTTTTAGAAGAGACAGAAACATTTCATTAGAAAGAAAAAAGAAAAAACCTATTTAGTAAATGACAGCTATTAAGAAGAACTCAGTTAAGAACTGTTTCAGCTTTAAGTTGCTCAGCATAGCACAAACTGCCTACTGTTGCACACAAAGTAAAGCCTGACCACCTCTCAATCATTTCTTTTGCTCATTTCCTATGAAGGGAAAACCAAATCCATACAGAGTGATTGAAGAGGTCTTCTAGAAAAACAAGTTTCTTGAACAGGTTTATTTGGACTTGCCTGTTGAGCCCTCTTCTAGAACATAGTTTATGCTTGAAGCAGAACTCTGTTGTGGAAGAAGAACAAGATTAAGAATGTCAAGCTTCACTAACACTTTATAGAAAAATTACCTACTCGGGCTTGTTAGATCTTTTTCCATTCAATTGACCTGTGCCTTGGGATAATTCATTCCATAGCTTCCAAAAAAGCTTTTAGTAAGCAGCACTTCTGTCTGCCTTAGGGTAAGAAAAGCCTCCTGCCTCCATCTCCCATGGAGCTTTAAAAGCAGGTCTGATTTCTCTTCGTGTGGAGAGCTGCCATTTAGCTTTCACTAAAGGCCAGATTAGGGTTAGATCTGAATCTGTGGCTAGTCAAGGAAAAAAAACAACAATGCAGGAATGAATAATGCCAGCCTGAGGGAAACGCTAAACAATAAAAATACTGCATCATGCATCTTTCTTTCCTTCTTCCCGGTGCACCAGCCTCTCTGACTCAGAGTTCACTACACTGCAGATCTTTGTTATTGCATCAATTCTTTCCATACTCTCATTCAAGGGGTTATCTGTAAGTTTAGAAGAAAGTGTCCAGAGGTTATCACTTTGTGTTGCTCTGATGCATGAGAGCAAAGCCTGAGGTGTATTGTCAGAACGGCCCATTCAACAAAACCACTCCACTCTCCCTTCTCGAGAGAAGTGACATTTGTGTGACTTGGAAACGAACAGCTCCAGGAGACGATCGGCTGAAAACTAATTGCTAGTGAGAAAATACAAAGTTGGCCTAGATCACTTAAGCCAGGTCACCTTAGGGTCAGATGCATGGCAGGGAAAGTGGACCTGCAACCACAAACACAGCTGGCTTAAACCACTGCAGGTTCACACTGTCAGATTCCCTTTGCATGCCAAGATCAACTAAAGATTAAGGGTGCAAGCAGCCAGATGATTAGATGCTCGTTTCATTCCAAAATTGCATCCCCATTTTATCTCAAAATTAAGTCAGGCCCATGCTTGCACCCTTCAGGTTTTGAAATTCTTTAAGTGATATACTGATATGAGAGCAAGGATGATGATATTTTGCTGCATGATTTACATCCAGACAGGACTGTTATCCCTACTCTGAGCACTGAATTCTCTCACTTTACTGCAGCCACATAAACTGTATTCCCTGTACCAAACTTGGCGGAGTTACTGTTCTTCAGGCCCCAGTCACAGGTGTTATCTCCCAAATTTTCCCTGGTATATTTGAGTCTTCTGCTGAAATATGCAACATCAAGTAAATATGTATGTTGCAGAGCTGTGTCTAAGAGAGATTTTGGAGGTCTGTTCAGCCTCCTCATCCCTCGAGAGATTGGGAAAAAAAGACTATCCATGGATATGAAGTTTTAGAGTCAGGGAAGTCTTAAATCCAATCACAGCTGCTAAGATTTTAATCCTACTGTAACCCCGAGATGTATCTATCTATATAATTACTTATATAATTTCAGTAGTACATAAAAGCCAGCAATGTCTACTTTATTGTAAAAGAACATAGGCAGGAAATTACTTGCACATAGAGTTTGACGTGTCAGTTTAGTCCTGTTTCTCTTAAAAACTGGTCACTGAAAATTCTTTCTTTTCTCATCTTCGTCCAGAAAATGTTTACATTTTCTAAAGTGTATTCTAAATTTCAGACCTTTACTCTTCTAGGTCCTGCTGATAAAGGCTGAAAGATGAATAACCACCAAACCCTAGAACTGGAATAGGCCACATCCTTCTCAGCCATACTTCCATGGAATAATTTTTGTTTGACAGAGGTTAAAGGAAGTTGTTTGGTTTTCAAACTTAGCGAACATCGGGGTCATGGTACATAAGGGAAAACAAAGTTAAGACTCCTTTAGTGATCTCACTCGAGCCCTGAGAACCTACAGGAGGGAGGGTTTGGGTGCGGAGGCAGGAGCAGGGAAAGCATCCCTGCTGCTGCCTTGCTTCCCTGTGCTCAGCCAGCAGCGCTGCTCTGGCTGCCGCACTGCCGCTGCCTCCCCTCCTCGCCAGCTAATTGTTGCACTAAGTCCTGGGGATTAAGGAGTTGTGAGGAAATATTGAGGGATGCAAGACTTAAAAGCTGAAGAAAAGAAGTGAAAAAAATAAATTCTCTTTTCATCTGCTGCCATCCCCTCTCTCTTGCCCTTAACCCCCAGGCTCCCAGCTGTAGTTGGGAACGGCTGGGAATTGCTTCTCCCAGACAGCACAAGATTGCCACCTGCAGGGCTCGGGAGCCAGGACGATGGCAGTGGGCAGAACAGAGCTAAAGAAAAATAAGCACGAAACAGGTTGTATTTTCCATGGAAATTCACTCCATTTTCTCTTCTTTTCCTTCTCAGTATTCTGACTCAGAACATTAATCTACTGTTCTCGAGTGGAGGAAAAGGAAAGGGCTCTGTGCTGTGGCACAGAGAGATTAAATAGACATGATAAAATTCTGCTACATATTCATGCCCCAGTTCTTATCATTTTCTTATAGCTCCTGGAGATTGCGATAGGCTCTTACCTTTTAATTTTTTTTACAGTTTTACTTTCCCTGTTCATATTTTGGTAATAAAGCAGAAGCTGAGAACATATCCACCAGGACTCTCATACATGGCAGACAAGATAATAAAATTGACTTGGTCCACACTGACTTTCAGAAGGAAAAGAGGTTTTTATTACTAGTTTTATCTTGGACTGACACTGAAATAATTTTTACAAAAACTATCAGCATGCCTGCTTCTGCAGACAAAAGCCTATATACCAGTACACCCACAGAGAATACCAATTCCACATAATATCAGGAAGGGGGAAAAGATGCTAGAGGTTTGCTTCATATATGCTCTATTTACTTTGAGTGGACATAAGTTTGGAAAAACCCTTTTATCATTATACCTTTCTCTGTAAGGCACTGTAGAAAATTAGGCAAAGTGGTGACCAATATGTGACTTGGTAGGAAGCATGTAGCACTCAAAATGGTCAATTCTACACACCTCATACACAAGGAATAGTTAAACGCTGAACACTTTTCTGCTTCAGGGACCAAGCAAGCTGGAGGAAAAGCCCTTCACAGCAGCAAATCTAATCCTTAAGACAAGAGTTACATTAAGTCATGGCTCGGAGCATATACTGAAGCTCAAGAAAAACAAATGCTACAGGGACACAAATACCCTCTACAAACCAAGCACCACAAATGTAAGATTTTCAAAAGTAAACTAACTACATTTAACAGGATCCAGCCCTGTAAGGGTAAGCAAGCACACTGCTAATGCATCAAGCAATTTCAAACTCAGCCTGAAGCAAAACTAAACCAACAGCTGGTGCTTCTGGATTTACAACAGTACAGTGCCTTCCTGGAGAACTGTATTTGCTGAATTTCTATGCTTTATGAAGAGAAGTCAATCAACCCACAAAACTTACCCCTAGCTACCTCATTAGGAATCCAGAAGCTTGGCAAGTAAATGAAAGCATCTTCATAAGGAACTACACACTGTCCATAGAAGGCACATCTTCTGAAGTCAAGAAGTGTGGAACAAAAACATTTAACTGAGTGTATTTTCTATTTCTTTTTTCACTGTTTTTTCAACTTTGAACCAACCATTAGAGATTTCAGTAATTTACCTGAAACACTGCAATCATCCTGCTGGTTTGGTCAACAATAAATCAAGTATCAGAAACCAATGAGTAACATGGTCAATAGGATGATAACATGATTTTAAGAAAACAAAACAAAGTCAGGTCTATTTCAGCATAATGCTTTAACTAGTTTAGATTAAGCCACTTTAAGGAGAGATAGAGAGATGCAATGCTAGGTTTGGAGAGGGGGCAAAATGGCCCTGGTTTCATTTGGTGAACTTAAAACAGGGGCATTTTTTTTTCTGGATACACTGGCCTGCCTGTTAGTGGCTTGTGAGAAACTGGTGAAGAGCTCAGTGAAGACTCCGTAACTCCCATTCTACATTAACTTGCTCTGATAGCTTCCTCATTTTCAGAGAAAAAAAACCAGTACCATGGACATGAGCAAGACAGACTTGGCTGAACACTCAAAGCTTTGGCTGAAATAAGTGGTGATGCTGATCCCTTTTCAGTCATCATGGTTTTATCTAGAAATAAAAGCAGGGAAGATTTATCTTAGAAAGCAGTGGGGAAAGGACTCTTACCAGCAGACTAGCAGCCTTTCTTAAAGCAAAAACCTATGAACTAAGCAGTGCCAGTGTCAAGAGAAATCACCTGTGTGAAACCAGGTTGCAAGCAGTCACCTGAAGTGAGCTCTGTGTCAGTATAAGCCATTGTTGTTTACTCGGTCTGAATGAAGACTAACTTACTCCTGTCCTTCCCCAGCCACCATCTACAGTCTGAAGCAGAAAAGATGAACACTAATCAAAAGCACCAAGCAGAAAAAAAATGTGAAAAGAGAAGCATTGAGTGATTGCTACTAGGAATAGCAAGCAGACTCAGAACAAATTAATAGGAGACAAGCCTGATCAGAGCCAGGCACACAAATGATGGAATGAAGTCACAGATGGGCAGAAAACCGATCCCACAGAAACAACAGCAGATGGACCAAACAAGTGACAGCACAGAGCCCTGAAACTAGAAAAGTCAGGATAGCTTGATCTCTCAAACTAAGAAATATTACCTTTTTTTTTTCAAAAGCAAGGTGACATTATACTCAGAGGGACTGAGAAAAATATGAGTCAAGAAATTTGAGGATTTTTTAACTGAAAAGGAAAAATAGTGGGAGACCTGAAGTGCAATCCTTGTGTCTTTTAACAACTTCCTCCTTCTTCTGAATGCTGGGAATTGTCAATGGCAAGCACGTTCTTATGAGAGGAGAAGTAAACGTTAGTAGTTTATTCTCTAGGAAAGAGGGCAAAGTATGCAACAGTTCTTAAACAGATTGGATTAAAATACCTCTGCTTATTCCCAAGTATTACCTGGGACCAGGTTTCCCTTGCACTCATCATGAATAGATGATTCTAAGCTCAAATGGAGCACGTGGCCCAGACTGCTTGTGAATATCTAGCAGAAAAGCCCAGAACCTGGGGGTGCCCCAGCTGGAGGCTTCCAGCACAGCCTCCCCTAGCAGCTATCATGCAGTCCTGCTTCACCCATAAAGGAGAGCTAACAGCCCTAATCAACCAGCATAATAGGTGATTCATGTTTACCATTACAACAATTTAAACAAGTCTTTAATTTCCTGGTGTTTATCAGAAAAATGTCTCAAAATATCTGGGATAATAAAAGCTCAGGCTGAGACACAGACTGGGTAATAGTTAATACTTTGACAAAAGCATGACTCACCTTTCACCCTAGATAATTCCCAAGTATGTTTGGTAAAACCATCTTACATAATAATGCATAAGCAATAAATTTATTTCTTCTACTTTTCTCCTTTTACCAGGAAGGAAGCAAAAAACCACACACACACACACACAGGTCTATATCTAGCTTTCTTTTAGAATATCAGGGACCTTTGCCCTTTTCTCAAGAGCCATAGCTGGAAATAATGGGCAGGGATCAAGGGCCACAGCAGTTAGTTACAGCTGGTAAAGCAGCTCCATGAACATCAAACCTGTGCAAGGCCTGTGTTCCTTGCTCACAAAGGGTGCATAACAGATTTATGAACTTTGCAGTCCCGAGAGAAGATCTCACCTGCCTCTGCTTGACAATTGCTTTCATTTTCCTCACCACTGCCTTACTTGGCCTCTCAGTTCCTATTACCATCTGCTCCCTATATCTCAGACTGCAGAATACAGGGGGGGAAAAAAAAAAAAAAAACCCAAAGCAAGAAATCAAATGACCCTTGCTTACAGGAAGACAGGTGCATTTTCTTCTCCACATCCAAGGCTTCTGACCACCACCATTTTTTATTAAATGTATTGATATTCCTGCTCAGCTGAGTTTTAATAGTATGTCCATCAAAGAACTTCATGGCTGCCTCCTAATAAGTCCCAGAAGAGAGACTAAGGAAATACAATATCCCATCATAAAACCATCTCTGGACATACTCTGAGAGTCTGATGTGCTTATTGTACTGAGGCACCCGACACTGCATGGAGTGCTCAGGACGGGGTCATGTCAGTGCAGTGTACAGTGGGACAGTCTACATGTTACAACTACAGCACATTAGGTTTGCTTCCAGAAAAACATACTGTCTTCAAGATACATTAATTTTCTCTGTATAAAAGAAGAAAATTGTAATATATAAAATTCAGATGAAAAACCATATTATTAGGACGCTTAAAGCAACATCTTCTAGACAACCTGCATAATTGGGAACAAGGCCCAAAAGGCACAGATGTCTTCCTAAAATTATATTCAACCAAAACTTTTGCTTATAATGTCAGGTTTGATCATAATTAATACTTTCTGGCACTGCAGGCTGAGAAATTCAAATTACATTAACTAGCTATGAGTCAAACTGACCTCAGCTACATGGCTAGAACTGCCAAGTGACCCTGGCTACACATGCATGTAATTCCCACATATCAAAGTCTACTACACCTTCCAAGGAAGGGGAGCTGGTCAGCAATAAATCATTCATCCTACAACAGAGCACAGGTGATACACATCATGACATCAGCTGCTTTGCCACAGTGTATTTTCTTGCAACCATTCTACCTGTTGTCCCAGATTTTATTAGTCTAAATACTGTGACAACCTTGTAGCCTTGTACTGACAAAAATCCTTTCTACCACATCAGCATTTTACATAATGTATTTTTAATTCAGAGTATAATATCAAATCATTTGGGAAAACCATGCTCAGCTTTAATCTTTTCTGTGAATAATTAGCAACTTGGCAACAAAGGACGCTGGGCTCTCTCTGGATTGACATGTATTCCAGCATCAAGACATCTGCATTTTCACCAAGGGCCTTGGTAATACTCTGTTCATTGAATTTCTGGTTTTTTCAAGCTGAAAAGGAAAGTGAAGTTTCAAAGAAGAATCCAGGCCCAGTTTAAACCATGTTCATTTACTGGTATATCAGATCTGTTTGGCTTCCTGACATCCAACTGTAATACCACCCTGACACAGAAACAGGGCCAGAAATAACAACCAGGTGCCAAAGTTTATAGAAAACATTCAGTAAATGGCTGTTGATTTTAGGACAGTATGCAGACAACTGCACTTACATGAAAGGCAGCACAGCCTGGAACAGGTTTTAGTGCATGTTGAATACTTTTGGCACATCTGAATGGCATCTCTGGAGACTGCACCACTGGCTGGAACTTAAAAGCTCCGACTTGCTGCTCCTTACATGGAGTTTGGATTGAAAAAGATGTCTGTGACTCTTGATGTGGGTGCCTTATACCTCTTCTTAATTTAAAGTAATGAGATGTCATTTTTCTTCCTTGCCTAGCAAAAAGGGAACGCTCCATCTTCTAGTCTTGTCCAAGAAAATTGCATGAACCACAGTTACCATATAAACCACATATTAAACATAAAAAACTCACATGGTTAAGGCAAACAATCCAAACTTCCACTAGGTGCCTGGGGACTTGTGGCCCCAGAAGAACACAAAGTTCAAGTGAAGTCTCTGAAGATTCAACAAACAGTTCTGAGTTCAACACCTCTCACGTTTAACACTTTTTATCATAGTATTCTTTGAGAAATCCAAATTCCTACTTTGTAGGTAGGTCCCATCCTGAAGACAATATCCTTGGCCTGAAAGTAACTGAGTCATTAGTCTCTTACAAAGGTCAAGCCTGAAAATATTCAGTTTAATATTTTTAGAATTTCCTTCTTTTCTGGAGAAATAAAAAACAAAACCAGAACTGCATAAAGTAGAAGTTCGGTATCACTGCCATGCAGGCTCTTGTAACACAGCCATGGCAGAGAAGTAGTGAAAGTATTTTGGTTGACTGGCTTTGGGTGGGGTTTTAAACTGAGAGTCGTTTCATGATGTGATAAAAATGAATCCATAGCAGTTCTTATGACAAGGCTACTGGAGGTCAGGTATAATTTAAAACAGCTGTCCATAAAAGGTATACAAAGAAAAAAATCAAAGAATTTCTCTCCAATGTGGCATAAAGACAGGAAAATGGAGTTTATTCTTTCCTTCTATACTAGCATACAGGAACACAGAAAACACAGCACTAAAAATAAGCTACAATGCAAATTGGTAAGCAATTTCTGTGCTTAGGATACATCAGTGTTGTGACTGAATTTCCTCCCCCCACCCCTTTGGAAGAAGGCTAAGCTTTGAATAATAATTTCTTAGGCATTAACAGATCATGGATTCTAAAAATTCCTAGAGGTACTAGTAACCTTTTAGATTGTTTCGAGAAATGCCAGGAACACTTCAACCCCCTGCAACCCATTCTTCAGCTGGGGTGCAATACAGCCACTGCTCAACAGGCAGTAAGAGGAGACATGAAAAATATAATTCCAGGCAATTACACAGATACCTGAGGCAAGGGAAATTAAATTACCAAGGCTAGAATTTGATCAAGTTACAAAGATGCCATCATTGGTAAATGTTTTGTGATAAATAACAGTCTGAGGGTCATTCTTTTCAGCACCAGCTCCTTGAAAATGCAGAGCAAGATGTAAAAAGAGAATTACAATTGCAAATAGCAGCAGTTACTTGCACAAAAATGGGAAGAGGGAACATGCCATGGGTCATCGTGATCATTCACATTTCTTGTGTAATTCAGAAGATTGAAGATTACAAATTATAGAAAGGTATCCTTTTTAA
Source organism: Machaerirhynchus nigripectus (assembly GCA_013397975.1). Taxonomy (NCBI): domain Eukaryota; kingdom Metazoa; phylum Chordata; class Aves; order Passeriformes; family Dicruridae; genus Machaerirhynchus; species Machaerirhynchus nigripectus. The sequence continues at coordinate 452,201 of VZRQ01001037.1, read as the reverse complement.
TACCCTTTTTAATGTTTTCAAAAAGTACAAATAAACAGAATCAAGCTCCCCATTCTCAAGTATCACCTTTAACCTATGATAGCATAAATTGATTCAAAAGTATTTAAATGAAGAAAAAACTCTCTAGATTTGAAGCACCAATATTAAATCATTTTATTTCAAACACCACACTGTGTTTCTGTGGATGTCTTGCACTGGCTGGTAGATAACACATGAAATTAATTTTCAGACAAGTAAGGGTACAGTGCAAACACTGTGAGAGTGAAAGAAAGGGGAACTAACAGTGGTAGCTGAACTTTGTTGTTCCCTTGGCCGTGTGTCAGGCAATCTTTGTGAAGTGCCTGAACTGTTTATGTTTTACCTCCAGCCTTGGTCTTCTTTTCCAATGGTGCATCAGTCATTATTAGACCTGTAAAATGCACTGGTGTGTTTCTTTTGATTGTCAAAAAAGAAGCCTGTGAGAGTGAATTTGTCATGGCTTTTGTGTCATATACTGCATCTACCTCAACACTAGTTACTCCAAATTTTTCCACTTTTCTTTCCACACTCATCTAATGTTGTCTTCCTACTTCCTCATTTATGCTTTCAAAAAAGGAAATACTTTGTCAGCCTCTACTCTGTACAGGCACTTCCAAACCTTTAGTAATTCATTAACTGATAGAATTAACATAAAATACTTGGAATTCAGGACAAAATCATGAGAAAACTTACACCAAAAAAATTCACTTAGAGATGATCCTACCACTCTCCCTTCCATAATTTCATGTGTAATGTGGTTGGTATCTTTAACACACTTAAGATAAATGCTTGCTAAACATAATTACTAACTGTTTTCAAACCTCTTATACCCATACAAAAAGCTGAAATTTAAACTGCAATACTTCACTGCTCAGGAATTGCATTTCAAGCTATGCATAAAATAGGCACTCAAAATTGTTCACCACTGCAATTTCTCTTTGGAGTGCCTAAAATTACGAGTATGTCCAATGTTCATCTCAAAGAGCTTAATTTAACACACAGTACCTCCTTTCAGAGCAAGGGGCTCCACCTAAATTGTAGGTTAAAAGAATATGGACTAACTAAATATAATGTAATTTTTAGTGCTGGTTTAGTGTAGGATTAAGTTAAGCCTTCAGTGAAATTACTGCAAATTTACACTTAAGTATCACATCAGAATTTCATCCAGTATCTTTTACTGAATTCAAATGAAAGCTTTTGTTTCCAAAGACAAGCAATCACACTTACATGCCACAGATTAAGTCAGCAACTCTCCTACTCCTGATACTGTTTCCATTATGAAGATCTTTTCTCTAAATACATAACATATATGGACATACAGATCATGTATTCATTCCCAAATCCCTTTAATAGTTTAAGTTCCTTAATTCTATAGTTATTAGTCATTGATTTGTATACTTGCCTTATCCCTAGCCTTTAGAGCTCTGCATATCCTGCTACTTTTACTGCTGAGATAATGAAACCCTATATAAGTTAATAATTTCATTATAAAAGTTTATTTCACTTTATCTTCCAGAAAAGCCATTCAAGACAGAAATGTGCAGTCAATTATCCAATAGAATGAAGCAGTAATGCTAACTAGCAAGTTAATGTTCAATTAGATTTAACAAAAATACTGCTGGGAACTTGAGAAGAGCCATAATACTGATGGCCGTTTATTAATAGAATGGTAACACACAACAAAGCAAAACCTGCCAGCAATGAGATGTCAGACTATAAAAGAGTCCTGAGAACAGATGACTCTTCCTGAGATTTGAGCTTCCTACAATCCCTACAGCTCGTTAAGGAGCCATGTCAATTATACCATCATCAATGCAAATGGCATTTTAAAGAGTCTCTGCAACAAACAGAGAATGCTAATGCTGATCAGAGGTGCTGGTGTTCAGCACATTTCTCCCAAAGCTCTGTGACCTCTTGTGTGTCTGCTCACTTGGTTCTGATCGTGTCATTTTCTGATGAGACAGCGGTGCCCCCTCTGCTTTTGTCAGTCAAAAATCAGCCATTAAAAACAACTCCTTTTCCAACATCAGAGCAGTGTGGAATGCAGCAGTGGCAGCAACAAGATAAATTCCTGTGTGGGGAGTGTGATACTGTGAAGTCTGCTGGCTTTCGTGCTTGATAGGTTGTTCTTATTAAGATAAAATGTTTTCTAAGGAACTACCATAAATAGAAAAGTAATAAAAAAAAGGAGTGACGGAGCATGAAAACACATAATACTGCTACATGGTATGAGAAGGAAATGTAACTTGGCCTGAAATTTAATTATCCCTATTCTAAAAAACAAAAAAAAAATCCCAGATGCTCATTTTTAAAGGGCATTTGATCTGCATCCTCTTGATGCTCTACTCAACATGTAACAGGCCTCTTCTGGGAATAGATGTAAACAAGAAGTAAAAGAAGCAGCCTTACAAATCAAAAGGAAAACACAGTTTTAATGAAATAAACTAGCATATAAATCTGAAAATAAATTAGCACCCAGCCAATCACCACACTGCAAAACCATTCACATGTGATATATCCTTTTCACATTTACATATCAAGCAAAAGCCAAAGAAACTCTACATTTCCTGTATCAAGAAGTCGTAATGTTTATCCCAAATACTAAAGCAATCCCTTTGCCTTCATCAAAATTTTGTAGTTGTTTTTGAATGATATAGTTTTTGAACGTAGTTCAGTTAACCAGGATTAGAAGCTATTTTCTAAATTACTTGCATGTAACAGCTAATTTTGTTTTCCTAAAGGTTGTTCCTAATACAGGTTCACCAGTGGACAAAGGTGAAGGCATTTTGATAAAACACAGATCTGCACAAGAGAATCAAGAGCAAAAACAGAAATATTGAAGGAAGAAATATGGGGGACAGGTGGACTAAGCATTTAGTAAGTTTTAAGTAAGGCAGAGAGGCTTTTGAACTGTGCAGCGTTAGGAGATGTACAGATATACCTGATTCTAACACTGGCTTTTTATTTAATAGCTACTCCCTTTTGAGCTGAGCTTTAGTCCCACTTTGGTGTATCTGAAGACTGTTTAGGCTTGAAGGCAGTGGTGGGGAGAGGAGGAAGACAAAAAACTAGAGGGACTTACATCCAAACATACTCATATTACAAGTGTCATGTGCTAGATGACGTGTGAGGTCCCTGCAATGCCCATATCTTCCTTGGGAGTATCTTTCTCTTAAGTGGGAAAGACATTCAGGAGTTCTAGTTCAAGGACTATTGAACAAAAACAGAACATGGCACAGGAAGGTGAACTTTCCAGGGATGATTTACCTTGCAGAAAACCATCCCATGCACACCTTTTCACAACACAGAAGAAGATGGTCGTGCTTTATCCACATAACACATATTATGTTAATGTAACTTTCAATGAACAAATTGTAAGCTCTTTACATTTTTTTCTTTTTTTTTCCTAGCAAGCAAAGCTAGTCAAAGAAGTAAATTACGTTAAAAATTCTCATGCCTTCTAATAACTTTAGTACTACATCAGTTTCATAGTTTTTTTCAAGAGAATATCCATTCCATAAGGAATTCTGTCCTTCTGGGAAAGACAACATTTTCCTAACATGGACTGAACTAAACACCATTTTTGATTTTGCTAAGAGCTCCTCTGCTTTCAACACTGAGGTCTGATACCTCCATACATCAGCAGCACCGACCAAACAGAATAAGGATCAAGGGTTGCACTTCCCATGCAGCAGAAGAAAACTCAATTCACAGGAAACTCACATGGCATTTTCCCCCTACCTGTCCAGCCCCAAAGGCAAACTCTCCAACCTCTCTGGCACACACTTAAAAGTTAAAACTCACTAATTCCTATTTGAAACTAAAGACATTGTTCTCTTCTGCACAGCATGACAGCAATGGTTGCTGCCCACAGAGTTACACACCTCCCAAGTTTCACTTGGATGCCCAGGTGGAGACATGTGCTGAGGTAACCTCAGTTAAGATTCACCCGTTTATAGAAATCTGTACCTGACAGAAATATTTTAGTTCCCACACAACAGATTTTATCAGAATGTGATACCATTAGGTACAGAATCATTTTTATGTATATACACCAATAGAATATTTGTCATTACCAGGTAATTTTGGGGAGGTATTAGCATATCTACATCGTATTTCTGAAAGAGTTTAATCTTTTCACCTGGATTTCTTTGTAAAGGAAGAAAACAGGTTGGAATTGTACCCAGCTTTCCAACCCATATTACTGTATTTTTAAGCATGGAAAAATATTCCACTATCATTCCCATTTTTCAAAAATCCAAGCACAAAAACTTCACCAGAAACTGAAGTGAACCAAATGTGAACCGAGCATTGCAAGTCCTCCACGGAACAGGAATTCCTGCTGCAGATAGTTGATTTTAAATTAGTGAGATAATCCCTATTTTTAATTTGATATTTCAGTAAAGGTTTCCATTGATCTCAGTTTTCCAAGTGCACTTGAAAGCTTCTAAGTAACAGCAGTAGGCTGATTTTTAATTTTGCTTTCACACCACTTGATTGGATTCAAATTCTGTGAGGCAAAATGATATTTGGCAGCAAATGACACAAGATGCCACTTGGCATCATATTCTGATTTTTAAGCAGAAACTGTTGGAATGCTTAAAATCATTTCTTTGTCTTACTACATACAGTATCTGAAATACAGGTCTAATTTATTGACAACTCCAATGTCAGGGGAAACCAGCACACTAAAACCTCCTTTTCCTGTAGATTGGAAGGACATCGATTAGCTGAACTGGGAGTAAATTCAAAATACTGCAGGGCAATATGTCTGAAAATTAAGACCTAGTACATAGTCAAGAAATGCTACAGACAAGTAGAGATTTTACAATCCAAAGACTCATGATGGTCAGTTCAGGAGCTACATGCACATTTTATTAGACCACTGCAACCTCAAAACAGAATTTGATCAACCTACGGTTACATCATGAACACCATTTAAATCACGATATTTGACTTTGATATGTGTAGCCCACATGAACACTTATTCCATCTCAGTTGAGCTGCAGTACCACTGAGTACTACGAATATTATTTTCATGCTTCCCCCATCCACACCCCACATTACACTACTCTTTGTTATCCTCTCTATCTCAGTGACTTTGCCATTTGTACGGCAATTTCCTCTAATAGCTTTACTCAGCTTCCAGACTGTGCAAAATGCTAAACAAAGCAGAACAAATAATTCAAGCACCCTTAAGAGGACTACAGAGCCCTTTAGCGAACATTAGATAAGTTCCTGAACAAACAATATTTATTTTGCAAATTATCCCTAAGGTCACTGAATTCCACAAAATCTAGAAGCAAACCCAACAAAGAGGAATGCACAAGGAACACCTTTACTGCTGGGGGAACCCTCATCCTAGTTGGGGTACACAACCAGACTTAGAAGAGAGATGAATGGGGTTTAATGCTTTAAAACAGCACTAATTCTTATGCTTGCTTCCGATAATCAAGAAGCTTATCAGAAAGAGAGAAAAAAAGAACAGAGCAGTGACAGTACATCTCCCAGACTTCCTCTGGTACTCCAGGGAAGGATCCATCACTAGAGACTAATTTGACATGAGGTAGGACTATTTAACATCTCTTGATATTCACGCATAACACAGTGGTCAAGGAGTAGGGTTTTTCACCTCTGTTTTTGGCCAGCATAGACTCGGTATCATTGAAGATGACATCTTTAAATTACAGCAATGGAATTTGGTTCTGAAGATCCAGAAGGACCCAATATTAGTGCATTCCTCTGGTTTATCATCAGGGATGTAGACAAGACCCATTTCAATCTCTGCTTCAGAAATGTCCAAATAGCCAAGGCTTCAAGCCAAGTTCCCTATAACTGTAAGTACAGGAGTAGGGAATATGGGCTGCTGATGGTTGGGGCCCAACCTGCAAGTTCTAACCAGAAGCAACATCTCAAACTTTTCAAACCAAACTGTTGTTGAAATTGGCCTATCCTAAGAAAAGCATTTTGTCAAAAATACCTCACCCAGCTCTCATTCACCAGTTAGGCATTTAGATTCACAGAGGCAGATTATTTTGCTCTGTTTCTCTTCCATGCATCTTCAGTAAGAACACCTCTGGTTCACTCAGGCAGCTCAAGACTCACTACCAAGCCTTCACACAGATGCCTCAATTCAGCCACACGTTTGAGTATAAAGCATGTTCACATGAAAGAGTGAGAAAAAAGAGCCTGGCACTTGTTGGGTTTGTAGACAAAAAGTAAAGATTTCTTTTTGATAGCTGACAAAACTGTCAAGAAACATAGATTCAGGAGCTTGAACATCACTAAATAAGCAGAAGGAAGAAAACATACCATCCATTCTGACTTGCCAAACATCACTTCATTTGTGATTCTAAGTTATAAATCTCTGATAGTTTGGAGCTGTGGAAGTGTCCAGACTGTAGTGAAACACTGACTCATGATTGAAAACCATAAAACAAAACAAAACAACCCCCTTGTGCCTACAAGTGACAAGGGTCCCATTGCAACTCAGCTTGCAAGGCTGAACCAGGAGCTGTTTTCCATACAAAAAGCCCTCAAAGTTACACTGCAATGTTCACAGCTGCACTGAAAACCCTTGCCTCGCTCCTTGCATTCAAAAGAGGTGTAAGAGTATTATCCATCCACTCAAGGGTTTGCTCAAGAGTACTGAGAAGTCTCTCAGGTTCATTTCCTGTAATTACCCTTTTGAACACTGACCAGAAGTCCTGGCTCAGACACGCTGCTGAACAGCACATTAAAGAGAGATTTGCAATAACTGTGGAGGGGAACAAGTGCAAAACAGTCTCTATGTGATTTTATGTTCGCTTACCCTACAGCAATGCCCTGCCTGCTTCTGTATCTCAGGAAAAATCCTACAAAGTCCACAGTATTTGAACCAAGAAACAGCACACTTGAGTTTTACCATTTTTCCCAAGAACATCATCAAAAAGGCAAAAACGAAACATGGCCACTCACACACTTATAGACCTTGTGCCAGAAGGAGCTTTAAAACTGTTACATTTCGAAGTGCTAAAATGACTGTTTGCAGAAACAAAGCCAAGCAACGGAGGCACAGAGCACAGACTAGCCAGCACTGGAGCTGGGCAGGAACCCAATATTTCATGATATTCCCACTCTGACTTTAGCCTCAAAAGACTTTTTGTCCTCAGGCCAGCTCCCACTGCTGCCAGCCTCTCCACTGATTTCAGCAAAAGGTTGACTGGGCCTCGGGGCTTAAGTTTCAGACATGCTGGATGTGTGTTGACTTCAGCTGTCGTCGTGAATGCTCAGCCACACATCTGGAAGAGCAAGTCCTCTGCATGCAAAACAATTCTGGTCACATCACCTCACAGAAATCACAAAAGCATAAAACTACTTTAACAGGAAAGACAGCCCCGAGAAGGATGGTGACAGAGAACTTCAGCAAATCAGTCAAGAAAACTAAGCACAGGATGCAGACTCGCAGGAGGTTTCAGAAGTAAGTACCCATCCACTAAAGTTCTTCTCTATAAACTGAAGCATTCTATAAACTGAAACATTATGAATGAGGATGTGAGAATTTCAACATATCTCAAAAGCCAATGCAGTTCTGCATGACTTGCAGTAAAACCTTTTCTTTTTTCCTGGTTTATAGTTATAATAAGCCAGAACTTAAATTTTCTTCTCCAGCCAAAGATGGCTGTCATCTATTGAAATTCTTGTTTCCATTAAAGCACAAGTCACTTGGGTACTTAAAATGTACCTCTGCAGTATTTGGTTTGCATATATACACAACACATCGAACAGCGTGTCAGTTTTATCCTTAAAATACTATTTTTAATACATGAGAAGTTACATGAAAGCATGCAGGAGGCCATCTAGAACATGGTAGACACTATAAAAAGCACTTCTTTCCTATTTCTTAAGTGTTAAGTACAAAACACAATCTGTAAGGCCTGGGGATATGCAGGGATTTCAATTCTCCAGACCTACTGGGGAAAAGCAGTTCCAATAACTATCTGTTGTAAATATGCCATTTCTATTACATGGAGGCAATACTTGAGATTTTCTCAACAGATCAGTAGTTCTCTGTTCAAAGAGTTTTATTTTAAAATATGATAAATAAAATCTATATCTTCCTTTCTAATTCCTTTTTACCAGCCCATCAAGAATAGTCTTTTTAATTACAAAGTAAACACTGCAATGAATTAGAGTTTAGAATCTCTCTGGAGTACTTTATGGAATCTACTGGCTTTCAGTGCTGTCCCAGAGATGTTCCAAGTAAGAGTGACAAAAATAAAAAGAGAAGCAAAGCATGCTTCTGATGAAAGATACGGAATGAGGATTTAGGGATTCACCAAAAAAGCTGCCATTTCTTCTTCACTCATAGTTAAGCTTTGACTGGTTACCGGCTAATAAAGGTGGGAGTTCTGGCATTATATCTAGGCAGCGCCTGGTGCAGTGATGACTACAGGTACTATTAGAAGGGTGGGACTGCAGACATCAGTATCATAGTTCCTGGCTGGATCCTAGGGTGTTCATAGCTTTATATGCACAGGGAAGAATTGAATACAAGTGCCCAGAATGGTTTCCCTTAGTAAGTTCTTCATTATCTATGGCCTGGTTACAAATTGTGCCATTAGCACTTGGACATGCTGCTGCTTAGCACAGAATCAGAAATGCAAATTGTGGGTAAAGCTCAGGGTGAAAGGAAATAAAAAGGTAGGGCTGAAAATCTTTGGCAGAGCAGAAATTCCTTACACATTCCCAGCAGCAGGATGGGCCTTCACTACAAGGCAAAGCAGCTCTTGATTGAGGCACACGGGTCCATGAAGATTTATCAGCATAGCAAGCACTGGGAATCACAAATGTAGGCAAGAGGTTGAAAAGAAATCTTGGACCAGGAGAGACAAAAGCAATTGATAGTACACCATCCTGACTATCTAGTCCTGCCAGATGGCAAAATTTAGCACCACAGGACCTTAGAAATTACAGGTTATATTGTCTGTGGCTCACATTAAAAACACTCAGATTACTTCTATTAGCCAGTTTTTCAACTTATTCTTTTGTTAGGTAAACCAAGACATTAGTTTCTAATGCCAAGTTTATGGAGGTAGTTGTTGATATTCCTTTGATTTCTGCTAAAGTTCTAAAATACTTCCTTACAAAACCATATGTTTTTTACAAAACAAGCAAGAAACACATGTTATCTGTTTATCTACTGGGATAAACAAAGCACTAATTGGAAATTCATATCTTCCTTAAATTATTTTCCTCAGTATGAACTGAGACACTCGGTAAATGAGCATTGAAAGGAAGAAAAACAAACATCTGACATGCTGCAGGTCTTTATCTCCCAGCGATGATTATGAAGACAGCCTTTACAGGTCTTCCTCTTTTTTCCTATGAAAAAAGTTCCACGTTACAGTTAAATCAAATCAGATGTAAGAAAAAGAAAGGCATGAAACACTGAAGTGCAAAGATGCTCATTACCCTGAAAGAAAAATGAAACTGCATACAGAGTAACTGCATAAACCCCACATCCTCATGTCACCAGCCAAAACAAGCCTTATTGATATATATTTTTAAATCTGACATTACCTTGTAATAACATTTTCAAACAATAGTTCTTTCCTATTGATTTTCTGTGCAATCCATTACAGTGAATGCTATCACCTTTGAGTCAGCTACAGGGTTTTAACCTTCCAAGAAGTCTGGGAACACAAGTATGACAGTTTTTCTGAGCAGCATTGATGGCTGTATATTTTAAGTTAATCTGTAGAGGAATAGCAGAAAAATAGCTTCTAGATGTATAATGTATAAGCTCATTTACAGGAAGCAAGGAACAAATCAAAAAGGGAGAAGTGACACCTAAGAAACTGATAGAAGCAACAGCAATTTTGTCAAGATAACAACATGGAGATTTAACCTTATAGAAAACTTTGGTTATTCGAAGCAGGCATTTTAACTAACAGCCTTTTAATTTGCAAATTGTGCTCCCCAGAGGTAATGAAGAGCACTCAAAATGAAAAGGAAGGGCATTGCCTCTTGCCTGTGAGGCCTCAGCACACAGATAACCTGTCAAAGCTCCAAAATGCAAGCTTCCCTCCCACAGACCCCCAGTGCACATGGAGCACAGCACTAGGCTTCCTGGCCATTACACATTCACAATCTCATGATAAATGTTAAATAGAAGGTTTGCAAACAGAACGCGACCATAATTCTCCACGCTTCTGCAGTTCCTTGGACCTAGACTCATGCTAGATTCAGATCAGCAGCCAGCCAAGTGTAAAAGCCTCCTAGGGAAGGGCTTCCCAAGCCAAGATCAGAATAAATTTTATTTCACAGCTTTAACCTGAAAACCATACTATGATACAACATAATAAACAGCCAGCCAGGAGTCCATAAATATTTAAGTAATCAATATTGGTTTTGTTTCAGGTGGCTTGACAATTTACAGCTGTGTGCTTAATGAAGCACAGGTTCTCCCAGCAGCCACAAAGCTCAGCAAAACAGGAGAGGGGTGTTGTCCCTGTTCACTTCCTAAGAAAAGAATCACAACCTCCTGTCACTGACCACTCTGTTCTAACCATGCATGTATCAGTGGCCTCAAAGGAAGGAGCCAGTCCCTTGTGGACCCCACTACTTGAGGCACAAGAAATGACCACCAAGGATGCTTTAACCTACACACTTCTTGCAAAGAGAACACCTGCAGAGTGCCTGAAAACATGCAGGTGCCAAAATGGCACCTTCAGCACACAAGGTATATTTGTACTACGAACAAATTCCCCCACAAAAGTGCAAAGTTCAGTTGGAAAGTGCCACTTGCTCCTTTTGCACACTGAGAAGGCAGCAGCCACACAATACAGCACATTTAGCCTGCAGGTACCCCTTGGACTGCATAAATACCTACTCCTCCAACACCTTCCTCATCTGATCAGAAGTTTGCTGCCTACATACTTTGAAACCATGATTATGTTTTTATACAGATTGAATTTATATTCCCACATCCAAGGTCCAGGCGCAGAAAGCAGGAAGCGTTATTCTGTGGTACAAGCATACTAGTAGATAAATCCAATGAAGAAAAATTTAGCTGGATAAACTTCTTAAATTATAGTTAAAATTATGTGCAAGCAGAGCTAATACGCTTGTTAGTCAGCTTAAAATCAAAGCTCTGCCTAGCAGTTAACACGCAGAACTGAACTGTGGGTGTGCTCCCTGTCACCTCAAAGCCACTGACTACCACTTTTCATCAACCAGGCATTAGATATCCATCTTTCACACTGCTCTAGCACAGCCTTCAGGAAACGCTCATCATATACAGTGGCGTTAGCAGGCACATAAATACTAACATCCCACCATTCAACAGGCAGCAGTAGTTGTACTTGCATGGAGTCACTCTTTCACTTCATTTAATAATCTGCCAAGTCTTCTGCAGAGATACCTCAGCTCACTGTTCTGCACCATTATGAGCTTGTGACTGCAGGGTTGCCAGGCTCACTGGAGCACAAGCTTATGTAAAGCTGAGCAGACACAGAAAACAAACAAAAGCAGACTGGACATAATATCAGCAGATTCTCAAAACCATAATACCCAATTACATCATTAATTCTATTATTCAATCCAGTTCTTGTGCCACCTCAGCAAGCTATCTGTCTAGTTAAAATCTTATCTTCACTGCTACATTAACTGCCCCAAAAACCTTGTCACTAAATGCCATATCAAAAGGTCCTCAATTGGTAGAGAAGTCACACTTCAAAATACGACACCCACTCAAACACCTGCAACAACATACATTGTTCTCTCTCAAATCCATTTATATTACTCAATACTGATAGCCAATTAGAAGAAAAACATGATGGGTCTTATGTTAAGGCAAAGGGAGGGGAAACTGCTCATCTAAAACTACCATAACTGGTGCTGCAAAGCAGCCACATGAGGATGTAGCAATTAAAAGTACAACATTTAAGTGCATGTAAATAGATTTGGTGGGTATCAAACTAAATGGTAAAATGAAACAGTGTATGGAAAATAATCCTTCAGCAAAAATTACTTTTCATTCTTGCAAAACTTGATCATTTGAAAATCTAGAAAACTTCAGATACAGATTTGGAAACTATTTGTCAAGTGAATGCATCTTATTCCCTCCAGAAAGTTGTCCTAATTTTCTTCAGAACTCGAAAATCCTTCAAGGGGGAAGTTAAGTTGAAAGTCCTCTTCATAAAAATATCTCCCTTCACATTCTTTTCTCGTATTTCTCAGCCCTGAATTTATAAAAGTAACTCCACAACATATTCGCTGAAACTCCTAATATAAATACACCACATCTCACAGTCTGTAATGAGTGTTACATTAAACATGAGCAGGGACTGTGCAATCTGTGAGCCACCACTGCCCTCATCCGGGGGAAGACTGAATCTCACGTTCTACTGGGAAAGACTTAATTTTCCACACGATTGTTTGTATCATTAGCTTTGATACTATAGATATGAGAATATGTACTGTCATTTACATTTTCCTTCAACTGTAAGGGTCCTCTCTCAACAAAGGGATTCCTTTCAGATCCCCAAGCAAGACAAGGAGAAAAAACCTGCTAGTACAACTGGGCAAACAAAACAAAAAAAAAAAAAAAAAAAAAAAAAAAAAAAAAAATCACCAAACCAAGAAACCCACAGCATTTGCTTCCACACGAGTGATAACAAGTGATTTCAGTGCCGAACCCATCTACATACAAATGCAAACACCAAATATGCAGTGCAAACATATCAGAAGCTGAAAACAACTGGGATTCAGATCAAAAGAAAGAGGGAATAGAACAAAAAATAGCAACAATGGGAATAGTTTAAATGTCCTCTACTGTTATTCATAAAGGCATAACTACTCAAAGTTGGATGAAAAACCAACTTAAAGGGGGCACAAGGACAAAACCTGCTGTTGAACAGATATGATTGCCAAAAAAAGGCAGGGAAATGGAGTCGTGACAAGAAAAATTTGATTAACCATAATTTAAACCATGTCAGTGTGTCACAAACAATAAGGAGCCAGATCAGTTTAAAGGAGCAGAAGGAATCTCATAGCTTTGACCCACTAAGACATGAAACAGAAAAAACCCAACCAAACAAAAAAACCCCAACACTGATCAAATATTATTTTGCTCTCAAGTAAATCACAGCCCTATTTTAGCATTTTAAACAATAATTTCAGCTGTTAACAGCTGATTTATAGCAAAAAAGCTATTTGAAATGCATCTATTCCACAAAACATACATTCATGAAGAGCATTCTGTGCCATTAAAGTTGATTTTTAAACAGTCCCTACAGAAGCTGGAGTCATGATTATATTTTTAAGGAAAATATTTAGTTAGCTGTTTAGTCTAAATCAATCCTTAGCAGTATCATTAAATATCTGCCTGTTTATTCCTTCAATGCACTACTAATTTGGCCCTTTTCACAAAAATAAAGCTAAGTCATCCCTTCTGAGACTGGTAGCCCAGCTCCTAAAACTGGCAGCAAATTCTGAGGCTCACAAGCTAAATTTTAACTGTTCAGTAATCAGTGCTGGTTTCTGCAGACATTACTTGTTTCAGGTGTTTCAGATCTTGTAGTGGGAGGGTGACACAGGCAGAAGTCAGTGATGCTGCTCACAAGCATTTATTTATTTAAACAAGGAAGGTTTTCCATGTTTTCAACAAACAGGCAGCAGCTTTGGCCAGCTGTGAGCAGGCTGCAGGGCACTTACCCCACTATCTGATTACTGAGTACTTCTAGGGCTGCTTGAGCCTCCAAGTGGTATCAGAGACCACTGACCAAAAAACTTGGAACTCTATATATAGTAATTTAAGAAAACTATGACAAAAATAAGTAGGGGCATGTACAGGTTGGAGGGCAAGGTAAGAGTAGCACTGGGAGGACTGCAGCATCTCTTTCAACTACCAAATTTCACAGCACCTCTCTAACCTATGCATTAAAAATGAAAAAATAGACTTCCTTTGCCCTCCTCTGGGACCCACTTTCCAAACGTGCAGTGCCAGACAATCAGCACAACAGGGCTCATGTTTACCTCAGAGACAACACTGTCGCTCCAGCTACATTTGTCTGACATTTTACATGCACACATTAGGAAATGATGGCTATTTCTGGACTGCAAAATACTATCTGAAGGACAGACAGATTATATACCGTGAATTCTAAAGCGGCAGGTTGCTATGGTTTCCCACTGCAAGAACAAAATTCACTTCATTAGGCTATCTGAAGATCTCCTCTAAAACCAAAAGGGGCCATCAGGGAAGCAACCCGTCCTTTAATCACAGCTCTGCCTTGGTGAACACCAGCCCATTTTTCTCCTGAAACAGCTTGTGCAAAGAAGAATGTAGTTCTCCATATGAACTGAAATATCCTGATGCTTCATATTCTGAGATGAGCTCTAACCACAGAGTTGGCACATCAACATGGATACTGACTGACTTGCAAACTGCTGCACTAAAAACCTATGGCTTAGAAAAAGATATTTAACTCTTGATTATTTAAACTACTACCTGAACTACTTAACTCATTTGGTAAATCACATTAGGACTTAGCAGATGCTCTTTTCTTGAAAGTAAGACAGGTAACAGGACAAACTATTTCTTCTTTAAAAAGACAAACCCAGCCAAGGCAAATTCCCACGACCAGGTATCACCTTGCTTCTGAAGGTTGTGGCAGGCATGATGTCTGCAAGTTACTCCCCCTCCCCCCCCAACAATCTTTTCTGTGTATTTTTGCTTATCTCCAAGTCCTACATGATCTATCAAACAAAAGTTATTTGCTCACACCATCTTTTTGGGCTCATCAGCCAAGCATGGTGCCAAAGATCCCCAGGTACAGCTTTTAGCAAACTGTTTTCAACCATTGAGAGCTCCTGAGCTCTCAATTAGTGTTTCAAGTTGCATTCATTTGGGATTTATTAAATTTTTTTTTTAAAGAAAAAAAGGCTTCCAAGTGCAAGTGACTGACTTCCTAATATTTTTTTCTTAACAAAAAAAGTCAAACTATGTATTTCCATCTTGTCAAGTCTCAGCCTAGAGGGCTCACCAACTGTTATTCTGGAGTAGTCAGGAACAATGAGCTCATTATCAGTAAGCCTAAAGCAAATGTGCAGCGCCCACACAACCACTGGAAACATTCAGTCCATAAGCAAAAAAAAATTAAAATATTGAAACATGAAGCATGACTTTGTACTGTCTTGTAATGACTCAAATATTTCTAACAGTTCTCTCTGAAGGAAACTGACACTGTCCCCAGGCTGCTCCTCTCAGGGTGATTAACAAAAACACACTTTTGCAGGCTTATTAATCATCACAAGTGCCTGGTCTCAGCTTTCCCTGTCTGTTCAACAAATTACCCTGTGTTCCAAATCCAGCTGACATGACTCTTCCTAGAAAAGCAGTCCTGAACCTTCTCAAAGTAGGAGAAAACACCTGACTGAAAATTATTGTCTTAGAAGATATAACCATGAAGAGTACAGGACTGCTGCTAGTTTTTAAGTTTACACTGCAGATCCATAATTTCATACCCCACCCACACCCTCTTTTCTAGGGCAGCTAACTACACACCAGTCCTATTCATAATGCTTGCTGATGCTCTTAACAAAGGCTGGGGGAAAGGAGTGTGAAACAGGAAAGGATTTTCTTGAGTGATTTCAATATAAATACTTCTGGGGTAAAGGATTATTTTTAAAATCAATGCATCACAATAATAGCTCAAAGAGATCACATAAGCAAGCATATAGATCAGATACAGACACCATACAGATTACATATTATTCCAATGCAGTAATAAAGAAAAGAGCTAACAGACTGCCATTATCCCTATCCAAAACAGGGGTTTGGGCATTATCTTTGCAGTCAAGGTAGAGAAACCCTGACAGTCTCCTCAACCTGGCAATTTCACACAGTATACAGAAATAAGTTTTCTAGTTCGAAAAAGGAGACATCCTGTTATTACCATGTAATTCTTCATTATTAAGAAAATAAAGAGAGAAGAAAGCATAAAGCAGATGTTTGACTAAGATCAGTGTAAGAATATCAATAGGTAATTGCAATGCCTAAATTCTTTCCAAGGTTTGGTATTCATGAAAAGTTTTACAATCTCTATGGTCTGACAAAGTGTCCTTCTCTCAACTGATTTATAGCAAGGAAATGCAGAGCTCACTCCCTTTCTTTTTGGCCTGTAGAGTTTTTCTGATTAAAATCTGAACTATTTTGCAATGTAAGGCGAAAGTCACAAGAAACCTTGGAATTAATTTAATCTAAGTTTCAAACAAACCACCTACTGTCGGGACAAACTGATGCCCCCTCTGGTCTCCATGACCTTTCTTCTTTAGTGAAGTTTAGCCATCTAAATTCTTTACATTAAGGAGAGTGGGATTTAGATGCATAAACACATCCAAGAACCTGGATTTCTGCAAGCTTTGAAATGGGGCCTTTGAAATCAGAATTCCACAGTTCTCCTGAGCCTACACTGAACTTAATATTATGAACATACTTTCCCTAAGGCAGGTCTAAATGACCTAAAGACTTGTCTCCTTCATCTTGCACCTGTATTCCCAAGCTCTTGTACTTAAACCCATCTCAGAGAGCTTTACTCTCTTCTCTGACGTATTTGATATAATGAGAATCAGTAAAGGAGTAACAGCAGAGAAAGCAAATCTCCTATAGGATCTTACATTTACTTGGGAAGCTTCACCTCTTTCCTTTTATTTGCCTTTCTTCCTCGTGTGTACTTTTTTCTGTATAATTACATTAATAAACTAACTCAAGACAATTATTACAGTAAGAGAACAAACACAAGAAGGGGCAAGGAGAAACATTTCCAGCTGTTACTGCAATTTATTTTTTAACTGAGATCCCATAAAAAAATACTTTTAAGAATCTTTACATTAATTCTGATACTATAGTCCTAAAACACACAGCAAAGGGTGAAAAGCCAGCATTACCTTCTTTAGCTGTCTTGAGAATGGGGTACCAGTAGATATATAGTTCTCTTTCCAAAGAGCATAACAAAAAAGCCGAGGCCAACCCTGGCAAAGGCAGGGCAGAACCTCACCAACAAAGCCACCAGCCCAGAGCAGCAGAGGCAGCCTGGGGGGCAGCCACGGGCTACACTGCCATCACCAGACAAACCAGGGGACACAGCAAGTCCAAGAGGCCCATCTGGAAAATCCAATGAACACATCCGGCCAAGCAGGGGAGAAGGGCGAGCACAGTCCTTCCTGACCCACAACCCTGATCTTAAATGAGGCTCCTGTATCCTCGAACAAGGACTATGGGTGGAAGTCTCAGGTGAGACCAATGGACATAATTAAGCCCTGCAGGTGCTGACTGTGGGAGTGAGGATTAAACAGACAAGGATTTCTGAAAGACACCTGACACAGGTTAAGTAGAAAAGAGGTGAAGATACCACTCCTGCAACTATCCACTCTGCTTCTACGGCAGGCTCACCACCCACCCCTGCAGCACTCCCAGCACTTCTTAGCTCGGCCCAGACGCAGACACTGGGAGCAATGTGTGCCTTCAGCTACCAAACCAATCCACACAAAAATTCGTGTGCCTTGTCTCAGGCATGACAACCTCTGAAGAGGCAGAACAGGTATCTAGGAGAGAAGATGTAGCATCTTTACTCTCCAGTCTTAATGCTCTATCTCATCTCTGCCAGAGCAACAAGGGAACAGCTGCAATGCATTTCACAAGTTCCCGGTGCTGGTGCTCTCGCTGTTTGCAGCCCCTCTCTTGAAGCATCTACCCACACACAGCAGCCTGCAGGGCAGATGGAGTATGGGCACTCACTTCGTCCACTGCAGCACAAAGTCTGGCAACTCAGAGCAAGACACTTCTCAAGCTGCTGCCCAAGTGGCTACAGCAGCCCCACAAAGGTGTTTGGGGCTTCTGGTTACCAAGTGCCTAAGCCCAAAGAACATTTTTTCATCATAACTTACATGTTCTATTTAATCAACATGAACTGCTTTTCCATGCTGTCGCCTCAGTCCAGAATCCTTACTGCCAGAACAGAAAACAGGCCAGTGATTTTAGCAGCTGTCAGTGGCTTCAAAACAGATCCATGGCCCACTGCCTTTTACAGCACTCCCTTCGTCTATTTTTAAGAGCAATTTGAGAAATAAAAGCTATTTAAAACAAGCAGCATGAAAAGAAGTATCATTTGCTTCACATGATTATTATGTGCATAGTAATGACAGGAAGAATACTGCAAATGTTTTCCAACTCTTAAAAAAAAAAAGAACACTTCCTTTGCAATATGTAATTTTGAATTTTAATTTAGATAACTCAGACTATTTACTGGCAACATAAATATCCATATTCATGACATCTGATTTACTATAATCTTTATTTCTGGTGTTCTGCATCTGCAAATACTTGAAGTACTTGAGTTTGCATTCATGGGCAATTATATGGGAATGTCATCCAGTAGCAACAGATTGATTCACAGAGTTTGTAGCACCGAAAGACAATTCATTTTCTCTCAGATGAGCTGTGGCATGAGACCTGGGATTGATGCTTCTATTCTCATTTTTTTTAATAAATTACTTTTTTTTGTCTAACAGACACTCAAATCAAGGTCATTATAATGAGAGTCAAACCAGTGCCTTTTAGATGCATTCTCTCTACCAGCAGTTTGCAAAGGTCTGACGAAGGAAGTGAATTGGACAGCAAGTAGAAGCTTAGATTTCATGCAAGTGAATGGTGTTTTAGAGAGGAAAGAGGCACAGGCGTGGTATTTGGTCATTTCACCTTCACACCCAAGGGCTCCCTCATGCTGACTTTCACTGAGCCTTCCAGAAATCCAAGCACTTTCTATGCAAAACACATTTTTCTTAAAAATCTCTGCATCTCTAACTACACTTCCTTCCAGTCTTGCCTGCTGGAAAGTCTTTCAAAGTACAAAGATTCTTCTAATAAAACAAAATTTAATTAATTTCCATAGATAAGTGATGGGAAGAATTAAACAAACCAACAATAAATCCGTGATAAATACAATAGGAGAAACTAGTATGAATATCGCTATGGATGCATATATTGGGTAAATAAGGTGATAAAGCTCATGGATGCATGAAACAGTCCCTCTTTTACGGTCCTTCAAAGGAAAGAGCACAACTGGAGAGGCTTCCCAGAGAGCTGCTCTCTCACCATCCCCTCCTTGGGTGACAACTGAGCAATGAAAGCTGGTAAGGACAGCCATTAACAGAGATGACGTGCTGAGTGCTTTTAACAGCCAACTGCGATCTCCGCATTCAAAGCAACTCAAGGCGTTGCTTTGGTGAGTTCTCACCCTTACCCTTGTGAAAACACACGTAATGCCCTTGCCAGTATTTAGCCAGCGTTTCTAAACAGCTGAAACCCCACACTTATGAACATCCTTTGCTGAACAAAAATACCTTAAAGCTTCATTAACAACGTTACTCCAAGACATTATTAGTGATAATGAAAACAACTACAATATCACATAGTTATGAAACAACGGCCCCCCTCTGGGAGCAAATCCAGCACGCTGCTCATTTCAGGCAGAGGGGACCAGAATTTATTCACACCAGTCATAGTTCGTTGCCGGGTGCATCTATACTGGAATTATTCCTGGCTAATAAAAGAACCGTGTACTGAACACCCGCAGCAACAGCTGAATTGTCACATCCGGCAGCTGAACGGTCTCAGTGTGAGGATATGCCCCGCGCTCCCCGGCCCCCACACGCCGCCGCTCCCNCCCCGCTCCGGACACTCCGGCCCGCCCGGCCCCTCCCCTCCCGGGCAGGGAGCGGGCCGCACAGACAAGGTAAGGGCGCGGGGTCGACTCTCGTCCCGCCGGCTGCGCGGTTGGGTTCCCCGTGCCGTCCACGTCCCGTCCCCTGCCGTCCTTTCCGTGGGGTGGGAGTTGTCCCTCTGTCCCTCCATACCCTGGCGGAGCGCGCAGGTCGCTCGTCCGCCGGCAGAGCTCCGCGGCAGCGAGGGGCAGGCCCGGGCATGTCCCGGGAGGCGCCGCCTGCGCGGCCCCGCCGTGCCCCGCACACCCTGGGCTGCGGGGCCGGGGGTGCCTCGGGTCTGGGGTGCTCCGTGCGTGTGTCCGGACTGCTGCATCTTGGCTGTAGAGTTTGTGAGGTTTTTGGCGAGTTTTCCGCGTTTTAGCTGTTTGATTGGCTGGCGTTGTTTCTCGTGGCAGATGATCGATACCCTGGCGAGCGGGTACGTGCTGCTCCAGCTCCCCGCAATGCTGGAGCAGGAGCTGCGGGCTCAGCCCCGGGCCGCCGGCCTCAGGCTGCTCGAGGCTGCCCACGACAATGGCCTGCGAATGACCGCACGGCTGCGAGACTTCGAAGTGAAGGATCTCCTCAGCTTAACTCAGTTCTTCGGCTTCCACACTGAGACGTTCTCATTAGCTGTGAATTTCTTAGACAGATTCTTGTCAAAAATGAAGGTAAGGCTTTTTGTAGTATAAGCTCTCAGCCTAGTTCCTATTCGAAGGTAGAATGTCTCAGGTTTAGATAAAGGTTAAGCTCGTTCCAGAGATTCTTAATTGCATAGAGCTAAAAATTGGTGTTCTCCGTTCAGATTTTAGTATTGTTAAGAAAGGCGCTTCCTCTGGAGAAGGAAGAACTAAAGAATGCCCATGGGCTGGGAAACACAGGACGTGTTAATGAGTTAGACCAAGAGAGACTGTCTGTCCTGTTGCATAGATACAAGAACATCTTAAATTACTTCTTATTTAATTGCCTTTTCAACCTATCAATAAGCCTTGTGTATATTAAGATGCTGTTGAACACTTAAAATCTGGTCAAACATTAGTTAGCATTCCATTCTCCCGTGCAGATGTGACATGCTGACCTGGGTTGTTTTTAATTGTCTAACAAGACAGGATTTACACTGTACAATTTGGACAAGAACAAAAGCTTGTTTTCCTTGTGTGTTCAAACAAAAATGAGAAAGCTAGATGGAATGGATGGGAAAATGATGATTTCAAAGACTTTCGAATCCAGAATAAGCAGTAAAAATAGGGCCTGCATTGTCTATGGAATAAAATAAAACAAATTTTATATACGCGTGCTCATATTTATGTATGTATATATACTTTAAAAAGAGTTAGACCCTCCCAATTTTTTATTATCAATCACCCAATATGTACAACACTTTAACTCCTAAAAGCTCTCTATTAGGCTATTTTAGAACCTCGTTAACAAACTAGTTCTACCTCAGTCAAAATTGCTCTGCAGTCTTGCTTTTTAGATGAATGAGATGCAGCTTGTGGTGTGTGGCTGTTCTCTTGTTTGGTTAAATAAAGATACGAATGTATGATAAAAGACACGGTTTTCAATCTCCAAAACACAAAACAACCCCCTGCCCCCCACAATTTTTTCCTGAATTAGGTCGGTGCCTACAGTTTGATACTTGCATGTTGTAATAGCTGATCAGAGGCCTTCTTCTTTGGAAATAACAAACATTCACTTTTCTTTAGGTACAGCCTAAACACTTGGGCTGTGTTGGACTCAGCTGCTTCTACCTGGCTGTGAAGGCATCAGAAGAAGAGAGAAATGTGCCCTTAGCCACTGACTTAATTCGAATAAGCCAGTATAGGTTCACTGTTTCAGATATGATGAGAATGGAGAAAATAATATTGGAGAAACTGTGTTGGAAAATCAAAGCTACAACAGCCTTCCAATTTCTACAGCTCTATCATTCATTCATTCATGAGAATTTAAGCTCTGAAAGGTACAATAGCTAACACTGATTTTGCTATAACTGCCTATGCTCAGGCAATGTAGAAAAATAAGCAGGGAAATTGCTTGAGTAATTGACCTTTCTATACTTTAAAAATCCCACAAACTTTCCCCCTTGCTAGTAATTGTCATAAATGTGAGCATCTCTGGTTTAATGTTATTGTAATTTTAAAGATTGTTTGCATAGATTGAGTATTGCTCTCTGAGCCGAAAACCAAACTTGCTCAATAATGACGGTATAATAAATCTCTGCTTATGCTGCAGTGAAGGAGCCTCATTGTAAAAATGGCAAAGTCTGGCTTTAAAAAGATTCCTTTTGCTAGTAAGCACAGAAATTCCTTGTTAAGCCTGCTTTGATAATGCAACTCTCCCCAGTGTAACACAATATTTATTTTTGGCATTGGGACTGCCAAAACTGAACACCTGTTTCAATGTAACCCTAGAACTTCAGGGATAAATGAGGCCTTTGTTTAGATAATTAACATTCTTGCTGCTTCTCTGAGTTTCCAGAGTGATGCTGCCTTGATCAATCTTGCATTCCTCTAGATTCACTCATCTGTGTTTATTACAGGAGAAAATACCTTAATTTTGAGAGACTTGAGACCCAGCTGAAGGCCTGTCACTGTAGAATCATGTTTTCTAAGGCCAAGGTAAACATCTTAAAAGTTGAAAAAAAATTACACTGCTGAAACTTAAAGCAGTGTTTAAAAACATTTTCTCTCTCTCCAGCCTTCTGTCTTGGCACTGTCTATTATGGCACTAGAGATAGAAGAACAAAAACTGCTGGAGTTGACAGAGGCATTGGAATTTCTGCAGTTACATTCCAAGGTATGTGCAGATAAAATTTCGGGAGAGGATGGAAGAAAAATGCATTGAAAGGTCTACACAGTGAGAAAGGGACAGGTGCATTGGCATATTGTTTTCTTTTGTGGCTTTCTTGCGCTGTTTTTTTGGGTATTTTTCATGTGGCCTGGGATATTTGGCTATCTTGTTGAAGAAGCTGAAAGTACGTGTACAAAGTAAAGATTTAACTAGTTATTAACATATGACATTCTGTCTTATTATGTAGATAAACAACAGAGAATTGACCTTCTGGAAGGAGCTGGTGTTAAAGTGCCTTACGGAATATTCCTCAAGCAAATGTTCCAAACCAAATGTGCAGAAATTAAAATGGATTGTGTCTGGACGTACAGCTCGGCAGCTTAAACATAGCTACTACAGAATAACACACCTTCCTACCATTCCAGAGACCACCTCATAATAGGTAACTCCTTGTAAAATCAACTTCTGACCTTGTAAAATCAACTTCTGATAGTGTAGAAGTTAAGTTAGCTGTTAACTACCTCCAGGTTCTTCACAGATTACCTCCTGCAATCATGTAACCTAAGTGTAGTAGGCCTGTTCTCGTGTTCATCCTTAAGCCAGTGCTGTCACTAAAAGAAGTGACAACCTAATTAATGTATGAACACTGAAGAAAGAACTGATGTGTTGTGGTAGCAGAAAGGTTCTACAGACACTGGGACCTCATTCATGCTAAAATGGGGAGTAAAGCTGGGGAAAAGGGGAAAAAAAACTTGCCTTGCTCCTTATCCCAAAAAGAAAACCAGCCTATTAGAATGAGTTTCTTTTAACTGTTCACTTAAGCCACTTACAAAACAGTTTCACACAGTTTTACTTGTATAACTGTTTAGTGAGGGCTAAAATCTGTAATTCAATTATTCCTGTTACTGTTGTTTTACTCTGCAAAAATGGTGAACTACTTCCTTACCTAGACTTTACTTCCAGAGGCTACACATATTTCTCTAACAGCTGCCTTGCTGTTGTCTTGCTGCATTAAGATCTCATGCTTTGTTTGGCTCTTGTAGAAAGCACTTCAGTTGACTGGTTTGTTTGGGTTTCTTTACAGGAGTACAACAAAATGAGAAGACCATCCTGTGACCTTGTCAAAGGCACACGAATATTTGAGAAACAGTCTGAACCGTGATCTTAATGAAGAACTCAACTCATGGAAAGAATATGTAACATTTCAGACTAAAGATCCTTCCAGCAAATACCAGTTCTTTTCATGATGAATACAACAGTATGTGGTGTCAGTTTTCAGTCTTACTTGGTAGACTGTTTACTAGTCAGTGAAATAACACAATCCCAATACAAGGAATTTTAACACCTTATAGTTTGTAGAGCAGCTTGTGTAATCTAACCTTGGTTTACAGTAACTGCAGGTGCTGTATTAATTAAGAAGATACAAAGATATTAATTTTTAAAACCTGGTTCACTTTCTGGGGATTATACGATACTAGGAAAATCCGATGTGCATTAATGCAGTGCTGCAGCGTGTTAAGAAATGAAAGACTAATCCCACTCAATATTGATGACAACAGCAAATGCCTGCCAGCTCACCTGGTGTGCTGTTTGGGCAGTACCTTGTGTCCACGTGTTCCTGCTGGGATGGACACTGGCCTCCTACCAGTCACATTAAACATTAGCCTATGTGATACCCACTGAACGTGTCGAGGAGGCAGAGCAGGAGAAAAGAGGAACTTTACTGTGTTCCTTTAGGAAAAGCAGTCACTAAGCATCAGTGACTGCAGTATTTTCTAAGACCTGTGGTTTACCAATGCCACAAGTTATCTCATAGAGTGTAAAAAGTTGGTGATACCTAATGAAGACTAAGGGAAAGAACTGGGTCACATGCCCTAAATCTGACATTAGTTTTCCAGAGTTTTCCTGTACTAGAGGTAAATGCTGATGCTGAACAGGCACATTGTAAGCAGGGCTAGTTCCCCATCTTGGCCTGTGTGTAGAAGTAATCTAGTTGAGAAGCACTGAAGATTGCTTCAACTCTGATCTCTTTAACGGTAAGCTTTAAAAACACAACTGTTTGTTCTGAAGACCAGGTCAGTATTTTAACATATCATGCTTCTAGTGCTAACAGGGAAGTGAATAATAAGAATGTATTATCGTATGTTAGATGAAGAAAGATTCTGGGAGAGTGTTGCTAACGTCCTCTTGAATTCTGCATCACTGTGGAGCAGAGGCTGTTGGCAACAGGCTGTTAAACCTGATTATCATATGGACTAATGGAGTGGAGAAGGAGAGATCAGAGTGTGGGATGAAGTGTTAGCCAGCCAACCCTTCCCTGTAATGGTACCAGCTGAGGTGGAAACCATTCTTTGCCTATTCAAACTAGTTAGAGTTTTCTCAGAAGATTCCATACCAAAGCTGTCTACCGGACATGAGTAGTCTTCTCATGAGCTCCTGGGAGTGATTGCACTACAAAACGTTTAACTGGGTATTGTGCTGACCTGTGCAAAGTGATTCAAAGGTGTGGTCAGCCTACTGGGAGAGGATGCAATGTGCAATTCTAATTGTCCTGTCTCAATATTAAGATATGTACCTTTAAATTAAACATTGAAATGTGCTTAACTAAGTAGCTTTCTTCTTGTCTGTTACGAAACATCTTAGTAGGAAGCCTAGAAATATGATTTATACCTGAACAGTACCTGGAGGAAAATTTCCAGGCAGGAGGTAGGACATAATGGAGATTTTTTTTTTCCCAATTTATTTTGATAAGGATCAGCTAAACAACCACATGAGAAAATGTTAAATATCTGTTTTTCAGCAGTGAATCACAGAATGGGTCAGGCTGGAAAGGGACCATGGGTGGGATCTGTTCGTCCCACCTCCTTGCTCAAGCAGGGTCATCCCAGAACACATGACATACGATTTCATCCAGACATTTATTGATTAACCCCGGTAAGGCAGACTCCAAACCATCTCTAGGAAGCCTGTTCCTGTGCACAGTCACTGCACAGGGAAGAATGTCTTCCTCATGTCCAGGTGGAACTTCCTGGGCATCAGTTTGTGCCCACTGTCTCTTGTCATGTTGCTGGGCACCATGGAGCAGAGCCTGGCCCCTGCTCTGAGCCCTCCCTGCAGACAGGGACAGACAGGGATGAGGTCCCCTCAGCTCTTGTCTCCTCTCAAGGCTGAACAGCCCCAGCTCCTGAAGCCTTTCCCTGCAGGTATATTCTCCTTTCCACAGCCTCTGCTGGACTCGTTCCAGGAGCTCCATGTCCCTCCTGTCCTAAGGCGCCCAGTTGGACACAGCACTCCAGATTTGGCCTCACCAGGGCTGAGCAGAGGGGCAGGATCACCTCCCTGACCAGGCAATGTTTTTCCTTATTCATCGCAGGATACCACTGGCTTTCTTGTCCCCCAGGGCACTGCTGGCTCAGGGACAGCTCCTTGTCCACCAGGACCTCAAGGTCCTTCACAGAGCTGCCCTCCAGCAGATCAGCCCCAGCCTGCTGCAGGGGGAGATGCCTTCCCAAGTGTAGATAAGCAAGAATAAGATACCCTTGCACAAAGACAAGTGATAGATTTATAACTGATTCGTTTACTACGGTGTTTCTCAAAAAAAAAAAACTACCCAAACCAAACATTCTGCTTAAAAACGTTACCTTTTTAAGTACACCTTTCTCTATAGTTCGTGCCTTAGTATTATAAAGTTGTCACAGCTTATAAATCAGCTGGTAACATTTCGTCTTCATTCTGCTGGAAAAGATCTTTCTCTTCACTGAAGTATTTACTTTTGACAACAATCCATTGAAGAGATCACTGAAGTCTTCAACAGGTACATGATTCCAGTCCTTAACTGTAACATGTAATTTGTCTAAAGGATCACATATAAAAAGTTTACTTTTCAAGACTAGAAAAGTCTGGTCCTCCTTTGCTGTAGTTTCCAGAAATTTCTGCTCCACTGAAGTCAAATCCAGGGTTCTGATGGAGGTAAAATGAAAAATTGTTTAGTAAATAAATTATTTAGAATAAAAATGCTTTAAAAAAATTCCAGACAACCCATAACAAAAACTCTAAAATGGTTTTTGTTAATATTCTGTCATTGTAACAAGAACACTTAACAATCAATGTGTCATACGTTTATCACAGCACTGAAATTCTTGGAAAATATGTCAACAAACTTTGAATTGTCATAGTTTGGTTGCCTGCTGCTGAGGTGACTTTGTAATGCTGTTCTTGACTTGGCAAGCAGATCTCCAAGGAAGAAATACTAAGGATAGTTTAAGAAAGAGATCTGGCTTTTGGTGTCCTTTAAAATTGCCTTTTGAAAATCTAAGTACATGCCCTGATGGGTAACTAGGTTCATAAAACTGCTGTTCTCTGCTGCAGTATATAGTCTGCTGATTCAGCTGCTAAGTAAAGTGTTGTAATTCCACAACTCTGCAGACTAAAACAGGAATAGTTGTGTGCTAAAGGTATAGAGAAACAATTTAAGCAATTTTAGTGGAAGCGCAAGGAACATCTTTCCCAGCTAACTATTCTACTCCACCTTACGTTATAAACAAGCACATCCAGTAGTTTGATGTTCGACTTTATTGTAAATATGGCTATGTCATAATTCTAGATAATAGAAGTTGTGTGTAACCTAACAAGTGAAAACTTGTTAGGAAGATGCAATAAGTAAAACAGCAACAGCCCCTCTAAACTCACCTGGACTTTTCAAAAACCCTGCAGACAGAGTGCAGACAGAAAAATCTCTTCAAAGCACAGGAATAAAACCTTGTAAGCATTTTATAAATATTGAACTACATAATGTATTTTCATGGCATTTGCTCAGCTTTCCTGGCCATAACCTCTGTGCTAACAAAAAATATAAGCAGTAATTACAGTCCTTTAACTTACTTCTCTTTGGAATCGCTCTAGTGTAAGTTTCCTTTGCATCTGGTCCTGTACCCAAGGGTCAGCAGCATATTCATTTTCTAACAGAGATGTCCAACAATTTCCAGCATCTCTATTTGTCTTCATTAGAACAATTCGTATCAGCTGCCTGTCTTCTGTTGAATGAAAACACAGAACAACCTTTAAACTCAGTCCTACGTGCTGGTTCTTTTCTTGGTTTGGTGAGTTCACCATTAACAAGCACAAGACGTGAAGTAATTTAAATTCTTAATGCCAATGCCAACCTGGTTCTTGATAAATAAATAAACATTAACAAGAAAAAGAAGGCTGAAGCAAAGATAGCTTGTACTGTCATCTCTCCCCTTCTGGCCTGTGAAATGCTGAAGCTGTTTTAAGGGATTAAAAAACAGTTCATAAGTACTTCTATTGCAAACATAAAATAACCTCTTGGAGAGGTTCACAGCAGAGAAAAGATTTAATCTATTAATACAGACAACTCTGCTGAGGCAATAACGAAAAATTTGAGGTCAGGCTTTACAGAGAGTTATTACCAGCAGAAGCCAGAACTAAATTGTAGCAACACAGGAACGAATGATTATTTAAACAATGCGTATGCCCATAGAGAATATATCGGAAGCATGTTTCAAAGTAAATGTGCAGGGTATTTAGTTCTACTGAAGTGAATAAATACAGCATTAGAAGTGTATTTTGAAGATTATTTGCATACTGAAAAAGACTGGGCTTCACAATGTGTTTTAACACTTCTAGTTTTCATGCTTAAATTAAATAATTATCAACCAATCTTTCCTTCATTGGAAACACTAAGAGGCACAGTCCACAAAATGATTGCCAAACACCAAAATATTCTGAATACTTTACAGTATTTATGATATAACAGCCAGGTACATTTTTTTTCCCCAGTATATGTAGGTACCTTAGTGTGATTTTAAAATGTCTTTCTGATTCTCTTGGACTGTAGATTTTGTCACTCATTCAAAAAGTGTAGTGCATGAAAATGAATAATTACGGAGATTCATAGACCACACAACTGTACCAGAATTGTTTACCTTTAAATGAAGATTTTCAAAAAACTTCTCCCTATACGTAAATGTTTGAAACCCATTGATTATGACCTTCCAGGATGTGGCATTTTCTCATTAACCTTAGTCTCAAGTGCTTTTGTAGTACCTCAGTTCTTTAATCCAGCAACAATGACTGCCTTTTTACAAAGTTATGTACAGGGAAGAAAGTAATCTTTCCTATTAATAAAGAGGAGGTAAACTATTCTGCAGTGTCTATTGGAGAGTTTTACTGCCTTTATAATGTCACTTCAGATACAGGTTATTACCTAAGGTCCACGTTCCTTCATCAGTTACTGTAGAGTCAAAAAGTTTACCCTGAAAAAGACAGGTACAATATTATAAATCAGTAAAACCTCATCAGCATCTAGTTCACATTGAGTTACGAAGTTTTACTCACAACTTTATCACCATGTATTCTTCTGAAAATGGATAGGGTGATCTGGCCCTACAAATAGAGACCTGCATGTAGCCTGTCAAAGAATTATTGCTTCTTACACAATTTTTAAAAAAATGAAGCATTTAATACCTGTCATTGTTTCACTATCTAGAGTCATTGGAAAGGTTTGTGTTTCTCAGCAGGTAATGCCATTTTTAATAATCTTGTCATGAAAATCCATGTGTTTTTGCAGGAGTAACATCTAGCTCTGGTGCAGGGTACAGGCAGTATGAGCAGTTCATTATAAATGTGAAAGTAAACCTGTCTTTAGGCTGGGCGTTTTTTTGGCTTTCTGGAGCTATTGAAGCTGTGCACTGAAATGCTGTCCACATCCACTTTAAAATCCAAGTGAATTTGCATCTTTATTTTTCATAGAATCACAGAATGGTTTAGGTCGGAAGGGACCTTAAAGTTCATCTCATTCCAGCTCCCTGCCATGGGCCAGGACACCTTCCAGTAGATCAGGTTGCTCCAAGCTCCATCCAACCTGGCCTTGAACACTTCCAGAGATGGGGCAGCCCTAGCTCCTTTTGGCAGCCTGTGCCAGGGCCTCACCACCCTCACAGGGAAGAATTTCTTCTTAATACCCAGTATAACACTGTCTTCTGACAGTTTAAAGCCCTTCCCCCTTGTCCCATCACTACATGGCCTTGTAAGAAGTCCCTCTCCAGCTCTCTTTCCATGTACCGGACTACAGGCACCATCCGGAAAACCTCGTGCAGGTGAAGAAAATTGTCTCCAATGAATGTGATTTTTAATGTATCAAACCTGGGATAAAGAACAGGCACCACAGGGCATAGGTGTGCACACCTTCTCCCAGGCGACTAATGACAGCACATGAGGATACAGTCTAAGCTGTGCCAGGGCAAGTCTGGGTTGGACATGAGTAAGAAATTTCACATAAGTGTGATGAGACATTGGATCGGGCTGCCCAGGGAGGTGGCGGAGTCACAGTCCCTGGAGGTGTTTAAGGAAAGCCCACGGTCGGTTGACACAGTCGGTCATAGGCTGGACTCGATGATCTCAGAGGTATTTTATAACCGAATTGTGCCCGTGCCCCCCCGGCGCCTCGCGGCCTCCGCGTCCGGCGCGGCCGCCGGCCCGTTCCCCCCGGGCTGCCCGCGGTACCTGCAGCAGCTCCTGCCCGCGCACAGCCAGCGCGATGTGCCGGCTCCGCAGGCTGCAGCTCACGTCCTTGGCGCGGGTGCCCGGCGGGACGCGCACCTCGATGAACACCTCCTCCAGCGTCTGGTACCAGCGGCCCCACGGCGTCCCGCAGGGCACCACCCCGCTGCGCTCCTCGAACGGAGCCGACATGGGACACGGCGGCAGCGCTCCGCTCGGCGATCCGCACGGAGTCCCGCGCAGCGTCCCGCACCGCACCGCACCGCGACCCCGGCCCCGCTCCCCGCCCCGGCCCGCCGGGAGC
>VZRQ01001037.1:405381-421740 GCA_013397975.1 Machaerirhynchus nigripectus | reverse complement strand
CTGGGCGGTGCGCGCCATGGCCGTTGGCCCCTTTGAACGCCGGGGCAGCGGGATCCCAGTGCTGTCATGGCCTCCGCGCGCGCGCCGCTCCGCCGCCACCTCCACCGCGATGGCAGTGCCGGTACGTGAGGAGAGGAGACAGAGGGAGCGGGGGTGCCCCAGGGACTGGGCACAGGCCTCAGTGTGTCCCTTCCTGTGAGCAGCAGCCCGTAGCGCGGTGCCTGAGGACCGTCTTGAGTTCTCGCAGGGGTCCCCTTCTAAGGCAGAAGGTCCCGACTTCGTGTCTTGCCCTGGCATGCCAAATGCAGTAGTGAGCGTGTATAATGTGCGTAGTAACTAAAGCGGTGCCAAGCCTTGCTGGCCTCTGGTTCCGTAGTACAGCGCTGTAAGAGGAACGTGCAGGGCATGTCATGGCAGAGGCACTGCTAGTGGAAGTGTTCTCTTGTGTACGAGTCTCTCACAGTGAGATTTTGGCTGTAGATTTACCCTGGATGTGTTATCACCCTCAACTCATCGAAGGTGAAAACCCTGTCATTTACCTTCATTGTTTTTTGCTGTTCTGAAAATCTCATTTCTAGCACGGACCCCCCTGCAAGGATCCCGTAACGTTAAGCCATCAGACGGAGTGAGAAGTTTGCTCTCATCTGAAGCATGCCAAGGGGTTAGGAAACAGAAGAGTGAGTAAAAATTGCATGGAACACAATGATAAGATATCTTTAGATGCTACAGTTGTTAGTGCTGTTACTGCTCTGTTCTTCAGAAATTGGTTTCTGTTGCTGAGACTCACTGCCTACCTTCCAGCTCAAAGGAGCAGCTGTAAAAACATCTATTGGACTCTTCCAAAAATAGCTTTATATGTGACTTCTGCTAATTAGGGGAGCCTCTGGAGGTCAGATAAACTACTTATGAACCTTGGATTTAGGGATACTTTTATGCGTTTTTAATATATAAAGGATCCCTCAGTTCAAAACTGACATTATTGATCTGGAGCATAGCAGGGAAACTTGGCAGAAGTGGAAATATCAAAACTCTGTCACCTGGCACTCTCTATCTAAACTTTGTCAAATGCCCACATGACTAATATTGAACTGTCTGATTGCAGTAAAAAAGTAGCTGGTATTGCTTTGTGAAGCTGATAGTCTAACATTCAGCTGGAATGTTGTCTTTTGTACACAGTTAATTAACCTCGTGTAGTTTGGTTACACTTCCCTCCCTGTGTGCATGTGCACCCTCTTCCTTCACCATTCTCTTCTGCCTCCTTCTTCAGGTGAGACAAATCTGAGCAATGAGAAGAGTGCACCCACCCCAGTAACTGCGAGGAGACTCACATCTCTCGGATCAACGGTGAGACTCTGCTGTGGTGTTTGTAGCACTGTTAAATCCCAGCTAAATCTGTCTGATGGATTAAACAATACAACCTCTTCATACAATTGTTATTAACCTACCCAGCTGAACTATGGGACGTATTGTTGTGCCTGTATCCCTTAGTAACTAAGCAGGAAAAATGAAATTGCTGCATCCTTGGGACTCATGTGATAATTAACTTGGGACTACAGAGCAGGTTGTTATACGTGGTGCTACACTGTTGGGATTTCTTTTCCTCTTGCTCACCATGTAATTATGGTGTGACTTTTTAAGGAGATGGTGTTTTGGTTCCTTCTTTCATGGGCTGGGCAAGGCAGAGTAGAAACCTGGTGGTGAAAGAAACAGGGAGGGGATGGTACTGCATGTATAGGTTCTCAATGTCCTATGTAAGTATATGGATTTCAAGGTTCATGTCTTCACAAGCTGAAAAATGATAGCCCTGACTTATTAAGTTCATGAGTATTGATGATGTAGGATGAAATTCTGCAAACAAACCTGAGGTGAAGATATTAAAACGTTTGTATGAAGCTTAAGGGGTGCAAAAGTCTCCAATTTTGTTAATCTGCTTCCTGTCCCTGTGGTTATGAGCTGTCCCTTCAAAGTAATGCTGATGAGACAGTATGAGGGTAAACCCCGTCCTAACCTGATACTTTGCTGCCCTGTCTGGGAGAGACAGAGGTTTGCTCTTTATCTGGTATGTATCTTTGTAGTATTCTGTATGAAGCACCCACTTTTGCATTTAATTGTGTTCAGCTACTACAAAGCTAGAGATTTCTAACACCTCTCTTTTCCAAAGCCGGCTAATGGGATTGTGAAGACTAAAAAAGATCTTATGCTTATGAAAGAGAGAAAGAAACAGAAGGCACTGGAGAAGGAGGTACGAATACATTATCTGAGTGAAATCCTGTCATGTTTCCCACTTACCATAATAAAATATACAAGCTGATAGAATGGCCTCTTTTGAATCACACAACATACAAGTAGTTTACAAACAGCTCTGTGCAAAAGAAATACTCAGATATAATGGAATTGCATTAATTCCTGCTGATTGTGAACAACTATTCTGTCAGTCTTTCAAAAACTGATCTGAGTCCTCTGTTGGCTACCCCATAAAGGTTCTCTTTTATTTAACAATTGCTAGCTGAGATTTTTTGCTCACTAATTGTCATATCTTTAGTGCTTAAAAGACACCCTAAACTGTATCAGTACACTTCTGTGTGCTAACTGGTGCCTTATGTCTCAAATGTCACATTCTGCCTTTTTGTCTGTCTCAGCCAAAAAGGAGAGTTTGCTTCTGTTGTGTATTAAAGCTAAGACTATTCTAATTTTAACGTGTAGTGGCTCAGTAGCATAAAATAAGTCGGGTGAAATGTTACTATTGTATGGTGTGTAATAATAGAGAATTGTGGTGATTCTGTTATTTCCTTCCTGTGAATGAGAGTTGCAGATGCATCTTCTGAATGAAAGTAAATACAGTGTGGCTACTTATGCCTGTGGTTTACTTGGAGAGGCTAAACTAATGATAGTAGGAAATAAAGAAAATACCTCATGTTTTAGATTCGTGCATTAGTGAGAGAACGTGGAGAGCAGGATAAAAAACTTCAGGCTCTGGATGAAGATTTTGTTAAGATTGAAGCAAAGCTGAGTGCTGCAGTTCAGGAGAAAACCTCTCTTTCGGCAAATGTTGCATGCCTGAAAAAACAGCTTTTGGAGCTAAAAAGAAGCAATGAACTACTAAAGTCAAAGGTATTCAGACAAATACGTTCATCTTTGCTTTGCCTTTGCTGTTATTTAGCTTCCTGTGCAAGAGGAAGCTTTAGTTGCTGATCAGCATATGTTTTAACAATAGAGCATGTCTCGTTTGGGGTATTGTGCCCTTCTGTCTAAACACAGAGTGGGAGGGGAACACTTGGAAAGGGTTGTGTGAACAGCAATTCATACAAAGGCATTATGCTTAGTGATTTATCTTCTTTTCTAACAAGCTGTCTGAAGATGGTGTGCAGAAGAAAATGAGCAGCCTGTGCATGGAGTTGATGAAGCTCAGAAACATGAGGGATGCTAAGGAAAAGGTATGACCATTTGTGCAGGACAGTAATTCTGAACTGCTCAGGAACAAAACCAGTGATCCTCAGTATAGTTTGAAGTCTTGGTGGTGGTTGTTGTTTATCAAGTGGCTGATATCTTTACAGAGGGATACTTGCAATCCCATTTGGCATAGTATTAGGTGCTATCATTAAACTGTAGTGATGAATTAAATTTCACTTTACACTGTCTCTTCCACACTGCTCTTTTCTTTTTAATAAATCTCATTTTTAATGTTAATATGTGTGGTTTGTTTTTTTTTTTTAAGACTGTACTGGCAAAGCAGGAAGACATGGAAATGAAGCTGCAGGAAGTGCAAAGAAATCTAGAGCATTCAAAAGGAAAAGTAGCACAGTTACAAGAAAAACTGTAAGTGCTAGGAAGGGAATTAGATGAGATGATATGACCTAGCTGTGTTTCCATGCTTATCCTTTGTAGTAACCAATACAGAGGCTGTCTCCCTACTGAGAAGGAACAGACATTATCAGTGTTTGTAATGTGGAATAAATATGATGGAATGAAGTTCTAACAGCTGCTGTGATTTGATAAAATGACCATTAGAAATCTTGTTTCTCTAGTGTATCTAACCTTTTTCCAAAAGATAAACTGTATCATGTCAACCCTTTGTCTTCCTGTGTG
The DNA here is from genome assembly GCA_013397975.1 of Machaerirhynchus nigripectus. Lineage (NCBI taxonomy): Eukaryota > Metazoa > Chordata > Aves > Passeriformes > Dicruridae > Machaerirhynchus > Machaerirhynchus nigripectus. The sequence continues at coordinate 417,654 of VZRQ01001037.1, read as the reverse complement.
GTATGAGTGGGGTTTTCTTTGGTATAGGGTGGGGAGGGAAGACATATGTCTTTAGAAAAGAATTGTTGTTCAGGTTGGAGGAGGACATTTGTATGGATAGGATATTTCTGGCCCTTTAGACTACTAAGATAGGAATAAGCAAGAATAGAAAAGCATTAGAGCAGGAGCTGAAATCCTAATTCAGCAGCCAGGCATTTGGCATGGATTTGATGAACACATCCCTGTTCTGCAGAGAAGTGCATTGAAGAGCCATTGTGGGGCCTTCAGAGCTGCTTTGGTGTAGACACGTGCTCTGAAGAAAGGCAACTGCAGAGTCTTAGCCTCAGCAGCTCTATGTAGATAGAGAGTGAGTTCTAACTCAGCACTTTCTATTCTGCCCAAAAATTGTCATGTGCTGCGCAGGAACAGTGCATTAATGTGTTGCCTCTTGCTGAAGACAGTGACCTAGGAAAGATGAACTCCCAAGCTGTGTTTGATGTCAGGTTGGCACAACTGGCACTGCAGCACGAACTTGGCTGTTAAAATAAACAAAGATAATAGTGCAGGTCACAAAGGGAGGAGATGCTAATTTGCTACAAAAGCTGCATTATGTTAATACATTATTATGTTTGTGGCATATTGCTTGTGGCAACTACAATATGCTACAAATGAGAAGACTGTCTGGAACAGGTATGAAAAGAGGGAAGAATCACCTCTTAGAGCCAGTATCAGTTTTTCAGCCAAACTGGGAGATGAAAAGTGTGTCACTACTTAACTCTGAATTTGTTTAAATATATGTCATAAAAACTGTGTGGTCACTACTTAACTCTGAATTTGTTTAAATATATGTCATAAAAACTGTGTGGTTTTAGGTCTGCTACTGAGAGAGAGAAAGTTGAAGAGAAATCTGACACTGAAAAACTCCTGGAATATATCACAGAGCTCAGGTAACAACAAATTCTTCTCAGGAAGTTAGTTTTCTTCTTGGAAAACAACAGTCCTGAGCATTTTCCTTTGCATTGATGTGTAAGCTTACAAACAAAATTTAGTGGTAACAAGTGCCTGAATTTTCTTCTACAGTAGTGTTGCAGAAACAGCTGAGAAATACAAACTAGAAGTAGCCCAGATGGAGGAGACACTGATTAAGAAAGACCAAGATATTGAGATCCTGAGGAATACCCTCAAAACAAAAGAGGAAGAATCATGTAAACTGATGAAAGAACTTAATGAGAGGTGTCAATTGCTTCAACAAGAGAAAGGTAATTTTTAGTTCTTGTACACTGCTCCGTATGTGGGATCACTCACATGTCTTAAAGCATCTCAAATAGGTTTTTTCTAAAATGTCAATTTTGACAGGTTTGTTTCAAATGACAAGTCTCTGAGCTTCAGCTAGAAACACCAAGGCATATTTTTAACACCGGGGAAATCACATCTGACATCTCTTAAGTCTGAATTGGTGTTTCCATGGAGGGTAACTTGGGTAGATAGTACACAATAAAAATTGTAGGAGTGGCTTTAATCTGAAAGGTGAACACTAAGAAGTTCTTGATCCTTACTCTTCATTGAGAAGCAGTATAATATTGTGTGAATTCCCTGCTAGCTGCTTCCACACAGGGTCATTGAGGTGTTGGGAATATGCAAGGATCCCATCTTCACCTCCTTACCCCTTCTCTCCCTACACCAGCAGCTCTGCAATCTGAGACATGCACTCAGTTTTCCATACCAGCTGCCTTCTGTGTGCTAGTTTGTGGAAGAAACTTTGGGGAACTCATGTAGTTGTTTTCCCCAGCCACATGCTCTTCTGGTGAAGGCTAATTGCTTGGTCCAAACACTCCTGCTGTTTAAAATAATTTTAAAGTCGTATACCTCGAGCCAATTTTGAGGAGTTTCCAGATGGGTTCAGGGTATGGGTTTGTTTTTTGTGGGGTTTTCTTTCTGTGTTTTTGGTAGTTAGGCAAGAGAAAAACAAACTAAAGATGGAATGGAAGTATTATGAATAATATATATTGTAGTTATTTGAATATAGAGAAGGGAATTTGTTTTTTATTGACAATTTCTCTGTGCAGAGAAAGAGTTGTCTGAGACCAAAGGACAGTTCCTGAGTATGAATGCTGAAATAGAAGACCTGAAAAAAAAAATTGATTTGGTGGAAGAAGAACACCAAAAACTGCTTCAGAAGCATGAGGAAGTCATCTCTCAGCTGCAGCAAGAGAAGGTAAATACAGACTATAAATGAGTATAAAAATAGGTTGCAATGCCAAGGATTGGCACTAAACGCTCTTGTTTGGATTCTGCATGAGATAGGCATTCCAGAGATTAGGTTATCATTAATATGGCAAAGTGGGTACTGGCCTGCAGAAACTTGTGTGGTTTAATAGGTCTAAGAGTCATTGCTGGTGGGATGGGGTTTTGGTTCTTCCCATAGATTTGAAGTTTAAACACTGCAAATTAGCCCTTTACTACCCAGAAAGTACTGGTAGTTTCAAAACCTGTGGTACTCTGGCATGCAGGAGTCATCTGCATCAATGCAGCAGAAGTTACTAGAGTTTGAAGATGAAGTAACAAGTGAGAGACATCTTCTGGAAGAAGAGCTGAATGATACCATGAAGGAGCTGAATAAATTGCATGCGAAGGAGAAGAAAGCTGAGAAGTTGGTGAAGCGATTGGAACAGGAAATAAAATCTCAAGGTATTGAACTCACACAGATGGAAGAAAAGTTGAAAAGGTTTGTGAAAGAAACTCTCTGATTCTAAAGCTTTGAAAGGAAAAATGTTAAATCCGTATTGTCAACAGAGCTTCTGAGCCCAGTTCAGGTTTCAGAGACCTGAGCAGATCTGAAGTTATTTCTTCCTGATTGTTGATTACTGATAGTGAATGAAATCTAATCACTAGCAGCAGTAACTTGAGTCTGTTTTACACTGTTGTAATTTTAACACAAAAAAAAGCCAGTTGGGATTTGCTTGAAAGGCTGGTATTGTAGTGCCCTGACTCGTATGTGCTGGGTAAGCTATGTGCATGTTGTACTGGCTGTTTCTGTCCAGGAGGAGGCAATGATGAAAAGATTTTCAAGCCAGTTTTTTCTTGTTAAAGTTTACAATTAGGTCTTCAGTCTATTCTATAACTCCCTTGGAAAATAAGGGGAGGGGGAAATCTGTAATAATACATATTTGTGAAGATTGTGCTTTATTATGTGAGAAGTTACTGGTTTGTCACAATTAATTTGTTGCTGCTTTTTCAAGCCTTCTGTAACTGACAGCAGCATTTGCTGATGTGTTCAGACATACTTCTCTCCAGCATGCAAAGCTGAATTTTTATTTCAGGAAGAATGCAGAGTTGGAGCAAATGAAGGAAATGCATAGCAGTGCTGTATTGCAAATCCAAGAAGAGCACAGCAATACACTGCAGAAACTTGGAAAGACTGTTGCTGACTTTGAAAGGTATTTAAGTTTTATTAATGTGTAGGACAGGGATTATCTCTAAGATGACAATAAAATGTACTGTTCATTATGTGCCTTTGTACTTCACACTGTATGTGAGTGTTGGTATGGAGCAAAGGAGCAGAGAGCAAAGGATTTTGTGATGGTATTTGGTGGCATTAAGAATATTTATTGAGTACTAGCCAAGTATAGTGACACTGTATCACTATCTAGTTCAGGAAATTGGATATTTCTTCTTTCAAAACGTAACCAGTTGGAGGAGTTAAGAGCTCTTGAATCACAATGAGATTGTAACTAGTGATGGTGTTCTTGGCACTGAAATGTCTTGCAAAAATCCTTGTTTAAACTCAAAATTTGCACTGAATTGAGAAGAGTTTCCTACAGTTACTGCAAGTCTTTTACCTTAATATATTCAGGTTGTGAAAGTATGTAAAAAGTGACACTGTTGTTACTAGGTATGCATGTCACCCATGAAGGACCCTGCGGGATATTTGCCAATGCCAACTACAGACAGTAGGTGCTTTGCTGTTTGAAATAAGCTTCAGATAGAGTAGATCTTCTGTGTTTTAAAATACCTACAAAAATATGGTAATATCTGTATCACAGAATTCATCGGTATTACTGCTTATGGTTTTATGGAACTTTGTGTTGTGGTTTGTTTCTTACCTTTGGATCCATCAGTGCCTGTACACTGCCATATCTTCAGATTACAAAATCTTTGGTACTTGCCAGCATGAGCTTGTATTGCTCTTGTAAGGTGTGAACATGTCAATCTGTGTTTTGCCTGAACTAACAAGATTTTTTTCATTTGTATTATAATACCAGCTACAAGAAAACATCAGCTGAGGAAATTTGCAGTTTTAAACTGGAGAATATCTCTCTGCGAGAAGAAGTTGCCAACCTAAAAAAAGTAGGCCAAGAGAATCTGCAGTTGCTTCAAGAAGCAGAATACACTAAAAACAAAGCAAATGAAGAATGTGCAAGGTACTACACAGACAAACTTTTCCGTAAGCTAAGGAATGCAAACTAAGGCTTGCCTTTCTAACTAGAACTTCATGTGATGCTCTATAAGATCAGATCACTATTTGGTGTAAGCTGAAGTTTCTTGCTTTTCCTGGTGCAGAAGGTTGAAAATACTGACAGACAAAATTTATTAAGTTTATATGCATTAGGAAACGGGTCTGTCCAATCAGTTATTTTGCCTTTTGTCTATATGTGGAACACAGAGTAAAAGGAAAATACTTGGATGAAATATGTTGGAATATTGTCTGTTTCAGAAATATAAGTTACAGTGACTGCTCTGCAAATAAGATCCCCGGGGAGAAAAACAAATACTTAATGCAGAACTCGCTCTTTGCCACTCCAGTCTGAATGATGCCACCTCAAGTTCTGCCCACAAGCAGATGCCAATTAACCATCCATGAATTACCACACTGTGGTGATGTAAACCGAGGTCCTCTCTCTGCCTAATATGAGGCACCACAGTGCAGCTGATGCAAAATAACACCCAAGAAGTTGTGTTAGGCCAGTAGCTGAGGACATGCTTCTCTGGCTGTCTAACGGCAGTTTAGTGATCCACCTTCTCTGTGATTCTGTGCTGGTTAAGCTGTTGCCCTTTCTTTCCTCCCACCTGCTTATGTCTCCAGTTTCCATTAGAGCTGGTAAAAGAAAAACTGAAGAGGTATTTCCTGAGGTTGCAGGGAAGGGATGGAACAAACAGCTGGGGCTGAAGAGGGGTCAATGCTTTTAGGTGTAGAGTTTTTGAATTCTTGCATACATCCACACTGAACAGTCTTGATTAGTTCCTGCCTGAGCAAATCTCTGCATGTAAAGCGTAACTACTAAACTATCCCTGCTAAAAGCTGTCAGCATTGAACAACCTTAAATGAGCAGTATGATCTTCCTGTGCTTCAAAAGCACTGCTTGCATCCTTACAGGCAAAGTTAAAAATGTTGTTCATCTTAAACTTGGTTGCCCTGTGTACTACTGTTTTCTTTGTGGCATTGTTTGTGCAAACATTTATTTCAGTTCTACTAACAGCTTTTTCAGCCGTGTTTACTTCAGGGTTTTAGATTTAGTATAGTAGAAAAGAAAAAAAATCAGGGGCTTATTAAGAAATTATGGTATTTTCCTCAGGATGCTTTTAGAAATCCAGACCAAGCTTGCACTAAAAGAAGCAGAAACACAGAAGACAAAAGAGTCTTGCCTTGCTCAAGTGACTAAACTTCAGGAAAAACTTGAGGAGCAAACTGAAGACCTGAAAAGAGAACTGGAAGCAGAAAGATCAAGGTGACTTTCTCAAACTAAAACTGCTCTTATGGCACATCCAAGTTTTATTGGGAAGAAGTGCTGAGAGCTTACAAGGAACATAATGAAACTCCACTTCTTGCTTTTTAGGAAAACCCTAAGTGAAGATGCGACCTCTAGCTTAAAGAAAGAGATCAAGACCTGGCGTAAACTGTATGAAGATTTACATAATAAAGTTAAGCCTTTTCAGGTGTGTTGTGAAGGAGGTGTTTGTTTGTATCTGCTGACGTAAGACTTTGGCAGTTGGCTCAAGTTCTACTCTTGAGAAGTAAATATGCTGCTTCCCATTCTAAGGCATTTGTTCTGCAGTGGTTTCCTAAGTTACTATCCAATGAGCCAGCTATTCCCCTTCCCAAACTAATCTTCCTTGGTAGATTTCAGTTCAGTAAAAAGCTATGCTTAGTTGAAAGATTTCTGAGACATTCAAATGTATTTCAGCAACAACTAGATGCTTTTGAAGCTGAGAAGAACGCACTCCTGGAGGAGCACGGGGCAGCCCAAGAAGAACTGAATAAGCTGAGTGACGCATATGCTAAACTACTTGGTCACCAGAACATGAAGCAAAAAATCAAGCATGTTATGAAGTTGAAGGAAGACAATGCCCACCTGAAGCAGGTTTGTGAATGAAAGATTAGAAATCTCCAAGTTACTAATGTGCTTGATGCTTTTGTTTTTTGCTCTAAATATTTATAGACTAATCCTGCAAGCTACTTATTTCTGTGGTTCTTAAATTCCCTGCACGAAGCAGATTACAATAAACCACCAGCCTCCAGAAATGCCAAGAGAATCCGTTTTATTTTTGACTGAATTTACAACATAGAGAGGGATCAGCAGTACAAATAAGTACTTCTACTCTTAGCTTGATTGGCTTTTCTTACCTTTTTTTGGGGTCCTAGACTTAATAAAATGTCCGCTGAAAGTTTCAGACTGCCATACTGGGTAGTGGCGTTACCCAGTACTGTACAGTGCTGCTGGTTTCTCTGCACTTGTATGTCTGGGTTGGGTTTTACTGCCACCAATAATTGTCTGTGTGTTTAGCATTAGGCAAAATGGCTCCCTCAGTAAATGATGAAGCAGGCTCTTCTCCTCTTCTTCATCTAACTTCCAAGTGTTGCTTTCTCCAGGATGTCTCAAAACTGCGTGCATTGCTAGCCAAGGAAAAGCAAACCAACAGACATCTTCAGGATCAGCTGTGTGCAGTACAGGGCATTAAGCGTTTTGATCCTTCCAAAGCTTTCCAGCATGATAGCAAGGAAAATATTCCTCCAAAAACACCTCTAAAAGAAGGTAAGTTTGATATTGATGTAGCCTTTGTACTTCTTAAGCTTAACCACAGATCTGAGAGTCTTGCATAGTCTGCTGCATCTGGGGGAGGTGAATGGCACCTCTTGTTCCACGGTAGATGTTGGAGGCTGCATCAGTGGGGCACTCCTAGTGTATGTAGGAGCCAACTCCTACAGTTTGCTGCTGTGCTTTCCATCCCAGATCCCTACAACCTGACAGGAACAGGTGGTGTGCCAGGTCAGACAGCAGAGCCATTTTCCTTCTGTCACCAGCTCACACGTTACAGCTGATGAGGTGACAGGAAGTGCCTCCTGCACAGGTCATGGGGTACAAGTGGCTCAGCCAGACCTTTGCACCCTGGTTCCTCAGCTGCTACCTGGCAGGACCTTACACCACTGCAGGTGTCAAGGGAAGATGCAAAAGATCTGCAGATAAATGTGGAGTGGAGGAAAAGATGGAGAGAGCATGCAGACACACCAAGGGAAGCAGGGTATGGGAGAGAGTTTCAGTAGAGTGTCTGTTCCAGGGTCTGAAATCCTGGCTTGCCTGGAAGATTCAGTGTAGGGCCTTCTACCCCCCAGGAGACGAGGAATTACTTCATGTGGTGGGAGCAATAGTGAAAAACTCAAACTTAATCACATTTTTCTATTGCAGGTAATAAAAACAAAATTTGAAGTCTTCTTAGTATTAAGTAAATAAATCACCCACAAATTCATGTGCTGCAAGGAGACTTCAACAGACTGCTTCTTCAAGGTGAACTTGGATGCTGTATATAATACAAATCAGTAGGAGCCCTAGCAAAATTATCTAAAATTATGTATTTTTAGAAAAACTGTGTTTTACTGAGAAGCAACATGTGCATGTTCCTGATTCCTGGTAACATCATTACAGACATGAATTCTGTAAAGTGTTCATTGTTGCATTTTCTGGATATGCTGAAGCTTCTTAGTTCAGTTTTGAACAGAGCATTTTGTGTTTGGAGAAGGTGCATAAGCACTGGAGAATAAGATTACAAATGAAATTAGGTTTCTTTTAAGATTTTGATTTTTATATATTTATAATTTTTTTTCTATACATCTATCTCATGCATACAGTTCTAGGTTAAATTAATTTTGCTGCTTATGGCTGCTTTGGTACCAATGGCAGCAATATTGCCAAGAGACCCTTTTACTTCTGTGGCCTACATATTATAGAACCAGTGTAGAAAATGGGACTGTACACTTAATTTTGATATTCTATGGGATCTATATTCAGTATATGCAAATTTAAATCCTGGTGCGAGGTGTTGCAGCTGTTGATCTTCAGAAGAGAGTTTTCAGGTCAAAGTCAAATTGACTGCATTTATCTAAACATTTGTGTACTGTGACTAAGATCAGTGTCTTAAGAGCAATGCTGTGTCCACTGGACTCTTAAACTGCCACAAAAATCTTTGTAGCCAGCTGTTGTAAGTGATCAGTGCTACAGTGACAGGGAGTAACAACTGAACTTGTCTCATGTGGGTGGGAGGACACCCACTGTACTCACATGCATTGTACAGACTGGAACTGCCAAGGGGGAAAGAATCTGTTAAACTGCATTTAAAATCAAGGCTATTTTAACACAATAAAAATTTTAGATAAAAGGACTTGTCCATTTCCTTTGCAAACCAGGGATAAAACCCAAAATTACATTACAGTGGGATTCATCTAATGTTCCTTTTTTCTAGTCTTGTCTTCATAACAAAGCCCAATGTCAGCTACATATGCTCTAGTTTTAGGGAAATTATTTAGCTGAACTGTACAATACATACAACCTGCAATTCTCTTATTTCTCTTTCTAATAGAGAAGAGAATTTCTCTTCTCTATTAGAAAGAATCAGAAGACTGAATTTAAGTCAAAGGTGGAACTGTTTTTGTTATGTCTGTGCAGCTATCTTGCACAGAGGTGCTGCAGAGGCAGTACCCAAAGCTGAGCTGGTAGAATTTATTGCCATTTATGCTGACATGGTGAGCTTACAGAGACTTCATAATTTGTAGGAAATTATATACAAAAAACTCATGTTAAGTCCAAGGAAAGAAGTTGCTAGATGTTGTCTGTTAATGTTATCTCTGTGTATTTGCTGGATTACTTGATCCTCTGAAGATTGAGGATGAGGATTAGCTTCAGGTGTTTTAATTAAGGGAACACTTGGTACTCAATTTAGCAGCCTGAAGTGTTGAGAGACATTTTGATAAAGAAGTTGCCAGAAGTATTTTATACTGGAGTTCTCTCCTGGAGAAAAAAAATGAAGGTTTTCTTGTCTGAAAAATGTAAATGGAGTAAAAAAAGAGTAGGGGAAACAGGCATTTGTCTGAATGTTAATGGAAGGTTCCACCAAACTCAAAATATAAAAATGGAGACACTGAGTTAAGGTTCTTTTTTTTTTTTTTTTTTCCTTTTTTTTTTTTTTTTTTTGACTGAACCTCATTTTTGGTGTTTGACATGTCCTATGTCAAATTTGCAAGAGTTTTTGACAGAAGGTACAAGTATGCCAAGGGAAGCCAAAAATGGCAGGTGTCACAGGCCTGGGCTTTTAGGGTTGCTACATCCTTGTTTGATACAGCTGGCCAGGAGCATGCTTATATTGACAGAACAAAAAGGGAACTCCAGCGAATAATTCTGCTAGCCTTACAGCAGGGGTGATCCTTGAGCTTTAAAACATTGATAAATCATGTGGAGCAGAGCGGGGAGAGAAGCAAAGGGTGGAAGTTAAGGGGAAATTGAGGGCTTTTGGCAGCTTCAGTCTAGGAGGCTTTGCCACTTTCATGCACATATGCAATGAAGTATTAAAAACTGAAACCTTGCCCTTTATAGCTCAACTGACTTAAGTATTCACTGCAGGAATCCATTACTTTCATGTTGTGGAAGTTTTTTTTAATTGAGAAATCCATGATTTACCACAAAGTTATTTCTCTGATCATTCATCTTGCTGTACTGTAGCAAGAGCTGGGCTGTGCTTAGGTGAAATGTAAAATGAAGAGCTCTTAGAATTCTCAACCTGCCTGACCTAATTAGAGCCCTCCTCCTGTTTGCTATAAAAGAGAAACTGTGTAAGACTCAGTGCCAGTGCTTTGAGTGGATCTTACACACACAATGGCTGTGCTTGCTCATGCTGGCTGTTAGGAGGTGAAAATTTAAGCTCATACTGAGCTGCTTAAATGGTACCACTGGGACCAGACCAAAAGCTTAACAGGATTCAGAGCCTCACGTGATGTAGGGCTTGGATTTGTGTTTTGGTTTCAAAGGTCAGCAGAGCCAGTGCTGCTCTCAGTCCATGTGCTCTCTGCAGGCACAGCAGACAAAGGGACAAGTGCACAGCTGAACTGCAATGATTTCCTAGGCTGGTAATTCCCTCTGTGGTTTGGCAATGCCTGAAATGCTGCTGGAAATGGAGCAGGTAAGGCTCTGGATATATGCATTAACAGGTTGCTACCACACTTTAACTACAAAATCAAGGGAAAAGCAAATGGGGAGGAGAGAGGGGGAGAGAGAGACTTAATTATGCTCTAGTCTCTGTCAATTACAGTCTGAAATGTTAATTTAATGAGTGGTCCATTTAGTCACCCAGGGATGCATTATGCTTAAGTGACTGTGATCTAGACAACAATATAATTTTTATTCAGCTGTTCCATGAAATCATAGTGTTTCACAAAGTGAATGTGACAATAATAGAGAAATTGAAAGTACAGGTAAAACACTATGCATTTCAAGGTAAATATTAGAGGAAAAAATAGATTATATTATATAAAGAAGATACAAAAACTACATATAATTTAACTTATTCTCGTGACATATTTTACAGGCTGATTGATGATTGTAGCTTGAGATTTCAGTCTTCATGTCTTTGCTATTTTCCTCCTGCTCTGAGCCTGGAAGACAAAACTTTTATTTCCCCATCATGGTTTTTAAGATGAACAGGGAGCTCTTCCAGGCTGTGCTGGGAGGAGGTGATGTGACATCAGGTGTACTGGGAGTTATCACCTCCATGCTGCTAAACAAGTTTGGTGTTTCTTTGTAGATTTTTCTTCTTATTTCAAGTTACGAATTACTGATATTTTGAAATAGAATTCTAAGGTTAATGGAAGGGAATGTCAATAGCTTGTTACAGGGAGGAAAAAAGAATGATGGCATGAAGGCGGAAACTGGCTGAAGTGGTTTATTTTCATTTTTTATACATATACATATACTCTTTTGTCCTTTAAATGTTACTTGTTTGCCATAAATAAAGGTCATTTACAATATTCTATTAAATTTAGTGTGATTCTATTAAATTTTGGTAGACTTTTCTGGTTTTCTTCCTTGAGTACTACCAATTAAAACTCTTTTAATCAAGTTGAAGTAAATTCATCGGCGTAGATACAAGTGTGAATGTAGCTACAGTGAGTTTTGGCCAGTTTTTATGCATCTACTTCAGTTCTCCTAAAAAAATGCTAGGCCCAGTGTCTGCCTTTGTGGGACAGAAATGGTACAGTAACACTTTGTATACAGTATCCTGTTACCTTCAAAACTTGTAATAAAAAAGAAATCTGTCACATTGTGAGCATGGAAAGATACGCCTAGGATGAGTACTGTAAGCCGAAATTGCTTTCTCAAAAACAACCCTCTCCTTCTCTGTGGATTTGCCAGTTGCTTTTACATCGAACTCTGAATCAAGGCAAATGCAAAATGCGTGTTTTCCACCATTCTAAAAAGACAAATTAAGTACGTTTTAGTGAATATGTGACAGAGCTGTATGCAGGATATCGTATTTTGGTCTAATTCTGCAGTTCCCCTTTGTTTTTCACAAATGAAAAATCACAATAGAAAGTTCAGTTTCAATAGGCGAACTTTGGTCAAATGTTAAAACTCAGCGACACACGTGATTACTGCAGTGACTTTTATTATTGTTTGAAGCGCCGTGACCCTGAAATGAGGAGCCAGCCCTGCCGCTCAGGCACCCCGGCGCTTGTGGTGCCCCGGGACCACAGGCTCCCTCTGCTTCCCTTCTCCGTCCTGAGGCCAGAAGCGTCAGGAGTGGGCATCGCGTCTGGGTTTCTAAATGCTAAGCGCTGTTGCCATGGCACTTTGAGGCTCTGTGCCGCTGGGCGGGGCTTGCTGCCGTCCCCGACAGTTCGTATTGTGCCTCCGCAGGTGCTGCTGCCGCTGTCCCCTCCCGCCACGTGCGAGCCCTTGTTGTTCCCGGCCCCGCGTCTGCCCCTTTAAACCCCCGCCCTGGCCCCGCCCCCTCCGGCGCGCTCCAGCCAATGAG
>VZRQ01001037.1:374945-405297 GCA_013397975.1 Machaerirhynchus nigripectus | reverse complement strand
AGGCCCGGAGTGCTGACGCGTTCGCGGCGGGGCTGGGCCCGGACCCGGGGGGCCGCAGCTGTTGGAGCTGCGCCCTGAGGGGCCGCGGGTACCTGAGAACCGCAGCTGGGAGCGCCCGCGGGTTCCGGGAGTCGGGTCATTTTGTATCCGCACGGGCTCGCCGGAATGGCCACGGGGACGTTGTGCTCGGCAGCCTGCGGCGCTCGGGGGTCGCGGCGCCGATCTCGGCGGGCCCGTGGCACAGGGATGGGCTTGGCGATAGAGACCTTGTGCGGTGATTCCACGTAGGATTCCTCTGGGAGGCGCGTCCCTGCGTGCTGTGCCGGGCGGTGTCGGTGGTGCCCCACAGGTGTACGTGAGCTGCCGCAGCAATGAGGGTTGGGCGTGTAGGGAAAGGCAGAACAACTTTTGGCAGCGCGAATGTAGGTTCACTTGTCATTCCGAGTCTGTGGAAAGCCCCAGGGGTTTGCATTTTGCTTTCTGAGGCTGCAGGGGATGTCAGAGTGGAGAGAGCTCAGTTTCACGTTCCCTTCGCTGTAGTGACTGGTATCTCATCGTATTATGTTGCAAACCTGTTACACCTGTAGCTTCCGGGTTTTAGTGGCCATTCCTTAAAATTGGTGGTTTGAGTTCATCATAATTTTCTAAATAAAAATATAAACCTTGAAAAGCTTTATAAAAAACTTTGTAAGTACTGGTTTCTGGTTTTCAACTTGAAATGCATCATGTTTTGCTCTTTTCATAAATTACATTGTTATTTTATAACATATTAAAATATTATATTTTGGTAGTGTCTACAGAGTGATCTGGTGTCTCATAAATGCTGTTTTTTAATCTGATAATGCTGTAACTTGTTTATTTTTATGTGAATGAGACTTCTAAACACAATACTTTTTTTGTTATTCTTGGATAATATGGACATCAGATAACATTTAATTGCATGGTTCTTTATAAAGCTCAAAATTGCACGTTTCAGTAGTGTTAGTAGACCATAGAAATGCTGCTGCTGCTGGATGATGTCCTGTGAAGGAGCAAGGCAGCATACAGGGAAAGAGTTCATATGTGCAGGTTTTGTGTCACCAGATTGTTAAAACTTGTGGCAAGAAGAAGTTCAGACTGGTAATTAGTTGGTGTTGGATTTATGAGAAACATCTATCATTTGTCTTGCTCTTTCAGAAACGAGTGACTGGAGTCAATTAGTCTTGCACATAACAGCAATAGCATGCAAGCTGTGTTTGGTGAAAGCTGTATTTGTGTCCAGTTCAAGCTGTGCTGCTGATGTAACATCCTCTTTATGATATGTAGAATAAAGAAACTTAGATGAATGAGGCTTAAAAATGTCAGATTTTTCAAATGATGCTTGGTTTTCTGTTGGTCACTTTCTACTTACTGAAGATATTCAGTGACATTTGTAGAGAACCTTTTGGCTCTGTTCTGCAGCAAGTGATGGATATCTATTAGCGGGCACCTCTGGCTGTAGAAGCCCTGATCACAGGTCCTGTGACACTTTGTGCAGACTTTGCCAGGAAGTACAGAAGAAAATAGTAGCTGCATGTTCTTGTTTGTGCTCTTCAGAGAAGCTTGGGTAGTCTTAAAAATGGTAAATTATCTTGTGTTCTCAGGTAAAATTTAAGGATAAAAGTAGCTTTTTGAAATATCACTTGCTGCAGTCTGTCATTTTCTGGCAGCTGTCCAGATGTAAATTAGTAATTTTCATCCAGTAGTAATGGGAATGAATCAACCTTCATCTGGAGATTAGAGTTGAGAAAAATGCATGCGCTGTGCAGGGAGCTTGAAACAATTGTTTTGGGATAGGCTGTTTCCATCGTGCCCCTCTGCATATACCCTTACGGAACAAAAGCTTTGTAACTTCAAAGATGAAAGACAGTAATTTGGAAGTGATTGCTGTGGCTTCCTGTGCTGCAGTCAAAGAGTAGCAGTCTGGTACAATGCTTAGAAATTACTGGGCTATTTAGATTGCATAGCGGAAAACATTCTATGATGCACAGAATTACGGTAATTTGTCACAAATTGTCCTTGTCTGTAAAGTGGCCAGGAAATCAAAGATTTGTGGGTTCTGCACACCCAAAGTTTTTTCTGCGTGGGCATGGTGAAGATATGCCTTCATTTTTGTATTTAGCAGGCAGTTTTTGGGTTTATTCGTGGCAGATACAGAAGGAAAGCATTAAAGGAAAATAAAGTTTGCAGAGACAGACATGGATCTTGTGTTTGCTGTCTTGAAAACTTGATGTTCTAGTGAGAGGCAAGTGAAACTTGACTCTCTAGTGAGAGGTGGGATGAAGTTCATGTGTGCTGATGTTCACAGCTGTCCCAAGTACCAAACTGTGCAGCAGCTGAAGTACAGCTTTAGTGTGTTGTATAGACTGAGAGCTGAAATTGTCAAATCACTTCCAGATGCATTCCGTAAAACTGACAAGAGATCCATATCTTGGTTTTACTTACTGTTAGACCATTGTGTTGAACAACAATGAACTACTCTTCTATTTAATAATAAAATTCAAGTCTTTTATTGCTACAGTAAGTTATATTGTATTGTTGCAGGTTTTAATAGGCACGGTCTATCCAGAATTATTTGTTGTAGGATTTGGACCCTAAATGTCACTTCTTTTGGGTCCATTTTCTAAAGAAGTTATTTCCGTCCTTTCAGATTGCACAAAGCTATCAGCTTTTGAATGAACTTAAAATTCTGTCTTCACTAGTGGTTTGGATTGTTGTAGAAGTAAATGAGTTTCTCACTGAAGTTTTGTTTTCATTATCTTTGAATATATGTTTAAATGGTTTACTGGCTGCAGTATTGGTGCTCCCAGATGTTGGTGTTCCATGAGACACTCCAAAAGACTCGGGAAAAGCTTTTTTAATACAGTAGCCTCCAACTGTAGCCTTGCATACTTTTAAAGAAAAAACAGTAAAAAATTACAGTAGAAACAAAACTTTTCCTGTTGTCATTTCCCTAGGAAGATGTTGACATTCCCAGTAGGCGAGTTTTGATCACTGGTGCTACGGGACTTCTTGGCAGAGCTGTGTTTAAAGAATTCAATGAAAATAATTGGAATGCAGTTGGCTGCGGATACAGGAGAGCTCAGCCCAGATTTGAACAGATTAATCTTCTGGACTCTATTGCAGTTCATGACATTATCCATGATTTTCAGGTAAGTTTCTGGAGTAGAAAGTGGATGGGAGAGGTACTTTATGTGTCCAGTAGTCAGCTGATAGTGCTGCTGAGTTCTGGGGCATGAGCGGGGCTGGTGCTTTGGCAGAACTCTGACAAAGGTGCGGCTGCGTGTTCTGCCCCACCCAGAGCAGAGGTTTGCTCTGTAGGTACAGACAGCTCGGGCCTTTACTGTGCTCACCACAGGCAGGCTGCAGGCACAGCTGCACGTGCCAGCACACTGGAAAGGAAAGGAAAAGGTAGGTGTGAGTTATTGACATGGTAATGTGTCAGTATACAGTTCTGGGGAAGTGGAGGAATATTTGAATACAACGGCAGTAACTTGGTGTAGTGTGCAGTGTTCACTGCTTTTTCAGTCTGAGTGCCAACAGCTATATATAAAACCTGAAATACATTATACAGGGTGCCATTCTATAAAATAGTCTTAAATGTCTTAATAATCTGCATATGTCAAATAAGCCATGTGTAAATAGCTTATCTAAAAATTTTTATTACCCTTGTGTGTGTGAGAGATACATCTTAGATTAATATATATTTTACTATACAGAGTAAAAAAGAAAAAAATCCCCACAACTTCAAACTTGCTGTAAAATTGAAGCTACTGAAGACCATAATTGCACAATTAATGATAAATATTTTTGGTATCTTGAAACTGCATGGTTGTATAGTAAAAAAAATACTAAGGAAAAGGTGTTCCTCAGAATGCCGTAATTAAAAATAACAATGCTATTTTTATTACTTAGTTTTCCCTGAGGGGTATCAGCTCTAGAGTTAGGGTGTAACTGCCATCTCTTGACATGTTGGTTGTTTAAAATTAGTCTTTAATTTCCAGCCTCATGTTATAGTGCACTGTGCTGCTGAGAGAAGGCCAGATATTGTAGAAAGTCAACCAGATGCTGCTTCTCAGCTCAATGTGGCTGCTTCAGCGAACTTAGCAAAAGAGGCAGGTAAGGAGACCATCTCATGGATTTGGTGTCTTGGTAAAATCCTGCATCTATTTATACAGGGACATCAATACAAATAGTACAAGTGTGAATGTCACTTGTGCCATCAGCGTGCTGTCAGTCTGTTTTCCGTAAGAGTGGCATGCACAACTCTGTGAAGAATCAGGGAATAGACAAAGCAGCGGGAATGAATGTGGGTGGAAGATGAGATCCTTGGGAGATTGGTTTAAGGGTCTTTTGGGTTTTCAAAGAAAGCATGAATTAATATAAACTATCTATAAATGTTTTCTTCCTAGCTGGAGTGGGAGCATTTCTGATCTACATTAGTACAGACTATGTATTTGATGGAACAAGCCCTCCATATAAAGAGACTGATGTACCAAATCCTCTGAATTTATATGGTAAAACCAAACTGGAGGGAGAAAAGGCAGTTCTGGAAAACAATGAAGGTAAGACACTCAACCATTTTTAATACAGGCTTTCTGCTTTTACTTGGTTATATATTAGCTTAGTAGCCTCTTAAGTCAATGGTGAAGTTGAAAAACCATGGAGATGAGTTTCAGAGAACAGTGTGATTAAGAGTTGGTCTTCTTGCTCATGAACAATTCCTCTTGCTTATATCTTGACTAAAGCTTTTATTTCTTACCTGTTCAGATCTTCATTCATGTTATTTGTCTCTCCCTGATGGACATTTGTAAGCCTTTGTCTATTGTGAATCTGCTGTTCCTAAGGAAGGATAAAATAATTCATTCAATATATAGCTGCAGTTATTTAGGGGGATGCATTGCAAGTGTTCTCAATGTATGTTTACTTAAAGGGAAAACCACTTGTGATTCAGTAAAAATACAGCTCAAATCAACATGGAATCTTGTTACTCTTTGGGTTTTGCTCTATTACATATGCCAGCAGACCACCCATTTTGGTTTTACTCACCTGCACACATCAGATTCCTGCTTGTAACACTTCCTAAAGGGTTAATAACATATTTATGGTTTTAAAGAACAGGATTTTAAAAATTTGTTGAAGTCTTTTCATAATGAAAATTTGGCATTCAAAATATACAAACCTAATTTTTAAAATTCTACTTGAGGGAAAAGAGCATGTTCCCTTTAACTTAAGATGTATTTCTTGTATGAAAGAGAGATTGGGCTGTTTCTAGGTAGTGCACTGTCAGTGTCCAGTCACAGATTATAAGGAAAGAAGCACTTGTATTTTTTCAAAAAATCTGAAGAAAATAATCTCAGTATGCATGCAGAAGTGGCTTCTGATATGTCAGTATGATGCTGGCACTGTGGTTCTATGCTTCCCAACCAGAGAACCGAGCTATTGATAAATTAGTGTGATGATCTTTCAGTAAGTAAATATATGTGATGTATGATGGATTTGTCATTACTAGTAAGAAAAAAACTTTGTAAAAAACATTTTGATAGGAAAGGTCTTATTTAAGTAAAAATAAATTTAAATGACAAGTTATCCACTCCACCTCTAGATTAAATACCATCTCTGAATTTGATTGTGATGCTGTTTGTACCCTCTTCTAGATTGGCAACGAAGATAAGACTTTACCAAATCCAAGTACATGTAGGTATCTTGCTAGACCCTTCCCCCAACTCAATGCTGCAGCTTGGTTTCATAACCTTTTGGAGCAGGATCTGTCAGGCAGCACTGGGTTGCAGCTGTGGTATTATTGGCAGGAGGAGTGTCGAGGTGGTGCTGAGTAAAGTGTTTGAAAATATGAGCTCTCTTGATTCATACAAATATAAGTATTTTCTATGTACTGGTGTTCCAACCAGTAACTTACTGATACAGTGTAGGTGAAATTCTGTTGGTCAGATCTGTAGTTGTGTGAAGAACTGCCCTGTCCATTTCTGTTGTACAGTGCAAAAATCTCCAGTAAGTGGGTTTAACAATTTTTTAAAAAGATACTTTACTTTGGTTAAAAGGGGATACACGCTTATAAATATATATATGTATAGTCATGCTTATAAAACTACAAAGTGTCGGGAGGTCCTCAGAGCTGTTAGTCATGAGGCTGATCCTCTCCACATCCCAGAGAGCTGAGAAGAAAAGGAAGGCAGTTAGTTGTCTTCTCAAAGAATGAATACTTGTAAAGCATTTTAAAAAGATGTGTTTCAACCAGTCTTTAAAGCGAGGAAGAAAGTATATGCTGAGTGACCAAATAACTGCTTCTAGAGCAGCAGGCAATCAGTGTCATGTTGGGTTTTCTGTTTGTTTTTCCTGTATAAGTACTTATTCTGGTTTACTTTTCTGTGAGAACAATTTTTGTGTTAGCTTTTTCTGTTTGTCTCTCCAATAGCTATAGCATTTTCCTCCAAATATATTAAGAATGGCAATGTTTTGATGACTTCAGCTTCTAATTTCAGGTCTGATTTTTTTGTTTTCTCTTTCAGCAAAACTGTCTATTACTTTTAAGAAATTTGTCATAGCCTTGGATTTCTCCTCAGAGGCTTTTCGAGTCTTCATGGCAGAGATAGACTAGTATGATGTATTCCATCATGAAATATGCTTCTCTTTGCATTTTGTTAATTTAATTTCTCAAATCACTGTCCTGGAATCTAACATTATTTACTATTGTGTTCTGTGAACCTATTCCTTCTTTGTCAAGCTTTTTATTTATTTCAAGGTTCATGTCTTTTTTTCTGGTAAATAATATCCTCCTTTATCCAGGAGGCTTCTGCATGATGGGTGAAAAATCTCTGTAATTGATGCGTGTGTATGATGACTTGTGATTGGTGGGAATTTTTCTACTTGCTCTTACCCAGTGAGGATGGGGAGTAACTGCACAGAGCAGTTGGGTTTTTTAATTTTTAAATTTTTGTTCTAACCCAAACAGGCATTTTTATACTGCAAATGAAAGCTTGTTAACTTTCTGGAAACCAATGGCATAAATGAAAATAAATGCATATAATCTTAATGTTTATCAACTGGTTTTGATATAAATTTAAATTATATTCTGAGAGCCAACATACTACTTGGATTTTATTTGTGATTTGTAGATGCTTAATATGATCAAGGTATTCCTTAACACTTCCAAACCACTTTCCAGATTATGCTGCTGTATTTGTACCCACTCATGATCTAAAATATTCTTTCTTTTAGAAACTGCAGTACTTAGGATTCCTGTGTTGTATGGAGAGGTGGAAAGACTGGAGGAAAGTGCTGTGACGGTTATGTTTGATAAAGTGCAGTTCAGTAATAAATCTGCCAACATGGACCACTGGCAACAGAGATTTCCTACCAATGTCAAGGATGTAGCAGCTGTTTGCAGGCAACTAGCAGAGAAGAGAATGCTGGTAAGAATGGCAAGAAATGAGCCTCTACAAGGTGAAAACAGTTTGAGTTCTCAACTTTGCGTCTAAACAACTGAGAACTGCACATCACCTGGATTATTTGCATTTCTGGAATGCTGCGAGGGAGGAAAGATCTGGCTGTAATACTACAGGATCTTTACATGACTATGGGGTATTGTGGTCTTTGAAACAAAAACGATTGAAGGGATGGGACAGAACCTTCTGAAGATTGTCTTGTGTCTTCTGGTATAGAGGAGAGAATTAGAAATGCCTAACTTATTCTGATATGCTTTTTACAAACTGCTAGTTTGAACTAAAAAAACCCATGATGGTTGAATTTAATTCTCAAAGATACCCTTGTTTATTGTATTAAGAACACTGAGGTGGCAAAACAAAGCCACTGGACTGAATTACTTCCTTGTGTTTGTTCACCACAGCACCTTTAGATTACCATCTTTGTGAGGTTACAGAACCAAACAGCAAACAGCCACCTTTATTTTTCACACGGTAGCTCTGAAAACATGGACCGTGGATGTGGTGCAGTCAGTTTGATTAGACTTATACAGGGTTTGCAGTTTAACATTCAGAATGTGTGTGATGCCTTTTGCCTTTGTTTTTAAGTAAGTGAACAGCACAGAACAGCTGAGTTCCTTCTCCCCAGCTCTTTGACTTTGCTTGGTTGGTGGGCAGCTCCTTTCCCTCCTCTTCATTCTACAGAACATAAGCTGTTTGTGAAAAGTTGGGTCAAATAAAAGTAACACCAGTTTCCAGTCTCAGTCCCTGGTCGGTGTTCTCTGAAAGGGTACAGATGTTTCTAGAACACCACTGAGGTGCTGTAAGGTGCCTTTTGAGGTAGGGTTGTGCTGGATGATAATTCTGCACAGTTCTTGCACAGGAATTAGCTTGAGGGCCAGGTGGCTGCTTCCTTTTATCCGTGTTTCTTCTTTCTTCTCTAGGACCCATCAATAAAAGGAACATTTCACTGGTCTGGCAATGAACAGATGACTAAGTATGAGATGGCGTGTGCAATTGCAGATGCTTTCAACCTTCCCAGCAGCCACTTAAGACCCGTAAGTGATGTGTTGTTGACCTGTAGGCAGACAGATGTGCCTGATCATTGCAAGTAGCAGGTCTCCCACTGGCTGTACAAGTGAGCTTCCCCTTCAGGATGGGCTGTGCATGTCCAGCACAGCAGCTCTGTTTTTGAGGAGCCTGGCTGGTATCAAGCTCAGGAAAACAACAGCTCTTTGACCTGCTGAATTAGGAAAATTAGTCAGTCAGTCACCGGTTTCCCAGTCTGTAGTGTAATAGTATTTCTGCAGAACAGTTCCCCTGAGTCACAAGCAAATCCATACTTTTTTGTTACAGATTGATAGAACATTAACTTGAAGGTAGGGCTCTGTAAAAGCTATGCAATATCCAGATTTATTTCTGAATACATGCACTTAAGAACTACAAATTATTTTTGCTTTGCTTAAAACACCTGACCTTCAGTTTTATTGACACTTGAGACTACTCTTAAAGACACACTGATAATGTTGTGGGAATATAACATGTCAGTAAGATGTTATTTATGTACAAAATAAATTCCAAGGATTCAGAATTGATGAATGCTGCAACTGAAATGTGATTTGGAAGATGGCAAGAAAAACAGTGGAGAACACTTAGTCCGAATTTTTTCTGCCCAGCTCTATTTCTCCTCAAGTATATTGATCAAGATGTGGTTCCATTAACATTCTGGAGCATTCCTTACCTTGTGACAGTAATCATAGAGTGAAAATATGAATAAAATGTAGAAAAGCACAGATACTATCAGTAATTGAGTAAGAAAAACTTGCTGTAAGACACTTCACATGGCCTGATATGTTGAAATAAAGTCAACTACAAAACGAGCAAATAGCAAAAAAATCCCAACCAAAAAAACGCCCCACAAAATAGTTGGAAGGGAGGACGTGAACATAACCATATAGAAAGCCATGAAGAAAAAGTTCTAATGTACATATACAAGCATTTTTCTGCCTCATTACTTACTGGTGTGGGGGTTTTTTTATCTTCTCTTTCTGTTTTCAGATTACTGATAGTCCAGTTGTGGGTGCTCTTCGTCCGAAGAATGCTCAGCTGGACTGCTCCAAGTTGGAGATGCTGGGGATAGGTCAGAGAACGCCATTTCGAGCTGGAATCAGAGAATCACTTTGGCCTTTCCTTGTTGACAAGAGATGGAGACAGACAGTCTTCCATTAGTTTGTAACTTTTTTAGTAAAGTATGGTATGTGGCACTTTTTTAAAAGAAAAAATAGTTTTGTATGCGTGTTCTTAAATCGTGACATTTATGAGCTTTCATTTTATTGGGTAAACAAATGGTCTTGCACTAGTGAAATTTAGGCTAAAAAAAGTTCAGTGACAAAAACTGAGCCTATTTGATGTCATGGATTTTTCCTTCCATTTGTACCAGTCTAACTTAGTATCTGTTCTTGGTGGATTGAGGTTCTTAGTCATCAGTACTGTGTGATGCTAAGAATGACTCAGGTCACTTGCTGACTTACTTTTGGCTGAAATATACTGTTGATGCTTAAGGTCTGTGCCATTGTTGTATATACCATTTCTCTTCATTAAAAGACATGGTCAGTTACTTTATTGCCAAAAATCTGAGTTTTTTGTTTTTAACTTCTGAAGGTGGTGTTCTTAGGGAGTTTAGCTGAATTAGGAATCCTTAAATGTTTGTTTTGCTTGAGCTCTGATCAAAATGTTTTTTAAAAAAGTGAAATTTTATTTTTGCAATTATCAAGTGTACTTTTTATGCTTGAAATATTTTCAGAATGTTCTGTAAATTGAATGCCTGCAGCTTTGTATTTGTACAGTAAGTTGTATGCATTTGTTTTCATGGTGACTTATAAAATCTAGCGGAGGGTGGGGACGATGGGCAACCAGTAGTTTTGACCTCGGGGTTTTTTTGGGTGGGGAACTGGAGTTGGAGGAAATTATTTTTTTTTTTTGGCTGGGTGGTCATTTTTTTTTTTTTGACTGGGTGGTCATTTCTTTTTGTATGAAAGCACAAAATATCTTCATCTTTCCCTTTTTGGGAACAGCATTTGCAGCTGGTTAAATGAATGGAAGATGTTTGTTAGTCGGTACATGGGAGATGGAGAGCAAAGGTGTTTAAGAATTTGAAGCACTGCAGCAGCTTTTGCACAGACTGTCAGACCTGGCACTGCTGCAGCTTGCTCTGGAACAGCAAAGTGTGTGTGGTGAAGGTTTGCAGCATTATAATGGAACTGCAATAGTCTAATATAAGACAGTCTTTAGTCTGCTTAAATCTAGTCTTTAAAGTTGGACTCAGTAGCCAGATAAATGTGGAACAAGAACATTGTTAAATTTTGCTTCCTTTTGAAGTTGTAGAATCAACAATATAAATGTTCTGATATTGCTAGCAGATTATTAGTAAAGCTAGTAAAAGGTGCAATTGGATGGTCATTTAGTCTTCTGCAGCTGAAAGGAAGGGGAAGGGAAAGATGTTCAAATTTAATTCTTTTTAAAAGTGTGTAGGGGAGACACAAAAACAAGACCACTTGAAGGTCTTGTAAGGGTCAGCTTTACATTCATTTCATTTCAACTGGCATATGCTAAGCATTCATAATCCAAATTTGTCTTTAGTTTGAAGTCCTGACACACACATGGTAACCTGTCTCCAAAATGACAATAAATATATAGTGCCAGCATGACAAACAGTCGTTGATTCTTTCTCTATCATCAGGATTTGTTTATCTGAGTCATAAATGTTTGCAATTCTTCCTGAAATCTCAGTGCCCTTTCAGTGTTGGGTTTTTTTCCCTCTTTAATTCAGTGCTTATTTCCAGAGTTAGATTAGGTTGGATCAGTTTCTCTGTCAGTGTCACTGCCTTGGAGAGGTGATAAATGTACATACAAAAGATACAGAAGGTGTTGAAAAATATGATCCTGTAATGTCCGGGCCTCGGGGCTGGATCAGGAAGATTCTATGTTCCTTCCCCTTGCGGGGAGCAGTTTGACCAGGAAGGAAAAAAGGATGACTTTCCTCACAAAGGTAAAGGACCTAATGGAGATGAGTTGGGCATTTTACTGGGAGGACAAAATTGAAATATTTAAACTTTTTATTTCCCCACTGAGCAAGTTGCACTGTCCAGTTATAGCCTGTCCAGTGATAACCTGTCAGAGGGGATCCATGTCCTCAGCATCCCCCTTGGAGACTGCAGTCTCGAGGTGCTTTGCTACTGGGCAGACACCTTGGATGACATTTCCCTCCTTTGGTTATATAAATCTAAGACAGCACCAATAAATATTGCAAGAGGCAGTGGAACTAACACTGTTGTTTTCCAATCACTTAAAAGATAATGTTGCTGTTGAAAGAACTTGTCATACTCTTCCCTTTTTGTCTCTGGCTTTGTTTCTGGCTCTGTGACACTGGAGGTGTTTGTCTTCATCAACAAGGGCCCAGGAGCCTTTCAGGACTAAAAACATTGTGATTGCATGAGATACAGTCTTGGTGTTGGGAGGATAGAGTGGCCTCTTTTTACAGAAGCAGTGCCAATTTTTGCCAGGTTAGTGTGTGGAACTATACAGTCCTGCTTGAGTCCTCATTTGAGGGTTATTGGAGGTTTATATTCATTTATTGGTTGCTATCTGTCAGCAGTGGGCATAGAGGAAGAAAACACACTGGTTTTAAAGTCTCGTCGTCTGTTCAGGCTGCAACGATGCTGTAGAAGCCCAGCAGACAAGTGTGTCTCAAACACCAAGAGCCAGGTGGCTGCAGAGCCAGCCAAGGACTGTTGGTGTCTGATAGGGACCATAGAGGGGTGGCTTGGGCAGCACTTTACTGGGACAAAAGTCCTTGTTCTGGCTGCTGGACGTAAGTGCAACACACAGCACAAGCACAGCAATGTGGTCCAGAAGTGGGCATACATTTTTTAAAAAGACCCCGAAGCTCTCTGACCCATTTCCGGAAAGCTCTAGAAGAAGGGACTGCATGATAACTAATTTGCATAGAAAGTGATAAACTCATCTCCAGGGCAGGGAAAACTTACCTAGAGAAAGGTACCCCCACCAAACCCAGGACCCTGGGCATCCCGTCAGCTGGATCAGCGCTGGAGCCAGGACTGGTGATCTCTTCTCCCTTTCCTCCTCTCCCCCCCTCTTTAATTCTTATCTTCCTCTCTCTCTCTTCCCTTTCATCCTACTCCTTTATATAAAACCCCCTGCCGTGTGCTTGTATAGGAGGTCAGGGATTAACTGGTATCAGTTTCCATGCCAAGTGTGTAATTCACTAATTAAACCTTGCAAGCTTTTGCAGACCCTCTGACTTTTGTCGTTCTTTGCAACCACAAGTGAGACATTTGAGGAAATTTCTTGGTTGCTTTGGGAAGCACAAGTGTAAGAAGTGTTTGCTTTTCAGTAGAAACTGTGGAAGTGCCAGTGATGTAATCTCCAAGGACTTTTGTGCAGAGCTGGACTTTGAAGCCCGTTAGATTTATAAAACAAATTGTTGCCAGTTTTTGTTTTGCGGTTTTTGTTTGTTTTTGCTTTTAAGGTTTAAACTGCCTCCTTGCATTCTAAATTTCCAGTTTGCTAATAGGCAAATTCCCAACTTTCTAAGGATTCTGCAAACAAGTTAAAAAATGAAAAAGTAAATGTATTAACTGACATACCTGGATTCTAGAGTGCTAGATTCTCTTCAATTCCAAACTTTAATATTTGCTCTGTAAAAACGAAAAGAAAAAATTGTCACAGCTCTACATGTCCACTTTGCTTTAGTACTCTGGGATTCATGGTTTATGGCGTAAAAGTGAAACAGGAAGATCCAGATGGTGCTCAAAATCTTTTTGGTTATTAAGAGCCACATTTTTGGAAATTTGTATTAAAATCTCTAGGAAAACTTAATTTCAGCTCAAACCAGTCTTTTAGTGTCTTTTACTTCCTACTCTATGTTATACAGTAGATTTCAAATAAAAGCAGGTTGACAGAAGTTGGTGACATTTCTCATCACACAAAGAGAATTATAAGTCACAAAATGGCATTTTGGCATTTCTTCCATCTGCTGTCTGGAAGAGGATCTGGCCAAGTGATGAATGCACCTGTCAGTTGCACACTAAATTACTACAGCTGAAGGAAGGCAGAAGTAAGGTGCACCACATGCTGCATCCCTGATCAAAAAGAGAGGACGTTCTGATCTCCCTATCCTTGGGCTGCAGTCGGGCTGCAGTCCACTCCAAAGTAATACACTGATGTGCCAAGTTACAGCTGGCTTAGGAGGCAGCTGGACCAGGAGCTTGTCCCTCCCATACCCACCATGGGCCCTTGAGAAAGATGTGTTTCAAGGGCTGTTGTGAATTACAGAGACTGCAACTGAATCTGTGAAGAAAAAACCCATGAAAAAATGATTTGTCAGGATGAAGGTCTTCTGTGTGCCGAAGTTCTTAAGAACAGCTGAAATAATTCAGTCAGCCTTGCCTGACATCACCCCCCTGTAACATCTCGCACATACACAAGCCTTTATCTCAGCTCATTGAATTCACGTTGGTTCTGCCACAGGGGTAAATACGGGAATGGGGATTAGGACAGTTGGCTGAAACCAATTTTGCAGTGATTGATATAATGAGAAATAAGCCTGTTATGGATGATTCCCCCACTGGCAACCCTCACACTCTCCGCACAATATGTGTCTGAAGGGACTGCACATCTCTCCAGGAGGCTCAGGAAGCACCTGCTTGTGGAGAGCGTGACGGCAGCAGGGGAATAACTCCTGCTCCAAAGCACCAGCGTGTACCTGCAGGAGGTACCTGCAGAGCTGTGACCTGTGCCTGTGGGGCACATGGCAGAGCAGGTAACTTAATCTCAAATGATATCAGTCATTTCTGCCCTAACTTACATGAGGCTGTTTTACATTAACTCAGTAATGACATAAATTATTCAAGTTTTTAACCATTCTGTTCCCACATACTCTGTAATGAAATTGAAACTGGATGTTCTTTTAAGTGGCACATCTTTATTTAACCTATTTGCTTCATGTGTTAACTTTACAACCAGTCACTCACATAGGAAACTGCTTGTGCATCTAGCGATTACAGTGCAACAGGAACTTAAATGAACTGTATAACAAGATAGAAATATATAGCCTCCTACAATATCCAGTGTTTTTAATGAGATTTTGGACTTCAGAGATCAATTGAATGGTAAGCTTAATGCTGTCTTGAGGGTTCCTGAGTTGCAGCTTTGAGCTCAAGGAACTTGTGGCTTTGCAGTTTATAACAAATCTATTCAGTTACTTGCCTGAATTAGTATTTAATTAAAACCTTAGAGAAGTGAGGCTTCTGTCTGAAATGGCTTCTTTATAACCTGAAAAAGGGCTTGTGCAGTAGATTGGCTGTTCAGTGACACTGGCTTCCAAAATAATGACTGCTGTGTAATGTCATAGGGCATTTGCCAGCATGAAAAAAATGTTATTAATAGGTATGGAAAAAGAAAAAATGTGTAGACAGCAGGGATTAGGAATTTCATTAAGAAAACTATTACAGAAAAGGTTTCTCTCTGTGCTTAATGTTCCACTGATTTCAGTAGGGTTCCTTACCATGCTTACATTTAAGCACAGGATAAAACTTCTAAGCATAAGTGCTTGGGAGTACCTTGATGAGAGGTGAATAAGGATACAGATTATGGACTTCTGTGTATTTTTAAGTTTTGATAGTACTCTGTTGGGGATACTGTAATTCAAATTGGTATCAAAGAGTGCAGCAGTTAAGTTCCAAATCTTTTTATTGCAGTCTAGGAACTGGTGATGGCAGTGAGTGCAATCACAGGGGATGGACCTGATGAGATCCCCAAAGCCACTGCTCCTACCCCAGCCCCAGTGACAATGCTGTACAAGGAAGAATGTGTGCAAATAGGGCTTACACTGCATTTTATGGGGTTGTTGTGTTGGTAGAAGGCAAAGGAGGGGCTAAAACAGTTCGTCGTTTTTACTTTAAGGAAATCTGGGAAAGCTAATTGCTCATGGTGACTAGTAGTCAAGCAGAGACATTAAAGAAACATTGTATGGGAAAAAGTCCTCTTGGACCAACAGCCATGACTCTGCTGTTTGAGCAAAGGGAGCAGCCTACATGGTCAGCAGTTGTGGGAACAGGCTCTGAGTCCTCCAGGATGGCCAACTTCCAGAAGACACATATGGCAGATACGTCCAGGAAAAGCTTATTCGAAAATTTGGGGCTGATGTACTTTTAACGCCTGGTTGTACATAAAAATATTTTCTCACCTCCTGCTATACTCTTCCTCCTTCTACCAGCACTCCAGCACACAAATCTTTTTTAGTCATCACTAGGAATTTTAATTGCTTGGAGTTTCTGATCCTTCTTTCATAGATATATTTGCCTAATACGTTTGGTACACAACTGGCTTTGCTTGTTGCCACTGTCTTGTGGGAAGTTTCCAAAACCACCCAGTACTTAACAATTTCAAATACCAGGTTCTGTTCTTGCCTGTCTTGTCAGTTGATTCAACTTGTGTATTTCTATTTTTAACTCAACAAGCAAAAGGTCTAATTTTCAGAATCACTGATCATCATCTAATACTGTCTTGCAAATTCTGAGTCATTAGAATACAGGTAGATCAGACAGTACTTATGAAAGTCCTGAATGATGGATGGACAAATAAAGTATGGGAAAAAAAGGCTTAAAAGGAGCCAAGATTAAGGAATCCATTAAAAAAGAAGCTTGGATTTGTATACCAGTCCAAGCCACTTAGTTCCGTCGACCCACAAAATATAGAGGTAGCAAAAATATCCTATGTAAGTTCAATTAGTTCAGCAACAACTCTGAAGAACTCATCTCTAGGTCAAATGCCTGAGACAAATATTAGAAGGACAATGCCAACTGCACCATTTCTATTGTGAAGAAAATTGAGTCCTTCCCTTTAACAGCTGAAAGAAACAAATTGGATGAATCCACGACCTGGGAGAGGTGATGGAATGCGTGACCAGCAAGTCTGCAGATGGCACCAAATTGTGAGGAGCAGTTGTTATGCTCAAGGGCAAGGCTGCCATACAGATAGCTCTAAAGAGGGGAACAGATACTGGCAGTAGTCTAAGTGAATTTATTTGGCCCATTATTCATGAAAAAGGCTGGAGAAGGTCAAATTTTGGAAACTGGAGTAAGTGGGATGTTAAAAGGTTTTATGATTATGCTGGAGCAGACGGTCAATTAGAAGTATTAAAAGCTGACAAGACACAAGGTCAAGATGAATTATATATTTCAATATTCTAGCGGGAGTGGGAAGAGAAGTATTTTGCACAGAAAATGGTTTGCAACAGTGGAGGTTCAAAAAATGAGTGTTGGTCTAAAGAACTGAAAATTAATCAACGTGCCCTTTTATATAAAGAGGCTTTATTTTGCCCAAATTCAGTTTGTGAATGAAGATGGCAGGAAGGGAAGAGTTTGTGAATAGGAGAAGGGTCCAAATGAAAGCAGAACATATTCCTCTGTGTGATATTCTGTATATTTCTCAAAGTAGTTAATCTAAATTGTAAATCATTGGTCTTGCAATAGTTTTACTGTTTCTTGCAAGAATGGGCGATGCAGGAACACAGCCCAATGGGTGAGAGCAGTATTTTTCATCCCTCCCACGTGAATGAATATCAAAGAGGCAATATGAAAAGCTGTTTGGTTCTCACACGTGAAGTAGCTTCCAAGTTTCTCCCTGAGGACATAGAGCATCAGATGTCCTGGGGGACAATCTCTGATTAGCTAAAGGAAAAAGAAACAGGGACCAAGACTGTGCATGACTGTTTCAAGTCTTTAGTGGATAGTTAGCTCTGACAAAAATGCAACTGTGTACACTGGTGACAGTGACACACAAAGGCAACAAATACTGGAAGAAAAAAAAAAGCATAGAGACACACTGAAAGTACAAGATAACCAGTACCCGTAAACAGAAGTTCTCCCTCTGGAAACAAATTCAGTGTAAATGAAGATATGCTTAACTCAGTAACTAATATAATATAATATAATATAATATAATATAATATAATATAATATAATATAATATAATTAGTATATTAAAATGTGTAATATTAATCTTATCTTTTCATGCAAACAAGATGTAAATACTGTAAGAGCAAACCTCCATCATACACTGTCTGGAACCACTCTGCAGTAGTAGTGCTTGTCTCAGCCTACACCAGGCCTGCACACTCTCTAAGAGTACTGTTCACTTCAACCTGACTTCTAAAAGCACAAGAGGAGTATTACATATCCAGTCCATGTGAATTGGGTGCACAATACTAGTTTGAACCTTTAGTTGTGCTTTTGATAACCCCTCTCCTCATTATCTTCTGGGCAATTAAGTGGGGAGTTTTGCACAAGGTCCTCCTCCCTCCTGCTGAGAACTGTTCTCCTTTGTTTATCAGGAGAAATGTACAGCTTCTTCAGCTTCCAGAAACCTCATTCACCCAGCTGTGACTTGGGGGCACTCCTGTAAGTGCCTGCATATCCCACAGATCTAGAGGATTCACTTCTGTTAAACTAATGCAGAGGAAAGGAAGAGAAAGATTTAGAAGCAGCAGGTCCAGACAAATGGAAGGGAACTATGAAAACAATGGCTCTGGGCCTCTCCCAAGACACAGCAAAGGACTCTTATTTCCTCCTCTCTTTGGGGCAATACAGGTGGAGTTGAATGGAAGTTCAGCAAAATATCAC
The DNA here is from genome assembly GCA_013397975.1 of Machaerirhynchus nigripectus. Taxonomy (NCBI): domain Eukaryota; kingdom Metazoa; phylum Chordata; class Aves; order Passeriformes; family Dicruridae; genus Machaerirhynchus; species Machaerirhynchus nigripectus. Next base: position 387,137 of record VZRQ01001037.1, on the reverse strand, counting down.
CCTTTGGACTCAGGTTTTCTTTTATTTCTATTTTAGTTATAGATGTCATGTTATGATTGGCCTCTTTCTTGTTTGATTTTTGAAGAGGACTTCCAGTAGGAGGAGATATAACACAGAAAGCTGAGAGTATAGGAATGACTGTAAGGGGCAATATAGGAAACAGAACAAATACTGAGCAGATATGAAAATGCAAGGTCATGTTTCTGACAGTGGAGTGAAAGGCTCAGAGACACTATTAAGATCACCAGGGTACACTGCAGATAGATGTCAGGGCCCTGAGGGGGCCACTGGCCCTGCAGCCTCTTTTCCCTGGGTCTGGGCTTGGCTGCAGTGTGAGGTCAGCTCTAGGATGGGGCTGCCAGGAGAGGCTCAGTGGGGAAGAGCCATGGGAAAACTCCCTGGGCCTTTGCCCCCAGATCTGACTGTGGTCACTGCCAGGCCCCCTCTCCCTGTCAGCTGGGGACAGGCTGTGGCCAGGAGATGAGGAGCTCAGCCTGCCTGGCCTGTGGACAGCCCGTCTGGTTTCTCCCCGGCCAGGGAAGTAAGAAGCCTTATAGGAAAGAAAAGGCCACTGGGCTGGGTGAGATCAGAGAAACAACTTAAAATGTTTCCCTTCTTGAGTCTTAATGGTGGCTATTTTGACTTTTTCTTTCTAAAGCGTGTATTTTACTGATAATTTATTAAAGGACAAAGCACAGCATTAGGCACCAGCGAGCATCTAATAGAAGCAGAAGGACTAGAAGAAGATTGAGAACACTGCGGGCTTGTAAATCTGATCTCAGCAGCAGAAAATGCATGGAGAGCAATTATGCACACAGAACATTTAGATATATGTAATTGCTTAAGGGGAGTCAGCGTGGATCCTGGAAAAGAAGATTAGGCAAGATAAATGTGCTTGGCAGCTCTGAGTAGGCAGGACAGCTAGAGTGGATATCATTTATCTGGATAATGGGGAGGGAGGGGAAAATTTCTTAATCCTACATAAACTGAAAGATGACTCATTTTCAAAGTCCATAAACATAGTTTGAGAAAAGAAAGCTGGTGGACTGGATTACAGTTGGTAGAGACAATAGGCATAAATACCATGTAAGACTTTTATTACAAAAATTCCCCATCTGATTTTCAGAGGCTGCTTAGTGAACCCCTGAGGCTTTGTGTTTCTCTCAATTGCATGTAAGTAACCCCCACTGGCTTTAGGACTGTCCTAATATAACCTGGGTCATGGCAGCAGTTTCTTTGGCAGAGGCTTGAGCCTTTATTCACCTGTGAATATCTACTGTCACACAAGTTAGGGATACAGGAAGGGGTCTGGCCTGGCATCAAGCACCGTGGCAGTAATTAAGTCACTGATTTTAGGATGTGGTAGAACTGGTTTTAAGACCACTTGTTGCATTTACTCAGACGTGGACAGCACAGGATCTAGGACAACTCTCAGGGCCTCCACCTTAATTTTAATTTCCATCTCCAGCAGACATTCTTATGATTTCACTTTTATTCTACATGAAACATTTTAGAACTTAGCTTGGAGCAGAGCAAGGACATTTTCACTTTAGAATATATGGCTGGGCTGGAAAACTCTTCACAGATCGGGGTCTGGTGTGTATTTCATATCTCCAGTTGGAGGTGTCATAGACATCCACCCATGGCACATTTATGGCCTTACAGCTGCAGTGCCACCCCTTCAGAGCAGGTATCCAGCACTCCTCAGGGATCAAAACCAACTGGAGCTTTAAAACTCAAGTCACTTCAAAAGCTCATTTTCATTCTGCACTGAAGGCTTCACCCAGTTTTCACAGAGGAATTAAAATGGTCAGAGTACGTTTCACAGATGACAGCCTCATTTTCTAGTTCTCAAGGGAGCTGCTTCATGGGTGCTTTTGGCACTGGGATAAAATATAAATGGACTCACTGCCTGCTTCGTGTTTCCCAGACTGCAACATGGTGAGCACTTCTATTCCAGTTGTGCTTTACAATCATTTCCCTACATGACGCTACATTTTTTGTACAAACCAACCCTCAGGCCTGAGGCACATTTGCCCCTCAAACCGTACCGCAGCTATGAGTTAAAATAGAGCAACTCCACGTGGCTGTTTTCCCCATTTTTCCCTTCTGGAAATGAAGCCCTGGGATGTGCACCACAACCACAGCACGGGAGAGGTGTGAGAGCTGAGGTAAAAGGGAGAGGCTCAGATCCCCTCACACAGTGATGCTGAGCGGCTCCAAATGGCGCCGCCCGGCCGAGGGAGGTATCGCTGTTTTTTAAGGTATTATGCTGTGGTCTGTTTGGGGTTTTTTAAGTATAATGGTTTAAGCTTATCACTTCAAAGTGGTCTTGAGGAGTTGTTTGGATTTTTTTTTCCTGATCTTTAAATACTTCAGAGTTCCCCAAGCTGAGTGGATGGATGAGTGAAGCTCCTTGTGGTGCAGGTCTGCCCTGGGTGCCAGCTGGGGCTGAAGGAGGGGACAGCTCTGCCTCTGAGTGCTTCATTGCCTTCTTTGCTGTAACAGTGCAGTTCTTGCAGGTATTCCAGGTAATGCATGTGCTGGTCTGAGGCCATGTGTTTTACTGTGTTTTCGAATCGAGCAATCTATTTTTGTGGGCAGTGGGTTCCGTAAATCTTTCTCACAGGTGTTTTGCATTCATGGATCATTTATTCTGTTTGCTTCCCCCATTTACCCTTATGTAGATCGGGTGAATAAAACGAATAACATTTCTCAAGACTTCAGGTGAGGTTCAGGGTCATTATGATGTCGGTACTCAGCAACACCTGTGAGAGTTCTTAGTGCTTCAGGTGATGTGCATGAAACTGTGGATGAAGCTTCCAGGTGGTAGTTACACCCCTTTTATAGCTGAAGGCCAAGTATCCAGAAGCTATGTTTATTTTGGTTTTGTGCTGGGAAGATGTCGCAGAGGGAGGAGCATCCTAACTTCTTCCTTCGCGTGGGGAGAAACCTCACCTCTTTTCTTTGGCCGTGTTCTCTAAGGTAAGTGTAGCCAGCTCAGTGCCTTCAAAAGGAGTAGCTGTTCTTTGAGCCTGCTCTTTCTCCCTACAAAAGGAAGAATTGATGCAGGATAGATGCTAATGTCTTCTAGCAATGCGTTAAGTAGTGCAGCTTAACACGTGATAATGATGCGAGCAGCCTGTCAGCTGCAGTAGGGTGGAATCTCTGTAAAGCTACTGTTTGTCAGGACGAGGGAGCTCCAGACGCTGGCTGGGGAAGAACCCTACTCTAGTGCCTAGTCCCGCTGCAAGAGCAGGCACAGCTATTCCTGGAGGAATTCCCCAAGCCTGTTCTTGAGACGAGCCTACCCTGGAAAATGTGCTATCTCTATAAATATCTGTAACACTTCTCTTGTGAAAACGCTGTATTTTTTCATGTGTTATGTGGTGGGGTGTTTTGTTGTTGTTTGTTAGTTTTGTGGGGGGTGTCCCTAATTCTGTTATTTTGTTACTTTTTCTATTTGTTTCTGTTAGTTTCTGGGTTTTTTGTTTGCTTTGTTTGGTTTGTCATCTTGTTTAATGAAAGTTCTCTATGCACTGTGAAAGAGATTAGACTGAAACTGAAGCAAGGCAGCAAAGATGTTTTGCAACAACCTTTCCTTTTTGACTTGCCAGCTTGCTCAAGAATCTGCTTGGGAGCTGTGGTGGTGTTTGGTTTGACTTCAAAATCTGTCCGAGGCCGAGAGCCCCTGCCTGTGACCAGGACTTGCTTGTGCTGCTGCAACAACAGCGCTCAGTGACGAGGAGAGTATTCCCGTGGTTCTGGCCATTAGCCAAACGCACCAGTGGTCAGTGATGGGGACTGAATATCGCAAAACTCCCGTGTTTGCGGCAGTTAACCAAACACACAAGCAGCCGGGGACAAGAACGGGGCAGTGGGGAGTTCCCTGTTTGCCTCAGTTAGCTGAACGCACGGGCGGTCCGTGCCGGGCTGGGATGATGCGCTCCCCGTTTCCCCGGGCGCGGCGCTGCAGTTGCGCAGCGCGGCCGCCGGAGGGCGGTGCTGCCCGCGCGGCGCGGCCCCGACCCCCTCCCGGCTGTTGAAGGCAGAGGGAGTTCCGCGTTTGCCGCTGCCATGAGACAGGCAGTTAAAAATTTATACTGCTTATTTTTTCTTCATGTGTTTATATTGATGGAAGCAGCCAAGCAGATGATTTATCTTCATTTGTCAATTTGATGGACACGTGCTAATTGCGTGAGTAGGGTGCTCGTTTCCCCGCCGATGTACGGCTTGTGCAATAGGTGATATTTAGCTGGTAGTACACATCACTTGCTGGATGCTACCTGCCAAACCTGTCATTAAGATTTCAGGTGTGTTTTCCTACAGGCAGAGTAAAATGGCTGGAGGCAATAGGATCATTTTTTGGGGGGAGGTGTGTGGTAATGAGTTTGCTTGCTCCTTTTTTGCTGGATGGCTGAGAAGCAATAATAATGTCCAAAGTCTGAAAGTTTGTGTGCCATCAAGCATGACGTTACACTGTACGTTTCTCAACTGGTAAGAAAATCCTGAACACAACTGGCTTGAGTGTTTTCTTGTAAAACATACTGTGGGAAAAACTCTACAGGATTTAGTTTTGTTTATCTAGCTTAAATATAAACAATCTCATTTTCACAATGTGTGAAATTTCTCTGTTTTAAATGGAGTGTTCATCTGCTTCGTTTGGAAGTGTTAGTTGCTCATACATGATGACAGAAGTGCATTAATAAAGCAGTCAGGAACAAAATGCCAGGGCCTTCACGTTCTGTCTCCTGACACCCTGGAAATCCTAGTGTTTAGTTTTCACTTACTATAGCAGATTGCATAAGTATTGAAGAGAAATGCCCCTGAACTTGAAATGCACTTCTGACCCCTTGTCTTTGACCCTGACACATGATGGCATTGAAAATAAAATTCTGGCAGTTTTGCTGGATGCAGTAAAGGCAAGTTTGCAGAGGCAGACAGGAAATCCATTCCTACTCTGCAGATTTATCACAAAAATGCTGAAAGCAAACAACAAAGCAAGTTTGCTTTACTGGAAACAAACTCACACCTTTGCTCTTTCAAAGATCCTGTTTACAAGTTAAAGCCATGGCTCAGACTGTCTTTCTTCTTAAACTACCAATCTATAGGTGCTGCCTGAAGGCACTTGCAAAGGAAAAGATCAGGAGATATCCTGCTGCTATCACGGTCTAACAGAAGCACTTGATGTTCTGAATACTGGATGATCATGTTTCAGTAGTCTGAGAGCCTGGAGAGCTGAAGCTGAAATGGAGGCACAGGTGTGCTGTCACCAGCAAAATGATTGCTCTGTGTAGAAAAACTCCAACTGGAGTTACCCAGACCAATACAAATCTTTCTGGTGCAAAGTGCATTCCCAATAAGCCTATCAATGGGCTATATCATAAAAAGATTCCAAGAAGGTCAGTTGAAATAACTCTTGATGCTATCTTCCTTGAAGGCTCTGCCCACACTTGGAATAGAGTTGTGTTTGAAGATGGTGTTGAGGCACAGTTTGAGTTCAGCCCTAGCTGTTCCATTAGCAGCCTGGCAAGAGCTTGGGTGAGATGTTAGAAACTATATTTTCCTCTTGGAGGAGGAGGGGAAGGTTTTGAATTTTGTTAGATTCAAACAAGGTGCTGTGAGGCACAAGTAGCTTTATTTTTCAAATATTTATTTTTTATTGTCTTAAGATGACTGGATTTGTGCTAAACATTTTTCTGTGTTACAGGTCATGGATGACACAAAATTAATCATGGATTGTTTTAAGACTGTTGTCAGCATGGCTTTCCTTCTCAGAATAGACCCAATCTGTATTTGGAAGGGACGGAATTAAAATCATTATAGGTTGTGAAACAGACCTAGCAATGAAAGTGTGTTATGAGAACATAACAAGAAACTGCTCCTGTCACATGGTGGTTGTGAAAGTTAATGCACAGAAGGAAGAAAGTGATGAAGGAGTAAAGGGGTTGATTTGTTACGCTGGCTAGAAAATGAATGCAATAAGTTTGTAGTACAATTGGAAGAAAAGTTAAGTATTTTGGTGCCCAGTTTTGTGCTGTGTTTGCTGGCAATGACTGATTTGTATTTCGGCACTCTAAGAAAGTTGTAAGTGGAGGTGATTTGTTAGGGTTGCTGATAACTTGCAAGGTTTCCACTGGGCACTGTTGTTGGTACGGTTTCTGGTGTGAAACTCCATTTTAAATATAGAAACAGATATATTAAAAAGAAATAAAAATTCCTTGTTTTCCTTTCTTTCCAGGAAGTTGCTGTTAACACTTTTCTCAAACTTCTTTCCAGAAGATGTTTTTACAGCCAGTGAAGTAGGCAGCATGGTGTAGTCAGGATACCAAAGAGTGGAGAAGCTCCAAACATTTTATCCATGGAAGTTGCTGACGGCTGCTTTTTACTTTGCATTACCTCTTGCTGGCTGGTTCTGCATGATCACTCCCTTACATGGGTGTGTTTATTATAGCCTCAGTTATGACATGGAATTTTTTATTTGCAGTGAAAGATCACCTACATATATAATGGAAATGCAAGAGTATTGTTACAATGCCTCACCTAACCTAAGAACAGGTGCCTTATCTTTAAAGTCCTCTTGATGGCACTGAAGCCTAAGATATATATACTCAGAGCCTTTTCTTTCGGGTACCAAATCCTATTATCTAGGTTAGCTCATCTGTATTCAAAAGATCAATGTTGCATTATTACAAAGATCCTTTCAAGTGTAAAAAGGATGGCACTTCATTACAGAAAGTAAAAGAAACTAATCAAACTTTCTTGGTGAAATCATTGACTTTTTAAAGTAAAGGGCAAATTTAAGAATTTGAAAGTCCAAAATGTAAGAGTCTTACAGTTGAGGCTCTGTGCTGCTCTAACTTAAATCTTCTGTAGCACAGTCCTTGGATTTTTCAAATATTCTGGAGAAGAAAGTAGTGTGATGTAACTCTCCTTGGCTAAGCCAAGTTGCCATTTGCCCTGCTCCAATCTCATATTCTGTGTTGCTTAGAAAGTGTCCAGTGTGCCAAGAAGGTCTTTATATGAGAGAACAGATGAGATAATCTCTTTCTGAAAGACAGTTAGGTTGTGCCTTAGCACTGTGCAGATATTAAATTAACCTAAAATCATAATGAGTCCTTGTCTAGGCTGTCTTTTAGGTTTGTGCGACTTGTCATGACAAATACTTGGCTCTTTTTTCCCTTTTTGTAATGTTTCATTTGTGAAAGGACAGAACACAGTTGTACAGTTTCCTGGTTTATTTCTGATAGCCAGATCTCCTATCTCATGCCTCTTACTTGTAGCTTTCCAAATGCTTTGTTACAGAAATGGTTATTACTGCTTTACACTGCCTAAGGATAGATCAGGACAACTCAGACCACTGAAATTCCACTCCTCAGTGAACAGGCACTGATGAGCAGCTCTTCTGTGAACACGTCATGGTATTGGTGATCACTTTTTTTTTCCTTTTGCTTATTTCCTTGCCTAATTAGGTGACTTGTGTAGTTCACCAGCCATTGCTAGGCCTTGTCATTGAAAATACTGCTTCAAGTTCCCTTTTGGTGACTGAGCACTCAGTTAATTTTCATGAATAAATCTCTAGCATCTGATCATCCACAGAAATGAATATAAACGGATTATGAATGCAGCCAAATAAAAATTCAGCTTTATTTTGCATGCATATTCATGGATGTTTCTTCTCACCACCTCGTTTCTCACTGACAACAGGCTCGAGTGAAACTGAGTTGCCAAAGTTCAGTGCAATAGCAGATCTCACCAGCACTTAAAGCAGATCAGTCCAACCAACTTTTACTAGTTTGCACTTAGAACTCGATTCCTGGTTCTCCATCACATATCAAATAGTCTTGCATTTCCTTTTTACGGGGAATACTGAACTGGCTGCTTTGTGGTCAAGGTGAGGTATTGGAGACTGCAACCCTGAAATAAATTGTAATGAACATGCTATTTGATAATCCAACTACCCTATCCTCAGTACTTTAATTCAAGCTAATGGCAGTTGCCAGAGAAAACTGAGCATATAGTATTTACCTCAAGGAGAGAAGGAAACCTCTTTCCTTTTGGGTTAGGATGGGTTCGTCTTGGGATTTCTTGAGATGAGCTCAGTTGGTTGGAGCACGGTGTTAGTAGTACCGAGGTCCTGGACTGGATCCCTGCGTGGGCCATTCACTTCAGCAGAACCCAATGATCCTTGTGGGTCCCTTCAAACTCGGGCTATCCTGTGATTCCCTGTGTTTCTGGAAACCTCTGGTACTGTTTGCTGTCAGAGATGAGGTGCTGCATTAGATGAGCATTGGATAGTTGTGGGGTGTGCAGTTTTTTCTCTTTCTGGAAATATTACCAACAAATGTACTGCCTAGGTTGTATAAGTCTGTCAAAGGGTAGAAATGTGTCTTGGGCTGAGGTTTCACATTATTAATTATGTCATCAGGGAAGATTTGTAAAAACACATGCAAACCTAGTTAGCAATTATTAGGTTATTTCTGGGAAATAATGGAAGACAAGTAAAAACTAATTTCTTTCCTTTAGCAGTGATTGTATTTACAGTTTGTAATCTGATTTCTAAATTATGTTAGATGTGCTTTTTACCCCTACTTTTTTTTTTAATTGTTATTATTTTTGGTGGGTGTTTACATTTTATCTAGTTTGCTCAGGTCACGTAACAGTTCCGTACAAGTATCCTTGGCACTGCTGCCTCAGAACAGAAAGTACTAAAAAAAAAAAGAAACTGGAAGTATCCTATTTTTCCCCCCAAGGCTTCTGTTTGCCATTTCTGTCAATTATATTGCAGGTTCAGAGGATGCAGAACTGAAATCCTCTGCCATTTTACCATAACTTAGGAAGGCTAGAGTAGACTGCACAAAGCTATCAAGCTGGATTGCAAGTTCTTTTATAGGGCTGTTTTCCTTACATTCCAGCATTTTATTTGCTCACAAACTGTTTTGACTGATTCATCATCTTCAGGTGTTGATTTCAAGGGAAACACTGTGCTTGATCTAAAGAAAGACAAATAAATGTGGATTGTATCAGTAGCCTATTTTTTTAAGGCTCGAAGTAGTCTTACTATTCTTCTGCAAGAATTTAAAGAAAAACAAGTTGGCTTGTTTTTTTTTCTACAAAGGTATGATATTGTTATCCATCCTTTGTAGAACAGGACCCTACTTAAAAAGGTATTAAAAATATTTTCCGTATTTTAGACATCTTTTTCTGACTTAGACAAATGACTTGTACAAGACCTAATGAAGACCAAGGTAGACACAGCTGGCAAGTGAATTTATTTCATTTCATAGTAAATAAAGCTATGATTTTTGGCTATTTGTATTTTAATATAAGAAATGAATCTCCTACCTAATTTTTTTACTTCTTAGGCTTATTGTTCATAGCTTAAAATTTGTCCTGGAATTGCATGACTTTTCTTCCTGTGTCTTGATATTTCTGGTGCTGTATCCCATGTGAATTAAAACAGATAACTTCTGCCAGTGGTACATGGAACTAGGGCACTCCACTGTCAGTGGATTTTGTTTGAAAAGAGCAGGATGTTTCTGTATCTCAAACCCTTAATATTAGCTTTACTGTTGGGAAGCACTATATTTTAATAGAAAGTTCAACATACTCACTCCTTGTGAATATGTCACAAGGTTCAAGTGTCACTACTTGGAGTGTTTGCGGCAAAAACTATGTGCCTGGTAGATTCTAAAAACATTAAAAGCATGTGTATAGTTCATTTATATTGGATCTTCATTTTGTTCAGCCATGCCCTTTCCTTGGTGTGTATTAGCCCTGTGTCAGGGACCAGCTATCCTGGCACGCACAGCCAGCACAGGCCAAATCCCTAATAGCTCAGTTTTCTAGTCCGTATGCATTGGTGAGGGAGCTTAGAGCACAGTCCCAAAATACCTTTAATTCTGGTTAAGAGCTGTGTCTGACTAAAGTTAATTTTCTTCTTCGTTATGATTTTGACTCATGTGGCCCTGAGTACGTCTGGGTTTCCTATTAATCCATACAAAAAAAGTAACACTGATGCATCCGCATATTCTATTAAGCCCGTCTTCCCATCACTTTATCTCATTAACTGCTTGATCAGTGTCAAGAAAAGAATAATCTTTCATTAGCTCTCAACTTCAAAAGACTCAGATTTTCAGATCAAACAGTTTCTCAACAGCTATATAACAGTCTTTAAATCCAAGAGTTTAACTTCAAAGAACACCTTGTGGGTGTTCTGAACCCAGTTGACAGGTAAACAGTAATTTATGACCAAAGATACGTGTTAATGAAATGCCTTTGAAACCATGGGTAATCTCTTACTCTTCCCCTTTTGATTCTAGTGGGCGGTTCTTAGACTGACAGCAATACAAGTGGATGGCTTAATTAGCCATGGAGCAAGCAGTGATGTTCTGGGGTTTTTACTGTACCATTCTACCAACGTGCTTAAAATATGCTTCATTAGGAGAGGGAAGCTACTCCCAGAAAAAAAGGAGCAGCTAGAACTTCATTTTCACTTGCTTGTAGGTATTTCTGTTAAGGCTGGTCAAGTCTGATGTGTAGAGCAGCAAAGCTTAGCAGTGGCTGGTGTTCTAAGGGGTATTGATTGGGAAGCTGGGAGGAAAACCTGATGGTTTTGTGCTCTTCCATACCCATCTTATAGGGTAATAGTATAAAGACTATTANAACTGAATCCCAGCTATAATAATGTGTGACTGCTTATCTCTGGTTGACAGTGCAAGACAACACAGCTGGATAAATAAGAATCATGTATTCTGTGACTTCTCTTGTTTCCTGAATCTTCCTGGCCTGGTGGAAAACACAGAGCTCTGTTAAATGACATTTCATACTTACTTGAAGTCCATGAAGATTAATCTTGTGGTGAACTTGTGAAATGACACGAGGGAGGGCTTTTTGCCATTTGCAAACCCAATATAAAATTATATAGAATATATATTCTATATAATAGAATATATATTATTATATTAATTATTATTTTAATTCTTCGGACTTTGCCTTAACAGCTCTATCTTGTGTAACAGTGAAGGAGGGGGAAAAGATTTCCTCTGTGATAAGTGAATATTCAAAAGGGATTGTGAAGTGGGATATCAACTGTGCTGGTTTGGGCTGGGTAGAGTTAATTTTCTTCACATTGGCTGGTGTGGGCTGTGTTTTGGATTTCTGGTGGGAAAGGTGCTGGTACACAGGGNGGTGTTCTGAACCCAGTTGACAGGTAAACAGTAATTTATGACCAAAGATACGCGTTAATGAAATGCCTTTGAAACCATGGGTAATCTCTTACTCTTCCCCTTTTGATTCTAGTGGGCGGTTCTTAGACTGACAGCAATACAAGTGGATGGCTTAATTAGCCATGGAGCAAGCAGTGATGTTCTGGGGTTTTACTGTACCATTCTACCAACGTGCTTAAAATATGCTTCATTAGGAGAGGGAAGCTACTCCCAGAAAAAAAGGAGCAGCTAGAACTTCATTTTCACTTGCTTGTAGGTATTTCTGTTAAGGCTGGTCAAGTTGAATTTGACAGTCTGATGTGTAGAGCAGCAAAGCTTAGCAGTGGCTGGTGTTCTAAGGGGTATTGATTGAGAAGCTGGGAGGAAAACCTGATGGTTTTGTGCTCTTCCATACCCATCTTATAGGGTAATAGTATAAAGACTATTACTTATTCAATGACTCAGGATGTTTAACTGTTCCATGTGTGATGCTGCAGAAACTCAGGAAGTGATTTGAGGGAAAACACGCAGAACAAGTGGTGGTTGGGCAGAGAATGTGGGCCTTATGGCACAGTTGCCCCATATGCAAGTCCTGCCTCTTTCCAAATGCTTGAGTGAGAGTATCAAGGGAAAACTAGCACTTTGGAATACTGTCTGATGAATTTACTCCTTTCCTCTGAGATGTGAAACCCATGCCGTAATACAATGCTGGGAATTCTGGATGTTTTAAAGAGATTAGAAATCCAGGCCTAAGGAAAGAAAAACAGTAAAGGCCATATCAGGTCATTGCTTCTGACATTTGTGATTGTACGATCCTGAATGGAAACATCTGAATTACATTCTTCTGGAAGATGGATATCAGCATGTCCCTCTATGTGGATGGAGGATGAGAATACTGCTTTTAGTTAGGACTGTTTCAAGTTTCTGCAAATACTCAGTCTGTTGCATTAGTAGTTTTCACCACATCTTATTTTTATTACTATAA
>VZRQ01001037.1:342756-359743 GCA_013397975.1 Machaerirhynchus nigripectus | reverse complement strand
TGGGGCCTCTGGGCAACAGTTTGGGGGTCCTGACCGCCCTCTTGTGGGCTCCTTGCCAGCCTCCTGTGGGGGCTGCCAAGCGCCATAGTGGGGGGCCCGTGGCCGCCATCTTGTGGGGCCCCTGGGCGATATCTTTTGGGGGTTACCCTGGCCACCATGTTGTGGGCTCCTGGCAGCCATCTTGGGGGTCTCCGGCCGCCATCCTGTGTGGCTCACGGGCGCCATGTTTTGGGGCGCCCTGGCGCCCTCTAGTGGCGCCAACAGTGGCCATGTTGTGGGGCTCCCGGCTGCCATCTTTAGAGGGGCCCCGGCCACCCCCTTGTGGGCTCCTGGCCGAATCTTGTGAGGCTGTGTAGTTAGGATCGTAGAGAGAGAGGTAAAGGCAAAACAGTACTTCTTCCAAAATTCAGTTTTCTTTTTAATTGAAGGTGAGCTGGTTCATGAGTGTGACTAAGTGTGCAGATTTGAGGAGTATCATGTCATTGTTTAGTTACACAGTAGTGTCAGGAAGTGTGCAAGAGGACAATTTCACAGGAATCTTCAACTTAGACATGGCTGGAAAATTATATAGGAACATAGAGATACGAAGTAACGTGAGCATGTATTTTTTTGTTGTTGTCGTTTGAATTTTTTCTTTGCATCATCACCCTTTTCACTTCTCAAGGGTTACTGCATAGCTGTTAATATGGTTGTGTAGTAAAACTGGCTTGAACTGCAGCTGGGCTCTGCTCTGGACACTGCCAGGCTCAGAACTGGACCTCTTGGAGTTTGAAGATTATTTCATTCTTGACAATTGCAGTCAGTTCTATGGAATTCCTGTCATTCCTTGAGCTAAATCTGCTGAAGCTGAAGCCTAATCTGGCCTTCACTTCTAGTGTATTCATGTGTGTGTGCATGTGTGTAAGGAAACCTTCGTGAAGTGCTCTGGGCAGGTTCTGAGGCATCCCTGCTAATGCTGAACTCCCTCAGTACAGTGAGGTTAATAGGCACTGCACTGGCATGAAATATAGGCTTAAAACTCTTCTTTTGGGATGTTTTTTCCTAAGCTTCTCTTAGAATTTTTCTAGTCCTGGCATGGGTAAAAGAATAGCTTCACCCTGGTTCCTGTGCTCATCTGAAGTTTGCTCTGTTCCAGTTGTATCTCTTATGAGGTAGTGATACATACTGTGTTCTCCAGAAAACAGTTCCATTACTGTGAGCTGTTAGTTCCACTCAATATTCACTCCTTGGAAACAATGGTTTGATGGGCTGGGACATGGATTGTTATATTAAGCAAGAAAATAACTTGAACTGCTCCTGTAATTACTCTGTATGCAGTCAGTCTCGGGATTTCTGGCAAGCTCACCTTCATTTCTACATATATAACGTTACGGTACTTAGCATTTCTGTAACATGGCATTACACCTTCAAATTGTTTTCTAGTTATTAACTAATTAATCTCATAACAACCCTGTAAGGTATATCTGTTTGTTTCTGCTTGGGTGACTGTGTGGAGGATAATAATATGTGGCTTGAATATTAATAAACATAAAGTTGTGTATTGGATTTGTAGTTGGTGCTTTGTTTTGAGGTTTTGTTTTGGTTTAACCCTGGCTGGCAGCCACTCGCTTGCTTTCTCTCAGCAGGATGGAGGAGAGAATCAGAAAGGTAAGAATGGGAAAGCTTGTTGGTTGAGATAAAGGCAGTTTAATAGATAAACAAAACTGAACAAACTACAAAGCAAAATAGAGAATTAATTCTCTGCTTCCCATGGGAAGGCAGGTGCTCAGCCACCTCCAGGAAAGCAGGGCTCTGTCACATGAAAAGGTGACATGAAAAAGACAAGCCCCACAAAACTGAATGTCGTTCCCCTTCCTTCTTTCCTCTGGTTTTTATTCCTGGGTATGATGCCATGTGGTCGGGAATATCCCTGGGGTCAGCAGCCCCAGCTGTGTCCCCTCCCAGGTTCTTGTGCACCCTGAGCCTGCTCACCGGTGGGGCAGTGTGGGAAAGGGAGGAGGCCCTGAGGGTGAGTGAGCACTGTTCCACAGTAGGTAAAATATGCCTCTGTCTATGCTGTTCACAGCACAAATCCAAAGCACAGCACCATAAGAGCTACTATAAAGAAAGTTAACTCCATCCTGACCAAAACAGTAGACTTGGAATTCAGTTATATGGTTTCTTCCCCCCAGCATTTTGCCTCTGATATGGAATATTGACTTGTCTGTCCCTAAAGGCTGAACAGAAATGTGCTGTTACACAAGTGGGTAGTCCTGCAGGAGTCAGCCTGCCACAGCTGTGAAAGGAAATATTTTTCAAGAAAACAAAACTCCCACAAAATCTCCCTCCTCCTCAAAGAAAGAAAAACAAAAAAACCCAAAACCAAACCAAACTGAAAGCTGACCAATTGAAACACCAAAAAAAATTATCCCCAAAAAACCAAACCAACAACCCCACCCTCCCAAACTACAACATAGTCAGTGTTTGAATGTAGAAAGGATGTTGTGGGTGTGTCAGGTTCTTCTGTATGTTCAGCAGGAATCTTAGTCTGATGTTTCCCTGACCTCACTCCTAAAATCAGATTTCTTTTTTAGAGTTTGTGTGAAGCAGCACCATTTGTTCCATCACCAAAAGAAGAAAACTGAGGCACTTGGTGGAACTATAAAGAATTGTATATTAGCAATTAATGGAGGACAAACAGGGTGCCCTGGCAGCTATGTTGATTGTTGAAGAATACCTGTTTTGGTAGATAAGTTACAAGTAGAGTTGCCAAGAAGTAGTTTGAGTCATGACAAGCATCATTAGACAGTTTCCTCCAAGGTTTTGGCTAGGTCACTGACTAACTGTGAATTTGGGTCAAGGACCTGACTGGGTAAGGTAGCCTCATTTATCACCTGCCATGGCTGAGATAATAGTCATTAGTCCATTTGACTAGCTGAGGAGGGAACAACATATTTTGGTTTCGTAATGATTTGAGAGCCTCGTCAATAAAATCACCAATACTCTTCAGTGCTGTAATCTGTCCATGTCTCAGTGGCCTGCATGATTTCTTGGCAGCAGAGGGAGGGGGAGCCAAGCAGACAAGCTGGTTGTGTTTCCTCTCATTTCCTCTGAGATTGCACCTTGGAATCTCAGGACGAATTCACCAAGGGTTATCCAAGATGGGACTCTCTTATTCTACAAAGCAGTTCTATCTTGTTGCATAGAAATAGTTGAGACCTATAATAAGGCAGGAATAGTCTCTGGTTTTGTGGAGAAATGGCTCCTACAATACTAGCACTGATTGTGCTCTTCTTCCTTATTTTGTTTAATTATGAACAAAATAGCTTCCTTTGCAATATTCCCGGTTCATGTTGACAGAGGCAAGGCTTTATGTAGGCCAGGTCGGCAGGGCAGGGTGTTTTGCTAACACAGTTGTGGAACTCTCAAACCAGGTAACATCTGGCCACCTTGGAGGGTAGGCAGAGCAAATCTGCATTTCCTTGCGTGTAATTTGCCATTGTAGCCTGCCTGCAGCCCTGTTGAGCTGTAACTGCAGACAGAGAAACACTTGGGTTGATTTGAGCTAATTGAGTTGATCAAGTGTTGACGATTAGCTCAATTTGCACAGTCCCACTTGTCTTCTCTTGGAGCAGCAGCAGTGCTGGTAAATGAATTGCCTCATCAGACCTCTTGTCACCTATAGACAGTAGAGTAGATGCATTGTTTCTGTAGTGTGAGACTGATTGACAGGCTTTTGAAAAAAGTTGGTTGCTTTCAGAATCTGACTGACCCCAAACGTGATTTTTTTTTTTTTTACTCACTGCAGAGTTTTGTCTTCTGTAGGCTGATACTGCCCCAGATGTGGAATTTAAATAGCGATAGCTGAGCAGCTACTGTACAATGTCTGTTTGGCAGGTGTTTGTATTTCAACCTGTGTTTACATTTTCATCTATGTTAACTCTACATCGATGTGGTTTTTTTTTCATTCATGCCCTACTTGCCACTCTCCAAAAAATCGGTAAAAATACCTTACTTGCAGTGTGATTTTTGCTCTTCTCAGCTGATACACAGTAAGTGACAAGCACTTCACAGATGTTATAAACTGTACAACACCCCTAAGTGTAGCTGTTGGGAGAGCTGAGACAAAGAAGGTTAAGTGTTTTGTTTTACAGTATGCAGGAAGATGAAGTTTGAGATGGAAATAGGAAGAAGTTGCATTTGAAATGGAGTCCTGGGGAGTTGGCCTTCATCCATTCATTTCCTCACTGAGACTGCTGTGTTCCTATGTCTTCACACATACAAGGTCTTCTGACATAGTTCTAGGTAACTAAAAGGGCCAAAAGTTAAATGTCATTAATATAATTTTGAATTTAAATTACTATTTAATGTAATTAAGGAAAACGTTTTTTGTTGTTCAGCACTGGAGAAAGGGAGGTCTTCTAAACTCTAACAGGTCAAACCCACAAATGACTCTAAATACCAGAGGAATTTTCTTCCAAAACTCCTGCTTGTTAGCTGTGTTACATTCATCTGAAAAGAATGCTGCAAGGGTGTTTGCATGCACTAAGTGAAGGGCCTTGGGCTGCCTTAGAGCAAGCAGGTGCTCACTGTATCCTCTTCTCCCTTGGCCAACTTGATATTAAAAGAGCTTGGGATGCAGCTGTATGAGAGCAGAAACACAAACTCTCAAGTGATTTTATTTTTGTCTGGGTCTTTTTCATGTGGATTATGGCTGTTGATGTCAAAACAAGCTTGTTACAATATTTGGAACTTGAGGGTTGTCTTGCAGTCAGCACCAATGGAACAAGGATTCTTCTCCCAAGGCACCTTTGAATCCCCTTCCTTGAGGATTCATAACATTTTTGCGGTGCAGGTGTTCCAAGTCATCATTGTTGCCCATACCCTAAGGTTTGATCTATATAAAACTGAAGTGATTTTTTTAGCTTATAGCTATAAATGGGACAGATACTGAAATAGTTAAAAAAAAAAAAAGTAAAATTACTTAGTAAGTTCTGGTAATGTGCACAAGGCTATATTTTGTGATCTGTATTCATGATGGACGGTGCTTCAATGCCTTGATCTATACTTTCTCCACGTAGTGGTGTTTTAGGGGGGAACAAAGCTCGTATGTACATGGGAGTAAATGTTGCCTTTATGCAGATCAGTCCCTTTTCCTGGTAAAAGCTGAAATTTTTAAGGAAGAGTTCTAGATCTCAGCATAAAATCCATGATTTGAAGTTTAAAATTTGGACCCAAAAAATTGCTTTCAGTGAAAACTGTTTGTCAGAAAAGCAAAACCATTTGTCAAGTGACCTGTTTCACATATTCCTTCTAATGAGGAAGAAGAAAAGAAAAAGCTTTCTCTCCCTTTTCTCCAAATGCTTCTGTGGAAAATAAAAATATTTTGAAGTCTCATGACAGCTGACATTTTGTTGATTCATGTCTCCCTTCTGCTAACTGCTTTTCCCATGTTGCAAATATTTAAACACCTTGTGCATTGTGGGAGAAATAGTCTGTACATTTTAATTTGTCAGCTAAATATTTTGTTTCTTCCCCAGTTACCCACCTCCAAAAAGGATAAAAATCCCCAGATTATTAATTCTCCTTTGTCTACTGCTGCTTTTTCTCTTCTGTCTCTGATCTCCAAACAGTTCTACTTCAACATTTATGGGTGTAGTACACTTTTTTATTCTTTTCAAGTTCATTGCATCTGGAAAACATTTTTCTTATTTCTTTCACTTTTTGCATTTGACAGCATTCAGTGCAAAGGCAGTACAGCCATTTATTTCTCCTTTATGTCAGTGAGCCCTCTGTGGGTTTCTCTATGTATCTTTTATGTGCTGGCTTGGGAGATAGAAATATTTAGAAAAAATAGAAAGCAGTGATTTTGAAAATGAGGAACCCCTGTCAGGAGCTCTCAAGGGTGAATGTAGTCCAGAAAAATACCTCTAACTCTACTTTAAAAAACAAATGAATAAATAAAAAATGTCCAGCCAACCAAACTCTGGCAAAATTACAAATTTTCTCAGTCCTTTTAAAGAAAATGTAAACTCCCTCTGAAAGGAGCAGATGGCTTTGCTTTGTTCGGAGATTTTTTGTTTTCTCACTAGTATGTACAGATGTTTCTAAAAAGATGTGGCTTCTTTTAATGAAGCAGTACTTCAGAGGCAGAGTGAGATGCAGGGCATGTGAAAGTTTGGGGGAATTAATTATTTGCAATTTATGTGCCTGTTGGATATTTGCATCAAGATATGTGTCTGTAAGAAGAGTCAACCCCAAGCTGAATCACAGCTTTTCAGTAACTCCATTGTGCTCTTCCACATAAAGAGGAGAGGGGACAGTTGTGCTTGTTCTGAGAAGATGAGGGAAGCCTGAAGGGTTGGCCTTGCCCCCGTTTTACTGCTGTAGGAGAGTGGGAGGAGTGGAGGTGTCCCAATGATCCCTCCATGCTGTAACCCTGATGTGGCGGCACTGATGAGAATCTTCTGGGGTGTTGGTTCAAGGAGCAGGATTTGGGGTCTTATTTCTGATGCTCTTTGGCCCCGGGGAAGGTGTTTATTTTGCCTTCTTGAACATCCAGGTGCAGCCAGCGTTATGCTGGAGTGAACAAGTGTGCTGACAAGTCAGGAAACAGCTCAGATTGGTGTGAGGAAGTTGAGAGTACATTTTCCTGCGGATTGAGCTCTGCTGGCTGGGCTTTGTGCCTGCAGAACAAGTCACCCTAGCTGTCCTGTTCTTGTGACATGGACCTGGTCATATCTGTGCAGGAATAACTGAAGAAGACTTTCAAAACAGGCAGAAAGCTCTGCACATGCCTCATGATGACCATCTATTTCTGGGGGCCTTTTGTGGGAAATGCTGTATTGCCTTCTTGCGGTGCTTACACAGCCCTCCACAGAACCCCAGCCACAGAGCGCTTCCAGACAAGAGGAAAAAAGTACAACTTTTTGTTTATTAAATAAACACTGATTCTTACGAACAGTGTTTATTATGAAATAACCACAAAATATTTCACCTAAATTTGATCTTTTTATGCCTTAGAGGTGGTAATCTCTTCCCAAAAATTTTTTGTTAGCGTGGAACAAACGTATTGCTACAAGGCTCTAATGGCTTGGGACTGTCTGCTCTGGGGGGAGCAGTGTCTCGCGTTATCCCTGTTCCCAGTCAATACTCTATTATTGCATGTTAAGTGGTTTGCTACAGTATCCTGTGTGCAGGGTATTAGAAAGGATCTTATCTAATTTCCTAAGCAATAATGGTATAAACAGTATGCATTTTTTATTATTAAAAAACAAACTGTTGCCTCTGCTGAGTTAATGTTTCTTTTATATACAGTTAGCACCCAGGAGACTGACTCATAAATCATAGCAAAATTAAGTGGAAAGTGCAAAGTTTTGGAAAACTAGAATTTACTATAGACCCAGAGTCTTTGACGCTACCATATAAACTTTAACTTGCTTAATAGTATTTTTATTTGACTGCTGTGTTGGCTAATGATTTTCGTTGATTAGAATGAGGTCCAACCCCAAACCTTACTAACCTGTAACAAATAGGAACATTAAAATGGAGTGAGAGGAAAATAAAGTATGTATTTTTATACTGATAGTTTTCTGCTGCTTCAAATGCTGCATCAATTTCTATTCAGATGGCCCATAAAAGTATCAGTTTGATAGTTCCTCATACTATATAGTAGGATCTTTGTTTGTGGGAGTAGTGTGTAGTACTTTGAAATTCATATTTATGAAGTTGTTTTACCATTCCTCTCCAATATAAGGACATACAAATGAAATACATTATATTTTTGAGGGTATTTTTATTAATTCAGCTGTGGTATGTGTTTTGTTTTGTACAACTAGAGTTTGACATCAGAGGAATCAAGAAATGGGAAAGTTAAAATGTTAATGTCACATGTTTCTTGGATTTATTACCAGGGGCCCAGGTAAGGGACGCCTAATTTCCAAACCCCAAGTTTTCTAAAACCTTACCTTGTAGCTTCACTGAGGTTAAATGTTTTGGTTTTTTAATTTTTTTCTCCACTTCCCATTATCCTACGCAAGTTCATTCAAAACTGCTCCTAGAAGTGGGGAGGCACTTGGAACTTTTTGCAGTGTTCTGTTTTGTTAGAAATCATGGTTAAGTTTCAGGTGAATCTGAGCTAAATTGTGGATTTGCTGTGAAAAAATACAGTAGTGTTTACAATATGGAAACAATATATGCTGCTGACTTGCAGGTCAAATAATAAAAACTGGTTTTGATGTGCAGTTTTTGGGACTAAGTAATTATCATGTGAAAAATGCCCTTAGTGACTGGGTATAAATCACACCTTCACTTTTCAGAGCAGTAATTTGATATGAAGGGATGTGTGGGTCTGCAAGACAAGTGAAGGTAAGCTGCTGAGCTTTATGGGACTTTGTTCTTCTTGGTTTACAAGTGGGATGAAGAGTTCAATCCAGCCTTTATGCTTTAATAGTAAAAGCAAATAGAAAAAAGGCTGAATATATACGATAATCAAGGGCTTTTTGGCACCTCAAAGAAATGCCAGTAGAGGCTGCAGAAATGTCATAAATCAAACCTACAAAACAAAGGCTGACATTAGCTCAGGATATCTTAAGATGGTATTGTTTTCCTGAAAAAATACAGACAACACGCTATTAAAAGAATGTATCATATCTACCTTTATGGCAAAAACCTTTAGTCCATTGAAAACCTGGGCTCATTTTCTAACCAGTTCCTAGAGGCTAATCCTAAAGCCATTGCAGATGAGACTGTGTCATCCTGAAAATTTTCCAGGGAAGGGCTGTCTGTGTGCAGCACCGGAATGTGGAAAGTTTTTCTGTTGGAGGCTTCTGGAACTCCAAATGCATTTCTGTGGGATGTGAGCCTGAGGTGCCTTGAGTTGCTGTTTTAAAATTCTCTTACCAATGCAGCCTCTTCATCTTAAAACAACAGAACCCCCAAGCCCAAGCCAAGAAAAACACACAACCTCAGAAAATTCTGAAAAACTATGTTAAATGTCTTGTGTTAAAACTGCACCAAGCCAAATGTTTAAAATAGGCAGAGCTGTGTTCTCTAGAAGGAAGGAGCTGCAGCCACATGTGTGTATCAGCTCAGGGGTGTGTGGTTACCATGGCCCACAGGACAGTGTGTAATTCTGTGTGTTGTTCAATTAATCACTGTACAAAATGCCTCAATGCTTTCCCAGCCTGCAGCCTGGAACAGGGACTTCAGGCAAACAGGGTCTTCAGGGCAACGTGGCTGAGATTCTGAGGGTGGGTGGCCAGAAGGCAAGTCCTGTGCTGAAAGGACTTTCCTCACTTGAGCACACAATAAGTTAACTACATCTGGATTTAGCATAATCATCCTTGACTAATATGAAGAGAAGGGAGAGGGTTTAAATGCTGAATAAACAAATTACTTAATTTCATGTTATCAGAGAGGAACAGATGGTCAGTTTAGTGTGTTTTCTGACTGCTTGTGCTTCCAGGAGATCCACACTGGTTCTCGTACAAAAGGTTTCCCAGTGTCAATTATTCATATGTGTGTACATCAAGCAACTTTTTGCTCTTATCTTTGAGGTTTGCATTGCCAATACCCTTTTAGGCAACTAAAGGGTCTCAATGTCATCAGAAACGAGTATTTTATATCAGTTACCCTCTTCCTTGTATAGTATCTGTATATTTATCATAGTGCTGGTTATTACTAAAGGTAAGAAATGGCTCTGGGTACCACACCAGAAGAGCTGGATGACTGCATGTCCTGTCCTATGGGTATTATACTGTATAAAATTTTTCCATATCTCTTCACTTTCGCTCCTTGGAATTGTCCTGTAATCTTCTGCCAGCTTCTGAGAAATGCCTTCCTTGAGCATTATCCCAGATCCAGAGTTCAGTGCCTGCAGCACTTGTGTTAGTTGGCCTGGCCTGCTATTGCTGCAGCTCTTGCCATCCCACCTCTTTCCTCTCATGAGGAATTGTATGTTGAAATTAAGGGTAGGAGTGTTTCAGCTTACATTAATGACTGTTGCCTAAATGCAGGGAAGAGGAGTAAACACTTCTGTATTATTTGATTTATTAAGAGAACATAAACAGCAAAAGGGAAAGTCTCCATTCCAAGACCACAGTGACAGAAAGCTTGTTTGTCACTGTCTTCTCAAGCAGTGATAAATATTTCTCTAATACCTATAGTTTCTTATAAGTAACACCTTTAGTACTTCCCTGTGTGTATACATTAAAAGAAAATGCAGTAACAAATGCTTGAACCCTAATAATAAGAGATGTCCAAACTCTGAATCCAGGATCCCTTCATTGAGGAGGTCAATTTCTAAATTTCTGTCTTCTTCTGGTAACCTTTTATTTCTCTGCCCAATCTTTGTTAAACAAAAATAAAATCCTCTTTTGGTGATGTCTTTTGAGCAGTGGGTAGGGATGTGGGCTAATATCACATGGTCAACTACTTGTCAGCATCCTTAATTTCCATATTCCTGCACTCTGACTTTGCAGTCATAGCACTGAAGGTCAGGGTCCTGGTATTCAATGCTGCTGGTTTTTACGTGCATGTTATGGTTAGAGGAGATTTCTGTTTTCTGTCATGCCGGGTATTTGGAGACAATAGCAGAAGTAAGAGAGTATCAATTTCTGTCATGTAATTGGATTAATGATCAGTTTACATAACAGAGCAGGCTCTTCATTGAATTAACTTGAAAAGGGATTATATCAGTAAATAGCAGGAAGAAGGCCATGTTAGCTACTATTTGTTTCAAATACTTCTTCAAATGTCTTGTTTAATATTTTTATTCTTTATGGAGGGTCACACAATTACTGTCCACAATTAAGTTGGGTTTGCTCTAAGTTTTTATTGTAAGAAGTAGTTTACTTCTGCATTGTATCCAAATGGAATGAGAGGGGAATCCTAATCTACGTCTTCCTCAGCTGTATTTCAGTCCCCCTGCTACTACTAAGTGTGTTGCATGCAGAAAGAAAAACAAAGATTTAAATTTTTTTTCCCCTTAAGTGGTTTAAAAAGGCTATTCCTTGGTGCCTTCTGTCCTGCATAGCAAACAGGTCTGTTTAGAAATTCATTATGGGTCTTTGCTCTATATTGCCTCTTCAGATCCCTCAGTTGTTTTAAAATCCTCTAGCCTGAGCTATTCTGCAGAGTTTATTTTGGTTTGTAGCTGTTCTGAAGTAAGGAGTTTATTTAAACTGGCCAGCTCCAACAGTTAATGCAGCATCTCTGAAACTGCCAGTGAGCCTAAATTAGGTTGTCAGAGTCAACATAGCGATCTAGTGAGCCTATTAAAATCTTAATAACTTTTAAAATTGGACTATGGGTAACAAAACATTGTCTGTGTGCATTAGATTTTCAGTAGATAAATCCATTAAACTATGTCTTCTCACCTTCCTTCTCTCTCTGTTAGACACTGCCCAAAGATGAATTTTTAGAAATCCAGTGAGTAGCTTTATAGTGGAACATCATAAATCAGTTATCATTGGGCTGCATTCAGTTCATCCAAATAAATTCTGCTGTGTTATGAAAATTTTCTGCTTTTCCTTGGGTCTTACAGGTGGTGGTTGAAGGAAGGTAGTTTGTTTTAAGAAGGAGAAGTAGAGGGAGGATAACTTTAGTGCTTGTTTGTTGCCTGTTATTTCTTAGCCTACAGTTGTTGCGGTAAGAAGCGACGCAGGGTCCCCAGGCAGGTGCAAAGCAGAGCTGCTGCCCGGCCTTTTTCAGCAGGTAGCTGTTAGCACTTTTACATCGTTTTAAAGCATAACAAACCTAATTCAACCAACTACCATACACCACGATGTGAACACGCGATGGTCACGCAGCATGTTTTTCTACCCCTAATTCCGCTCTCTTTCCCACAGTCCTTCTCCACTTAGCCGAAGTGACAGGCCTGAGCCATGACTTTACAGGGGCAACAAAGCCTTCATTTGATAAGGTTTTACCTATATGCAACACATAGTCTGTCCTGATCTTAGTAAAGCAGCTGTCAATTAGATTTAAAATCAGACTTCTGTTCTCTCAGCTTCAGTTCTGGGCATGAGAACATGTTTTGAGTCCAGTAAAGTTCTATTGCTTTCTTCTTCTCCCTCCAGTAAAGTGACAGATTACTCTATGTGGCAATATCTGTACGGCACTGCCATAAACTGGAATTTCCTCCTTCACTTTGAATTGGAAGGAAAATTCTTCTGCCATGATTCTCATGTATCACTTAAGTTCTCCTTCATTAATAGATGTGAGTGGGAGGTCAAAATTGAACTTGTGAATGTGAACAAAGTTGAAGCCTTAATTATGGAGGAAATTGTAGATTACTCATAATAATCAACTGAAGTTTGAATTTTAAATTTGACTGGCGGAAAAACATCTGTCACTATTATTATTATGTATGAGACCAAATCCATTTGCAGACAAGTAGCAAGTGATTAGACAGAACTAAGAGAAGTAGATGGACTTTTATGAGAAACTCATTATAATTCTTTTCTTTCAAGACAGATAATTAGTAGCCTTTTAGGTATTTCAGCTAGTTGTAATGCTCTCTGAAAGCAAATTAAATAAAACCAAGGATGGTCATGTATGACAGCAATAACTGAAATGACCCCTTCTGCTCTGCTATCCTTTAGTCTTTGCATTGTGTATCCCTGTGCAAAGTGGTTATTAGCAAAAATGAAGGGTTTTTTTTCTCAGCAATTAGCTAAAGGAGATGTAAAAGGTGGGTTATGTATAGCACATATAACACAGATGTATAATTTTTCACAGTCAACAATATCTTGTAATGCAGTTGTCAGTTCCTCTGTGGTGGCGTCAGAATGTGTACTCTAAACTTGGAATAAAACCATAAAATGGGAATTGAGAAAGGTAGGCGAAAAATGTGACAAAATAAGTATGCCTGACCTGAAAGAGAGTCATCATCAAAGACTGGGAAGTCAATATTACCAGCTGCAGTCAAAAATGCTGCTAAGCCCACTGAGCGATTTACAGTAGATTTTTCTGCCTTAGTGCAAAAGGGTGAAGTTGGCTTTAGGTCTCCTGAGCAAACACGAGTTTTATCTGCCAAGCAATCCAAATGCCAGCACTTGGTTATCATTAAAGCCGAAGTGTCAAGAAATCTGCATCAGAGGATATTAATGACAGTGTATTTTGTTATTTAGACAAAACACTCCATTAGAAACTTGTGTGACAGAGCAAGTGATAAAGACAATTAGCTCTGCTACGTGTAGTCTGTGGTACCTTATCTATGGATTTTCTCCTTATATGGTTAAATATTCCCTCTGCAATTTAGGTTTCATCCAACAAAGAAGATTTGATTTCAGATAATTCTTCTTTTAAGAAAGCAGTTGGTACTTTAGTCAGCTATTCATTCATATCCATTTATCCCAGAATACACTCTCATTCATGAAAGAATTCAAAATAAAGCAACTTCTCATTTACAATAAATTGCTAGGCAGTATTTTTTTATTCTCAAACACTTCCCTACCAGTGGCCGTATCTCCAAGGAAATGAGTGCTGTTGTAAAATATTATGAGTTTCCACTTCTCCAAGGAAGCTTAGCTATCCTTGTAGAGTTTACAAAAGGACTGCATACTAACCTCAGTGGACACTAGGATTTTTTTGGTTTTTCCCCCTCATTTTTTATAGTGGCCAAAATAGAAGCAACCAGGGAAGCTGTGTCTTTACAGACAACACAGTCCTATTACCTTGTTCCTTTCAAAGCTCTCATAATAAATAAAAACTAGCAGGAACTGTGGCTCCTTAGACTGGGAGGCTGTTGTGCTTGGTACAAATACACTACATGAAGTTCATAATTTATTCCTAAAGTTTTTATAGTCTAAGCATAAAACTTAATAGTGAAACTGGACAAATGTTCCGAGTTGGGGAAGATGGGGAAGTGATGAAGGAATTGCCCTCAGCATAGCTTCAGTCTTCATTCTCTAGCTTTTAGAAGGGTTTGAGTTTGGGTGGAGGAACCTGTTGGGTCTGGGACAGGAAGTGAAGGGGGTGGTGCCTCAGATGTAACAAATCTCAGTGAAGCTTGCTTTTAAGCATGAGAGAACAAAATGATGTTTGAGGAATCTCAGAAAAGTAAACTGTGCAATGCTTTGAGAAATACAGGCTGTAAATATTGCACAGCACTTAGAAGAAGAAGAAAAAAAACACCACAAAAGGACTCCAAAGCAAACAAAAAAACCCCCCTTACTGGAGAATCTCCAAGTAGCTTGCAAATATCCATTAATTACCTCTCTGTGGGAAATGATACAAAGATCATTTCTCTTGTTTGGAATTGGAAATCAGTTGCTGTTAATGTGTAGATCAACATTGCTGCCATCTGTTAAAAGTAAGAAAGAAAGCTGAGCTTATGGACAAAGCATTAATTGGCAGTAGGGATGTTCACACACAGAGTGTAACCACCTGACCTTGAATTTAAATGTTAAAAAGCAGGAAGAGACATTTAGTGGTTTTGTGTAGCAGAAATCTTCATAGCTCACATTTTGTATCATCTCTCTTTCAAAGTGAAGATTGAGCATTGCTACCTGGAAGTCAAAACCACCTGATTATGCTGTTACTGTCATCATGTTACTGACAACCTGTCCAACTGAAGGGGGTCAAAAGCTTCAGGAACTGTTCTGGCTTTTTGAACCTCAGAGCCTGTATTGTTTTTGTCTCACCCCAGCTGCAGTCTTGGGCTGTCATCTTTGCATTAGAGGTATATTATAAACCTGCCCACAGTTTCTGTAATACATCGGGTGCAACAAAGACCTGCTTTAATAGGGCTCCACTTTTTAGTTCCTCACTTCTCCAGAACTTGTTTCTCTGTAGATATTGAAATAACTTGTAAATTATTTAACTGACCTTGTCTGTGATTTTTTTATTATATGTACCTCTTATTTGTATCTTTTTAAGGATTTGGTCACAATAGTAATCGCATTTTATTTTTTTAGATTTGTGAGCATATTCATTCTGTTTTAGGTTTAGTTACTGTTCCCATGATAATGACTCTCCTATCCTGAGCGTATCAGTTAAACCAAGCAAAAGGTGAAATTGCCTTTCACTACTTGAAAAACTGGGCCGAAGTAGCCAACAAATGTTTAACATCAAATACTTTGTTCCATGTGAATGAGCACTTTTGTCAGTTGCCTGGGTAAATAATAGCTCCTATTAGGTGTTAGCCAGTACGAATGCATGATGAAAACAATCTCTCATTTTCTATAGAAGTACAGCACTGATGCCCTTGAAATAGCTGTAGGGTTTTTTTTATTGAGAAGAACAGCACTGGAATGGGGGGTGCGGAGATGTCTGTGTTTTACTAGTTTTTTGGTTTGGGGTTTTTTAAGCTATTATTCAAAGAACCACTCACCTGTCTTCTGTTCCTTGGGTTTGATTACAAGTCTGGTATATTTTGGGGGGAAGAATGAGATGAAGTATATGGTTATTATCACTGGGCAGAGGGGAATATTCTTTTCCTGACATGATCTTTGGAGGCATACAGCTTCCTTGGTAGGGGCTGTTTTGTGGCTTGGTTTTTGGTGCTTCTTGTTTTGTTTTTGTTTTGTTTTTGTTTTGTTCCGTTTTTGTTCATTCCTTTGTTTCTGAGGTGTTATGAGAAGTGGCAGCATGCAAGACATTTTAGGAATGGGGGTGGCTTGGATGTCACAGATGGTAGAAAGGACGCAAATAAACACAAAGGTGCTACTTCTAGAATGTAGTAAGAGATGCAATGGCTCCAGTGTGGAGGATAGGGTGGCCTTGAGTGTGAAAAGTCAAACGGTCAGATAAAGATTAACTGTGGCTGCATCTGATTACGAAAATTAGGATATCTTTGTTCACTTCCAACTCATTACTGACATTCAGATGCTTTTTGTCTAGCTAGTAATTCTGAACTTTACTCACTTATGAGTCCTCTGTGGGAAGTTCTACCCTTGTTATTTTTTTGTGTGTGTGTGGATTAAGTAGGATTTCCAAAAAATCTGGGCTCCCCAGTAACAGTGAGCTGCCAAACCATCTTATTTTAACTTACAGTATATCAAGTGTGGCTTCTAGTGTGTTTGAAAAAATTCACATAGTAAGACCCGAATTCATCCTCTCACCACTTGGTGCCACTCTAGCTTTGTGAACTGCAGTCTCACCAAAATAACAGATTTTTCTTCCTTTAGGTTTGCCAGGTGCTGTCTGAATTACGACACTCTGAGCACCCATCTTTGAGCTGTGTTGGTCTGAGGCAGAGGACATCGTGGCTGATGGACAGCCTTCTGACATTGCTCAGAAGGGGAAGGAGGTGGTAGGATCGATGATGGGGATTTTAAACTGAGTAGGAGGCTATGAGAGCACTGTAGATTTTCGTTTTCTGATGCTGCTGTAAGTTTAAATCTGAAACAGGACAAAAACATTTCAGTGACTGCTTTGAGACTCTTCTTTTCCTGAAGAGGAAGAGAGACAGCCACTGAGTGTTCTTCCAGGTTATTTCCATAAAAATTAGAAAGAACTATAGCATGTGTTTCTTGCTCCTTTTAAGTACCTCTTACGTAGCACCTCTGTGTGCTTAGGCTCTAGGATCTTGGCTCTGAAAATGTTGTGCAGCATATGTCATTCCTCCACAGGCAACGCCATCATCACAGTTTTGTTTCCCAGTATGTGCAGTTGTACCAAAGGAGATACATGACCCTTTCCAAAGGGCAGTGAGGAGTTTTAACCTGTGTTGATACTGAGATCATATCCTCTCCCTGCAAAGTCCTGTAAATAATGATGGTGTAGTGGTTTTGCTCGGCCTGTTTTTTTGGTAGCAGGGGTCCCCAGAGGTGCCCCCTGTGAGAACCTGTGAGAACCTCCTGGAAGCTTCCACCATGTCTGGCAGAGCCAATGGCTCTAAAGATGGACATGCTGCTGGCCAAAAACTGGGCCAATGAGAGAGGTTGGTGATGCCTCTGTGATGACATATTTAACAAGAAAACCAAAACAAAGTCACAAGATTTTGGATTCTAGTCAGAGAAGAGGAGGAGGTGAGAACATGTGAGGGAAACAACATGGAGAC
>VZRQ01001037.1:294889-336712 GCA_013397975.1 Machaerirhynchus nigripectus | reverse complement strand
AATTTGGGTGGTATTTTTGTTTGTTTATTTTAGCTGTTAAAAAAATGTGATCCCTAAATGCAAATGTTCTTAAAGTTGTTATATAGCAGGTATGTATATAAAATAATCCCGCGTTCTGTTCTGATTTCTATTCTTATTGATTGTACAGCATTCTCCTGGGTAGAATGGTAACTGCCTCAGGTCTGTGACACTTAACCCTTCTGCTGGCTCAGGAAGTTTAGAGCAGTTTATTGTAATAGGTGTAGTTGTCTTACGTGGGTTAGATATCTGTGATATCATGATGTCCTTAATGCAATACTTCAGGATTGTTTCCATTAGGATCAGCTGAATGCAATTGTTTAAGTATCTTTAAGCTGATCTAAGCTAAATATTGATATTCAAACCACAGCAACTTTGGCAAAAAAAAAAAAAAGAGAAATGATTTGGTAATCAATCAACTTTCATTGTGTAAGGGCTGAGTCATTTGCTCTGGTATCTGTAGAACTGCTGTGAACAATAAAGTACTATGTGAAGAACAAATGGAGAGGTTAAATACAGTGTAGCTCCCACAAGGAAACATCTCCATCTCTGGATGTTTGGTAGCAGGGACTTGCCAAGAATTATTTCTTTATCATAGTGACCATGTGTAATCCAGTAAGGAGTAGTTGCAATAATTAGAGAAGGTGTTAGGCTGTCAGAAATTTGTTTTGTTGTTCTAGTGGGGCTTGTTCCTTCTACAACAGATGTGTTTTTAAAAGGGGAAAGAGAAGGAGGGAGTTTGGTTCATGTCCTACCTTGGATGTGAAACAAGGCCCTCTATACCCAGTGACCTCTCATTGTGAGGTTCAAAACTTTGCACAACTAGTGAGATATACCAACGTCATCAGTCAGAGAAGGCAAAGGCAAGGATTAGAATTTCTGAGTTCTTGAGTTACAGACACAGCTCTAGGACTAAACCCAAGTTTCTCTTAACTGCATCTTGATTATTTTGGCCCCTAGAAAAAGTGTTTTCAGGGTGGCAAAGTAGAAGCGTTACTATTATGATCTGCTTTCCAAAAATGGAGCAATAAAACTCAAGTAGTGGGAGGGAGATCTAGAAATACACATCTAAAATACCTTGAGACCCAAGTGCACAGTTATGGTCTCAATTACTTCAAAATTATAAATTATTTTTCTTGGTACAAGCCACTGCTTCTCTTGATCTGAATGCCTGCTGAATAGGAAGAACTTTTTCTTAAGCCACATGACTGCCACTTTGTGTTTTCTTTTAGGATTTACGTATTTTGAAAACACTTTTTTTAGCTGCTTCAGAGGGCTCTTCTGTCCTGAGGGATTTATGTCAATGAAAAAATAGGTGCAGAAGTTTTCTAGCTTTAAGTGTAGTTCTTAAATGTTTTCAGGAAAGCTGGACCTGATGTGATTAATTCTAGGGCATTTAAAGAATTGGCTGTGTAGGGAAGAAAGTGGTATCTGGGGAAAAGCAAATATGCTACTTCAGGAGGGGATAGGGAAAGGATGAGCTGGTAATTAAAGACCAGTCTGTTTGGCTTAAATATAGCAAGAAATAATTGGATAGACATCTTATAAGCCCCTGCCAGTTAGCAAGATCTGTTACCAAGTAAACAGATTTCTCAAGGGCAAATCATGACAAACCCATTTAATTTGTACAGCAGTGTTACAGGTCAGGTGGTGAGGAGAGAGGCATTAGATATATTATACCTTGATTGGCCTTGCTCTGTATTCATGTCGTGTTTTCTTGAGTCAGATGAGGAAAAGTGGTCTAGAGATGTCTGCTGCGTGGTGGGTATAGAACTGGTCAGAAAAAAAAAAATTGAAGAATGTATAATTAGCCAAATGTCAGAACATGGTAATGTATCAAGGAGGGCTTGTAAATACTCTATGACTCATATTAATCAGTCTTTTTATTAATGACTTGGACAATAGAATGCAGAGTATTTTCTGAGTCTGCCAACCCTGGCTGAGTGAGAAAGAACACAGTACATGGGGAGACAGGTACAGAACTCAAAATGATCTGGGGGACAACACCACTTCAGCAGGATGAATTAGCTGCATAAATCCTGCACAGAAACATTTGGGTAAATGATATTCCTGTGTAAAGTGATTTAGGATCTACAGAGAATCACAACCAATAGTTAAGGACTGTGACTGTCAATGACTGATCTATGCTGGAAGGAGAATTTTCTTTGCAGAATTGAATGAAGAATTTTTCAATTACATTTAAATATCCTCATATACTTCCTGGCTCAGGAGATGACTCGTTTTGTTTCATCCAGATTGAATCTTAAAATTGTGCAGTAAATATCTGTTTCCTCCTGCTCTCTCTTCTTCCTCAAAACCAGCTCCAAGAAAACTAAATCTAGACTTGTCTGGTTAATGTAAGCGAATAAAGGTTAATTTAAAGAAACAGCCAGTGAGAACTGTAATGACTGAAGGGAGAGAATGCCAATTTCTTCCTATTTCTGGTTACAAAAACTCTTTCTCTTTAGAAACTGATCAGCAGTCCTTGGATTCCATTAAAAAGTAAGGCTTGTGTGCTTAATTGTAAAAAGTTATTAGACTTTTTGCTACTAGGAAATCGTGGAATTTACTTCATAAATAAATTCTGCATACAGACACGTTTTCTCCTTTTGGTTGTAATAAAAAGCAGGGAACAGGGACACAAATGTGCATTTTGTAAGAAAACAGAATGGCAAAACTTACAACGTTAGCCTGGTATATCCTTACTAGGGCTGCACTGACACATTCATGGTCAGAAGGTTTAAATTAGTATTACCTGCCTTCCGGCTGATGGTCTCTGTCTTCTTTCTCTTAGAGATGGAAAGATTTATGAGGTAATGTGGATTGGGAAAAATCTATGTGGTTAAAGCTAGCCTTGACTCTCCTCTTCAGCCCTCCATCACCTTCAGTTTTGTTTCAGCCAGTTACATCCCTTGTGTTTCACTGCATTGGGCCAGCACTCACACCAGGACAAGTGAGTGAGTGAGACAGGAATGGAAACAAGATGAATGGAAAAGGGGCAGAATTACCTCATGCAGTGGCACTGCTGGCTCAGACTGTCCTGAAGTGTACTTGAAACTTGGCTTTCAATTAAATGCCCAAACTGTCAACTGCTGGCAGCTTTGGCTCAGGTCCTCAGACCCCCTGAATGCCTTTTTTCAATCCACACAGGTTATTTAACTGTACCTGTAGCTTGCAGAAGTAAAACGTATTTTTATGCTTCCTTGAGCGAAAAGGTTAGTTAACTGAGCAACTAAGACAGATATTATTTAATATTTAGCAAGTATGTATTTGTGCTTGCACTGCTGTAGGTTATGTGTCAGAATCCAGTTCCACTGTGCCTGCCCATGTTGCCCAGCACACACACCAGGTACTCCTTTGTTGTCAGTGGGCTTCTGGCACATGCTGCTGTTCAGTGCAAGGGTTGTAGAAACAGTCCCTGGGATATGGCTGGAAGCTTCAATCAACAAAAGTTCTAATCACTTTTGATTTGACATTGTGACAGTCAGGTTCTCAACTTCTCATATTTTTCTTGTAAAAGTTAGATTTGAAAATTTAGCTTAGACCAGAGAGTTGGGATTCTGAAGCTTATATTGATACTTTATTCTAATATTAGAATGTTGAATCGTCAGTTTCTTTTGGAGTATGGACTATTACTTTTTGTCCCTAGAGATGCTCTACTAGAGAGCCATAGGTGTCGCAAAACAAGGTTCAGAGTTCATTTTAAAAGCAGCTTTAGCCGTGCTACATTGGTCGCTTGGTATGCAGGATCCATACAGCAAAGCTATGGTGAAGAGGGTTCACCTAAATATGAACTCTACTTGGAAAATATATCTACATATGTTTTATGCATAAATTGTCAGTTTCTTTTGATGATCCTCCTTCTGAAGCACAGGAGGAGTGAAAAATATGTGGTGATGCTACCTGAAGAGAGAGAGTTCTGTACTGCTCAGGGCACAGCAGTCAAGCTAGTAAAGCCAAATGCAGGCAATGTGTTGAGTGCATTGTCAGGTATTCTGTGCTTTGTCTTTTATTGCTGGTCAGCACCACTTCTATTCCAGTGGTGACTATCTTTCAGATAGTTTTTCATACCTAGACCTGTTTTACATATACGTAGAGGAAATAATTTTGTCCCCTAGATTTTCTTCCCTTGTTTTTATTTTTGTTTCTTTATTTGTTTGTGTGGGTTTTTAACAATAGGCTGGAAGATACAAAGGTAGATTTTTAATAAGTGTATGAGGACAAACAACCTCAGGGTAACAAAGAGGGGAAATGGATAAAATGGCTTTATGTTAACTTTTTCCCTTTCATGGTCTTCTGCCGTAAGCAGATTGGACAGCTGGGGAGATTGGTGTCAGGATGGTACACTGTGATTTGAAAGAAACCCATGTTCCTGTGCTTGATGAAACAGTGGCACTTTCAGCCTTGCATTGTCTGTATGATAATAGTTCTTACCACTCAGAGATTAGTCAGAAAAATTTATTCTGCTTTTCCCCTGTTCCCCAAAGTTGAGGTCAAACTAATTAGGATGAAATGCTCATTCCTCAGTTTAACTATCTCATCTTTTGACAAATAGGTATAATTAGTTCTCTTGTATAATTTATTAACTTCCATATTGAGTTGTGTACAGATTAGTGAGGCACCAGGCATGCTAGCAAAAAAGGCTTCCAATTAGAAGGTGATAGATGGGTTTGTTGTATTTGATAAACACGTTTTGTCATATTTTCAAATGAAACTGGAAGGAGCTGTTTTTGTTTAAATCCTGTCATACCATGAGTCTGACTGGTATTGAACTAGATTCTGTTTTGTACATTGCCATGATAGCTTTGCAACAAAAGGCGAAGATTTCAAGATATTAATAGCATATAAAAAGAGAATTTTGACATTTCTTAAGAAGGATATAAAAAAGGGTTAGAACAGAAGCGAAAAGTGAAAATTTCATCCTTGTCTTGTTTGCTGACACAAGAACTTGTGTCTAACCGTGCACTTGAAAATGCCCCAGAAAGTGTTCTCTGAGGGCATGAACACGTAGCAGCCTGTGGCAGGGTTTGTGCTGAGGCTGCCTCTCAGGCTCTCCTTAGTGCAGGTGGGCACAGAGGCATTCATTGACACAGAGCTGCAGTGATGGCAGCAGCGTTATTGCCATCAGAGCACACCCCTTTTGGGTAAAACCCTCCCAGCAGATGGCATGGCTCCCAAAATTTCCATGGAGAACAACGTAGTGAACACTCGAAGGATGTTCACAGGGCAGGACATATCCAGGGTATCTGCAGAGGGATGGGTCTGGCTATGGTCAAATACATGTAACAGGAAGTGGAGATTAATCAGAGTGAGTTTGTGACAGAGTTAAAAAAGCAGGCCTCCTGGTCCTGTGCCCTGGCTGTATTTGGAGTGCTTTTTTCTCTGTACAAATTTACATACAAAATAATACTGCAGGCTATAATGGTAAACGGGACTCACACGAATATATACTGTTATTAAATAATTTCCTTAGCAATTTGTGTTTTTAATTGTCCATATTGTGTATCATCACAGAGAAATTCCTGGTGTTTATATTCCTCACCATCAGCAAACTCCTGCGCTACTGCTCTTTCTTAAATGAGCTATTTCCTTTCAAATTGATGATAACTGATCCATATACTGCACTCAGCTAAACACTGTGAATCCAGATCTATTCCATCAAAAGAAATGCATTTTGATTTTAGGGAGTTGGCCTAGTGGCTTTCTTCCATCAGTGCTTGTGCTGAGCTTTCTTACTCTGCTCCTTTTTGGGCATGTTTTTTATTTCTCAAGTGGGATCTTTATCTGCTTTGCCAGTCTGAAACGAACACCTCCAATGCTCTGTCACAAGCATAATAATTTAAAATGGTTAGAGAAGTTATTAGTTTTAATTTCCAAAGTTGTAGTTTCCTCTAAAGTTGTTTTGGTTTGTCTTTCAGGTGTTTTTTTGTTGTTGCTTTGTGTTTGTTTAGCTTTGAGGGAGAAGGCACAGTTGTTAGGTCAGAATTTCATACTTTTTTTTTTTGATCTATTAAAACCTGCCATGATTTTCAATATTTTTTTTTGTCCTGCTACTGATGTACTGCACAGGAGTGAATCTGGCTTCCTGAGATAATTTCTCTTTCTGCTATTTCTCTTGACTCTGTAACTTTGTCATTTCCCTTCAAGGGTTTTATTTACTTTGGAGGTGTTTATACAGTAGGCAACTTTCTTTTTGCTTTCATTCGTATCCAGCAGATCGGTTTTTGTTGAGCTTACAAGAGGAGGTTTTCCTTTGACCCCAAGGATGAAGGGTTACTATTTCAGCCAGTATTTCTGGTACAGCTTCTTCCCC
The DNA here is from genome assembly GCA_013397975.1 of Machaerirhynchus nigripectus. Taxonomy (NCBI): domain Eukaryota; kingdom Metazoa; phylum Chordata; class Aves; order Passeriformes; family Dicruridae; genus Machaerirhynchus; species Machaerirhynchus nigripectus. The sequence goes on along the minus strand of VZRQ01001037.1, from coordinate 330,381 downwards.
TAGGAATTTTCTAAAGGAATGAGCTTACAATATGACTGCCCACATTAAATATCCAACCTGGAAGTACTGCTTGAAAGTAAAAGACCCTTGGCTGCTGCTTCTCTCTCTCTCTCCCTTTCTTCAAAATGAGAGGTAATAAAAGTTGTGCCTGTTTGACTACCTGCAGAAAGCTAAAATATCCGGGTGAGCTGTGGAGCAAAAAACTGGAGCAACTAATGAGCTGGGTGTGGAAGAGACTTGAGGTGATGTAGGTTGTGATGTCTTAGTAAGATTACCAGTGCCTTTTCTCCTGGCTGATGCTTCATAAAAGCATAAAATGCTGCCTGTAGAACTTGTCAAACTTCTTAGAGAGAGTAAAAATGTAGTAATTAGACCTTAATCTTCCATGTGACATGTACTAGAAGTAACTAGAGATTTTACAAGACATACCTGAATTCTGAACTGGGAATTAATGTGGCACTAAGATACCAATAGAAGTGAATTGGTTTTGCTCCTATACAGAATCTGTTACAGGCCCAAGGAGAGATTTTTGTCAAATGGGGTACAGCAATGTCTTTTGAACAGCCTGTCTTGATAGTTCAGACTTCCTTTTTTCTTCTCCATTTGTATGATGCCTTTATTGCCAAACTTGACCATGACTTCCCTGTACCATGGATGCTTCTGAAGGACCTGCCCACCAGGTAATATCATTCCTATGGTCTGCAAATCACCTTAGTCATAGATAAGGAACAGGACTACTTTTCAAGCCTAGCATAGCCTAAACCCTGTTTGGGTTGCAGTTTCTCTCATTTCTCCTTGTAATGTCTCAGAGGCTCCTTCTAGCACATATGCTTTCTAGTGTTGCCTTTCCCTGGGCTTAGAATTAAAAGCCAAACACAGAGGGGGAAAAAAGGGTTTTACCTTGGTATTTATTTAAGGATCCTCTGGTGCACCACATCCAGGTAGAATGCACCGAAATGCACCCCAGGATGCCCACCCCAAACTGCACCCACACGGTGATTCGGGTATACAGTTACAGACCTTGCAAATCAGCAGATCCACCAAAGATTCCCCAGTGAGAGGCTCAAGAGAAGCCCCCGTCCTGAGGAACCTTCCCCCTGGATGGGCCTGTCTTGGTGTACAGAATGTGTTCTGGAGAGGACCTTGGTGCTTGGGGCTTTCTGACCCAACTGTGAGGCCTCCAAGATGTTTGGTCTCTTGGCTTAACAGAACTTTGGGTCTGAGCTGGTTATGAGACTTAGGGAATCACAAGTGTGTGGGCTAAAAGCACTCAGGATACATGAAAGCTGTATAAAAGGGTCTATGAAAGGGTATATAAGAGGGGTATATAAAAAAGCAAAAGCATATGCTGTTGGGTTGCTATGGTAACAAATATCTATCTACTTGATTGTGCTGTTGCTGTTTTGACTTCTGTTTTCTTATACTTTGCCCATCACCATTGTGTTCACTCCCTTCAACAGCATAGAACTGATTTATTCCAGCATCAGACCTTCTCTCACAGCACCTGAAGGCTCAGCTTTATTGTTTCTGTCACAGGATCCAGCATGGGCTGTTGATCACACAGAAAGAGGAGGCACTAAGTCCTGTCCTTTATCAACAGGGTTTTGCTTTTTATTAGCAGTTCTCTGATAGAAATTTATTATCCAAATACCTTTTGTGAAATATTGTATCTTTTTCCCCCCTTAAAGAGACCATGGGTTCAGGGCCTTGATCTTACTGGTGGAAAGCTCCTTTGAACCTTTCTTGTGTGGTACCCCTAGCTACAGGTAGGCACAAGAGCACTGCCCTGTGCTGAAGCTCTAAGATGCTGAGATAATACAGACTGCCTAAATATCATAAATAACTAACTTGCTACAAATTATGGCATGGGGAGTTCTTACAGCAAGGCTTTTGCATAGAGCTATTTGTAAGGATGTAAATACTTTTTGACAGAGCAAAAATATTCAATATTCTTCTGAATTGATGACATAACTAATTTGGCAAAATGGCCAAATATTTTTCAGTTATGAAAATAAACCTGCTCAGCTCTTAAAGAGTTTTCAATTAGGTGACTTTAACCCAGTCTGTTAATGATCCTGGAAACTAATTCCAGTCACTTAGTTAGCTTATTCAATGCAGCTTCTGAAGGGGAAGGTTAGAGCCCTAGATGCAGCTAGAGCGAGGCTAACACGAACATGGCTATCACCTGATTTTAACATTACTGGGGGTTTCTGAATCTTCTTAGACAAATGTATTTAGAAGTTGTGTTGCAGAAGTTAAAAATTTACAATACATATAAAGAAATGATACATTGCATATATATAATCATCAAACACAGCTGTTAAAGGAAAGAGCAAGTGACATTTTTGTCTTCCAAAGTAGTTCAGCCTCTTTGTGACTGTTGGTGTTCTGCAATAGAAGCACATGAAGCACTTGTATGGTGTGTTCTTCCTGCTGCTTGAGGACAATAGTTCAGAATATCCTCTCAGAGCTTTTGATGGTTCTCATTCTAGTGGGGAAATTGTCCTTGCTTTAACATCTTATTAAGTAGTGCACACAAAAAAGGCAAGGGGGACTGTGTTCTGGTTTTGGAGAACTAAACTAATGAATCTCTTCATTTAGCAACTGAATTTGGAACAAATGGAAAAGAGGCGAATGTGAATTTCTCTACTATTGGGTCTGGAACATTAAGTTTATAAAATCTTGTTCTTCATATCATCAGATGCCCTTACTTCACTGCGATTTCACAGATAAATACTTTAGAGACTATACAAGTTCTTGTATTTTAACGCTGATGATAATGTATATATAAGGATGAAATACAAGATGCAAAGACATCCAACCTTCAGTCTCCATTTTGAATGTGAAAAAATTCCTCACCTGCTCCTAGCAGGAACTGCAATACCTTCCAGAGATGATTGACTTATGCTTGAGGTTTTCGTGGGTATTAACAGACTCTTTGGTGTTTTATGGATTAGTGATCTTGGGAAATAATATATTCAGGCATTAAGGTGAGATATCAGGAAAATTTGAATATCCCTTAAATAGGGTGCCAACTACAGCAGTATGACTCCGTAGCATTTTTTTTTTTTTTAATTACTGCTGGTATTTATTTGGGTTGCTTCCCTATGTATTTATTTATTAATTTAGGTGTGCCTTCTTTTCCACTGCTCCGGGCCAGCCTGACATGCTCTGAGTCATAAACCCTGTGCTCCAGGGAACTTATCCTTATGGCAGCATCTTTGATATTAGATTGGATTCCTTCAGGGCAAAATTTAATTGACTGGATTTCTAGGGAGAGAGCTGGTTCCCTCAGTCTCTCACTGCTCCAGCATCATTGTTTCAGCAGCTGATTTGTCTGAGAAGCCAAGTTTGAGCTGTAGTGATAGTGGAGGGAGAACAGGCAGTGAATCACAGGGTACAGACTGTGCTTTGAAGCATAAGCTGATTTGCTTCTTCATTTGGGGATGTATTTGCTCTAAGTGTACTGGCACTCTCTAAGTATTCATACCAATAAACGCAGCATGACATGGATGAATACAATTTTATAGCACCTGATTATGGATTACAGGGAAACCTGGAATTGTGTCCATGGTTATTCAGGGAGACAATCACTGTAACAATAATGCAGTAAGGTGATGTATCTTACCTTAAGCTTGATTTATATAAAGGGGGTTGTGACTGTTAGCAGGTTCAACCTCTAGGGCAAGTTGGAGAAGAAACAGAGGATATTGATGTGTTTTTTGTATTACTCATGGCTGTAGAATCTCTTCTTACACAAGTGGCCCCTCTGACGTCAATAGATCTGTTGATAGCTATTTGCTTATTCAGGCACTGCATTGTCAATGAGTTCTTCAGGATCAAAGTTGTTTTTGATAAAATACAGAGCAGTGATGAGGAGAGCAGAGGTTATGAGTATCCACACACAACTTCCATGGAAACTTGGATGTGGTACCTTTAGTTTGGTAGTAACCAAACCCAAGTGCTCCCTCTTCTGTAAGTGGTCCAGGAAAAAGCAAGACTTCAAGAAACGCAAAAGAGACAGAAAGTTCACTGTCAGCTTAGTTAAGTCAGGTGTAAAAAGAAAGTGAACCCCAGATTTTGCCTTTGTATTTCAGGCTGTTTTCCTATCTACCTGTGTTTAGCTGTGTCACAGCCACAGCTTGGGAAGTCTGGGTATCTGACATATTCAGGATTAGTTTTGTAGGTATTCAGTATTTTGACTGTGTGTATAATATACAGGACAAGACTGGTTTTGTAGCAGTATGGAGCCAGTACTGGAAGGGCTGATAGAAATGGCACATTGTCTGTACTGCCCCCTTGGAAGAAGCTGTAATTTTTTTGAGATATAAATGGTTCTAGCAGAGTTCTTAAACTTAAAGAGAATATTAAGAAGGACAGCATAACCAAGCAAACCCTTTTCCCTGTGTTTAGATGGATTAGACTCCTTCCTTTCCTATCTAAATCTGGGGTAGTTCTGCTGTTATCGAAAAGCAGTTTTCATTAGAGGAAAAAACGTACATCCAAGTAAAATGTGCAGTTGAAAGTCAGAGTTGAGATAGAGCTGGTTGCGTCACTTGATCTCTATCTGAATGCTACTGGTGTGATTATCACAGTGCACTGGCTCAGTGGGGAGGGAGGATGTGCAGGCAGCAGGCAGGAATTTCATTTGTTGGGGGAAAAAGTGAAAAATTTCACAGCAGTTGCTGTGGATTTTTACTAGATTTTGCTGAATGGTGCAAATGTAATACTACAAAGCTTTTTTGGTAGTTTGATTTCAGGGAAAGGAGAATGCGTGGAGAAGAGAATATGTGGGGATAAAAATGAGGCAGTAATCTGCAAATTTCCCTGTCAAAGCAGTCTGAGTTGTGGGAAAGCATAGAAATACAAAACTGTGTTTCTTGTTACCCCTGTCCCACAGATCTTGGGAAAGGTGAAAGCAGAATCTCAATCCCACAGTCTCTGATTTCTTTTCATGTTCCATCACTGGAGTGAGTAGGTGAGTGGCACATTGAGGAAACTGGAGCAGTCAGGGAGCCTTTGTTCTGCAACGATAAATTTAAATTAATGAAAAAGCAAACAATAGTAATCAGAGCAACTGTGAAGGACTAAAGAACAGCAAAAATGCATGAAAGCCCAGTAAAAAACCCCAAACCAACAAAACAACCACCCTCAAAAGAAACAACAGAAAATCCCCCTCCTACCTAAAAAAGAGTCCATCTGCTTGGAGGCACTGCTGTGTCCCAGGCTCTCCCTGTGTGCAGATTCTGCCTTCCTCTGCTTTTTCTCTTTGTTTCTCCTGTATGCATTTCTCACTGAGTGACTACAGTCCTGCTCTTTGCAATCCTTGTTCTGCCTAGATGTGCCTTGTCCTGGGAAAGCAAAATGGGCAAGGTGTCATTAGGCTGAAGAGAGAAGGACTGCAGAACTTGCTGCGAGGGCAGTTGCCAGCACTGCAATACAAATAACATTCTCACCAGCTTGCAGGTGAGAGGGGTAAAACTACTATCTTATTTGCTGAGCCTTTCAGAGGAGTCTCCTGGGACAAATGAAGTTCTTCAGCTAGCAAAGGTCTTGAATGTTTTCTGAAAAGCCTTCAGATATTTTTCCCAGATAACTCTCATGTCAAGACTTAACTGCTGTGCTGCTTCCTTCCTGCATAACAGAACCCTATACGGTTCTTCCAGGCTATCACCGTAAGCTCTGCACCCCCAAATTTCTTGAAAGCTTCTAAATTACAGGTTTCATCTCTGTCATAACTTGTGTCAAAGCCCCATCCTTTTACACTAACTCCCATTTCTTTGCTTCCTTTCTTTTACCACAGCAGCTGTGAGATTTGCAGCAAGAAAGGGTGTCACATACTACATCAGCTAAGTGAGGTATTGAATATTTTATGAATTTAGGTCTTCAGTGTTCATTTCTCTTGCTTTTTATTTTATTTAGGAAAACAAATGGTGTCGTTCATGTTGCCTAATGTTTTACAGCAGCAACATCTGTTATTTTTTCCCTTTTCTGTTTCTGAGGATATAGACATATCACACATGGCACTTAAAGCTGCATTTAACATAAATTACAACTGATACACAATTTGTATTTCTCTGACTGACTTTTAAAGTAATTGTTAGAGATTAATCCATTTTCACAAGGATTTTTTTTTTCCTCAGTAGAGTTTTCTTTTTTGCTCTCTATACTTAAGTTTTGCCTCTGATATGAGGTAAACTCAGCAGCATTTGAATCAAACAAGAAATGCCACATTCAAAATTGGGCAGTATAAGCTTGTTTACCTTTTCCCATTCTTTACCACTAGGACTTTTAACCAGGCTCTCATAACTTACCACCTGGATTACTGCAGCATCCTTGCAAGCTGCAAGCAAATATACCCCTCTTCCAATGTATATGAAAATGCAACAGCTCTGAACATCCTGCCTATGATGCCTTCCCCTAAATGAACCCTCTCTTTATGCCTCATTAGATTCTCATTTTGTTTTATCCTGTTTACATCTTCTGCTACTCAGTTTCTTTTCTTCTATAGTCTTTTATTGCATTGTTCACGTTCTTTTTTACTTTATTTGTTATCATAACCCCTTTCTTTAATTTTCTTTTTTTTTTCTGCCAGTTAACTGTAGCTTTCTGCCATATTACTCTATTTGGAGGTTTTCTCTGCAGAATCTCTGTGTTACTTATTCAAAATCCATACTGAAAACCAGTTCTTCAAGGAAATTCTTCTGTAGTGTTGGTTTCAACCAAGAAAACTCAATAGTGCAAAACATTTAAATTCCCTGGATAATAATTTAATCTTACTGTATTCCCAAGAATCTTCCCCTTGATCTTCTTGTCTTTTGTTCGTAGACACATTGAATCACCCCTGTGATCCTGTTGTGGTTCTGAACTTGTTGAAGATTTGAGCTCGGTGTTCATGTGGAGTCAAATTGACGCTAAGGGCCTTAGTCGTGGTTTGCAGGTGTGTGTCTTTGTGGGCTCTTCATAATATGAATTATGCATCTTTGCATTATGCTCTTCAGCACTGAAACTAATCATAGAACTGAAACTAACAGAGAATACTTATGTTTTAGTAAAAATGAAGTTAAACTCATGAGATAGTAATACTTCAGGATCTGAAATGCTTTAATGTAGAAATGTTATTTGTAATTATCTCTGTTTCCAGGACTCTGATCCTAGATTTTGTAGTATACTGTTGAAATACATGGTTGAAGTTTTTGGTAACAGATGAATGAAATCTGAATTTTCCGTGACACTGAAAAATAACATCAGTCGAGGCTTTTTATTTGCAAAACAGATAGTCTGATTTTGTACCCTCTTGAAGAGAGTGCCCGTGAAATTTTCAGTGCTGCTGTCCAGGACTGACCTCAGCTAACACTCGTCAGTGAACTTTACAGCCCCACAGTACTGTTCTGGTTCTGCTGCTACTGCCAGTGCTGTTGAGTTGGAATTCATTGTGATATGAAATGAGCAGGAGAACTTCTGGCTTATGATAGCTTTAAATTCAATTAGTGCCCCTTATGCCATGGGAAGCCATTGCAATATGTGAAGAGGAGAAAAATAAATAAATTCCTGCAGCCCTCTCTTGTTTGTACTTATTACTATTTTCCTAGAGCCGTGCTCTGAATTTAAATTGTGTTCATTGCAAGTGTCACGAATCAGCAGATGTTAAATGCAGGATTATCGTGGTTTAACCCCAGCTGGTAACTAAGCCCCACACAGCTATGGGCTCCTTCCCGCTTCCAGCATGAAACAATTGCTCCCCACCAACCAAATGATGCCCAGACAGTCCCAGAGCAGCAGCCCCTGGACAATCTTTCCACAGTTTATTGCTGAGCATGATGCCATGGTCTGGAATATCCCTTTGACCATTTGGGTGCAGCTGTCCTGGCCAGCTGTGTCCCCTCCCAGCTCCTTGTGCATCCCCATCCTCCTCGCTGGTGGGGTGGAGTGAGGAGCAGGCAAGTCCCTGACTCTGTACAAGCCCTGCTCAGCAATGACCAAAATAACCCTGTGCTATAAGCATTGTTCCCAGCCCAAATCTAAAGCACAGCCCATACCAGCTACTGTGAAGAAAAGTAACTCTACCCAGCCCTAAACAGCACAATTATGAAGAAATAAACACTTATCAGATAGCCTTTTGGGAAGGTGAATAATTTAGCTAGAAACATTCCAACAATAACTAAAGCATGCTGCTGACTGACAATTTATTTCATCCCATTGAGATGCAAGGAGCTGTTGCATGCTGAGTGAATATTGATCTGTTCTATACAGATAAATGAAATTCCACTTACAATTCTTTGGTTGCTCACTTGTCACCAATTAAAACTGAAGAGCGTGGTCATGCACCAAAAATATTAGCTCTCTTCAGTTGCTTGTTATCTGCTGACCCAAGAGGGTGTGCTGGCTTGTTGGATCCAGCTGTGTCTGGCCTTCACTCTATGCAAGAGCTCTTCTCTGGCTCATGTCGTTCCCTTTCTATTATCCTTCATGATGATGATGAGAGTAGTGGGTGTAGAGTGGTGGGTGAAAAAAATGATTACTTGTTCCTTCCTTGCCCTACTTCCTTTCAGTTTTATCTGGTTGTTAGTCATTGTCTTTTTGGATGTATTCTAATCACTTTCTCACTACTACCTGCAGAGTTAGTGGTCATAATTTAAAAGCTGTGTCTTTACTGGATGTGCAGCCATGTAACAAGGTATGAACTGATGAAAAAACATCTGTACTAGAGTCAAAAATTAACTTCTAAGTAAATTATTTGTTCTCTGGATTATGACGTTTCAGAAAGTAACAGGACCCCCTATCAGGAATGTAAATGATTGCCAGACAGTGGGCCAATATTACAGGAAGAGGAGAAAACAAATGACAGAATGAAAGCTAGGGAAGAAGATCCAAAGGAGCACTGAGTTTGCTGGGAGGAGTGTCTGGTCAGCAGACCATCTCAAGCATCTGCTCTGTTTCTGATGTTCCTCCCCCTTGCTGCAGCAGGGGTGTAACAGCGTGCAAGGAGGTTGGTCAGTGGAGCATTAAGAACCAGTAATGGCTCTCCTAATAGGAGTCAGGTCTCTTACCTTCCCTCATGACCAGGGGTTCTGAAAATAATGCCTTCAGAGAAAAGGCAGAAAATAAACAAGATGATAAGGCCGTATTTTGAGCAGTTTCATTTGCAAATCCTGAGTGATTCTGCTGACATGTAGTTATACAGGTATAATAGAGATCATGATCTAAGCCTTGAACCTAAAATTACATTTCAGTGTTTTGGCAGCTCTAAAAATACTGGCATTTCTAGTAGTAGGAGACCATGAAAATACTGATTCAGCAGCAGAATTGCTTTGTAAAGCATCGATGGCTGGTTTCTGAGTGGAAGCATGTTGCTGCAGGTTCTGTAGTACATCGCTATAAAGGAAAGAGTAAGGCCATTGAAAACCAGACATTTGTAGGTGAGGAACATTGCTTAAGAAATCAGCTAAGTTGCAGCTTTCTGACTATACATCCCATAGTCCCATAACTTGGAAAAAAAGAAATTGGGCTGAGAAAACCAGACTTGCCCTGTAGTTTAAGCTACTCTAAGGTGGGGGGTGTGGGGGAGTGGGGGTGTCTCCAGATTCCTCTTCCTTAGGGCTTCTTTTAAATAAGCCCACTGGATGGTGAAATACAATAAAATACATGGCATTTGGAAAAATTAAAATGACAAAGTACCATTGGACAGAGCAAGCTTGTTTGTCACTGTCAAAATTTACATGAATCTGAGACATACAAAACAGAGCAGAAGAACTTACTAGTATTTACAGTATGTGGGCCATGCAGTTATTTTTTCATTAGGAGAGCAGTAAGGAGAAGAAAAACCAACAAACCTTGAGGAAAAAATGTGCTTTGTTAAAAGTGGGGTTTTTTCAGAAAGATCTTATTCAATGACCTCTGCCATGTTCCAGCAAACACTGAAGTAGATCAATGCAGTAGAGGAAGAGCATTTTGGGATCTGTGTGTGTCAGAGTAACAGAGGCAGCCCAGCCCAGCTTTGAAACAGGCAAATTTATTTCTCTTGTGCATAGTCAAAGAAATGAAGGAGAGATAAGGGTGAAGAAGGAATCCTTCTGTTGTTATGCTGTTGTAATGGGCATTTGATTAGACTGGTAATGTTTGTCATGTTCTCTTTTATGTTGTAGACTTCACTGCATTTACTGTTCAAGCAGTGACACATCCTAAGCACATTTCTCTCCTGCTCTCTTCACAACTTTTTGTCCATTCTTCTCCCATCCTGTCCTCTGATTCATGTCTGTTTCATCACCAAAGAAAAAAAAAATAACCCACTTTTTGGGGGTGTTTTTTTATTTGTGTGTCTAGAAGAACTGCAAGCCTTCTTTTAATTCAAAGGAGCCAAGAGGGTCCTTCATTCAGTGCTTCATTTGCATAGAAGACAAAATTAGAGTTCCAGAGTCTTTATTCTCATGTGGTTTAGTTCTGTCCTCCCTGCAGCTGGCAATTTCAGAGCAGGGAGAGTGTTCAGGATCATGGCAGTACAATTTTGATAGGGAAGTCACTTCAAAACCCCTTGAAGAGGAGAATTTAGACCAAGTCTAACACCAACTAATGCCATTGTGTTGGAACCTTATCAGTAGAGCAGTTGTGTGAATCTGTTATTTGAAGGTTGGTATTAGCAAGACTCTGCAGGCTGTTCCGAGCATGAGCATTGATAATATCTGTACTGTGTGATGTAGGGTGAGGGAGGGGGAAGAGAGACAGGAGAGTGAGATCAGCTCCTGTTCCTGTGGTAATAGCTAATCCTCCTGGTGTGTGGACAACATCATTGCTCCCAGATCAGTCATTTGAAACTCGATGAGCCATCAGTGAAACTGCCTTGCAAGCAGCACACAAATCAGAATCCAAGCCAATGATTCTAATGATCACTTCTTCCCCTCCTAAAAGTTTCTTGTGTTTTGGGGACAAGTACTTCTGCTGCTGCCACTGTAGTTGCATAGAAGGAACTTCCTACATTTAATTCATCCCCCATTTTACTTAAACTCAAATGCAAAAATATAATTCCCTTTCCTCCAAACCAAGTGTAACATTACAACTTCAGTGAGAGAGGTGGTATAAGCTGAATTTAAGGGAAACCATCTGGGTGGAATCTAAAGCTGAAGAACTTACAGTATTATACCAGTAATCCAGTACTGGTAGTGGGCAGGCTGTCTAGGGGAAGCTGGAGAACTCCTTCAATGTTTTTTTCAGTTCTATGTATCAACAAACTTGTACTTCTTCAGCCCAGACTTGTTAATGTTCTCATGAATAGCATATTCCAGTTTGGGTTTTGATTGTTCGTCTAAGAAGATACTGACCACATCAGGCCTTTCAGCTGGAAACCTCGGAAAAGGAAATTCCTAGGAAGCTGAAGAAAACTGAGATCCCAAAGGCTGTTCTCTATCAATGGGGCTGCTTTCTGGTTGCAGTCAAACAGCTGAGGGGAGGCTCTAGTCTTGTACCATCTTGGCCTCTGTTGCACTGGGAATCAGAAACTCAGCACTCTCTCTTTCTTAAGAGAACTTTGGATACTGGAGTTTCAGTTGAAATTTTATAGGATAAGGCAGAAAGAAAGGCTCTTTCAGAAAATGTAACTGCATTTTCCCCAAGATGCCAAGGAAGTGGGTTCAGAAACATACCATGAAATTGAAATTTCTCGAAGTACCTTTTAAATCTTTGCTGCAATTACTGTAATTCACAATAATAGACCAGTAGTATTTTTAAAAGCTTTTGAAAGTTGCAAGTAGCATCCATAAATTGTGGGTTGTGAGCAAGCTATGAAACCATGGGTTTCCAGGGCTTTTATTTGAATGAGAGAGAAAGATGTAACAAAAGTAGTAACGAAAAAACACGGAAGTTTGCATTGTGATGAACAGTAACTAAAAAAAGGCAGGAAATGCTTTAGCCTTTGTAAAAGTTGTCTTCAGGTTGGGCATCATCTTGCAGAGCTGGGAATGAGCCTCTTTTATTCTAATAATTGCTTTTTTTGAAAAGACTGGTTAAAATGGTAGGCAAGAAACTGTAACAGTTTGAGAGAATATGAATATACATCTACAACAGCCAGAGGAACCTGTTTAGGCTGCTCTCTATTGGTAGAGATTTTGGTATTCAGGTAAGGTAGGTGAATGGATTGTGGGGATGGGAGGAAGGTCAGAGTGGAATATTGGCAACAAGACAGGGAATGAAGGGAAATGGCCACCAAAAAAGAGCATTAACACTGGTGATATTTACAAAGGGCCCAACAATTGTAAAATGGTAAATAACAGCAGGAACTGCTGATAAGAGAGCTATTTTTTCACTTGAAAAGGAGCGTATGAAAAAGCAATGTGTTTTTAATATGCTTAAATGAAAATTAGTTTTATCTCTAGGGCAGAGAACTGCTCTGGGAAGGATTCAAACTCGGAGTTGGAGGATTTGCCTGAATCTTAGTCTCATCAACCCGTCTCGGAAGCATAAGAAATTATTAGTGTTTCAACAAGGAAAATATTACTAGTAGTAAAGACTACTTAATGAGAATACAGTGGCTATCAAAAAAACCACAATTCAGGAATGGTATTTAATTGTTGGAGGAAGTCCACAGAACAAACTCAAATACATATTATACTGAGGGATTCAGGGATTGCAGTCCACTGTCTTTATCAAAGAGATCTGGAGAGGAATTTCATCAGTATGTACATAAGGGCTGAGAAAATAAAAGGCACATCTATATGACTGTTGTCTGATGAATCAACTGTCTGAAAAAGCAGGAAATTACACACCTTGGAGTCAGGGGAAAACACGTGTGAGAATGGGCTTTGTGAGCTATACGACTGCAACATCTTGTCAAGACAAACCCCAACACGATGCATCAGCCCAAGCTGAGAAGGAATAACAGCTGGTGTACACTACAGTGGTACTGTCCACAATTTTACTTCAGTTCTGTGCCATGTGACTGCTCATTAGTGGGTGCAGTAGGATGTATGAGTCAGTGTGTGGCCTGCCAAGATGTATCTGAAGGACCTGTGCAGCCTTCAGCATGGACAACCTACAGAACAAAGAAATGAAGAAATCCTGTCCAGACAGCAGGCTTCTGAAAGCAGCATCTCTCTATCCACCTGGGCTGATGCACTGTGTTAGAGTTTGCCTTGATGTGATTTTGCAGTCACACAGCAAGGTACAAAAGGGATGTCACATAACTCAGTTGTTAATGAAGCAGCTCCTCACTGAATGCTACAACTCATCATGTGCCTCCTCTGACATGGCATGAAAGAAGGGGCTTTATTTTAGAAGGAAGAAGTGCCAATGAGAAATGAAAAAGAAAGAAGCTGTTGAGTACAATGCACATTTCTCAGTGTTGCTTGTTTTGCTGTACCCGTGCATTGCAGGTAATTAGGTGACTCATTTGAAGCAGACCCCCCACCTCCTCAAGTGTTTTGGTAGGCGGGTGATTGCTCCCAGGCTTGTAGGTGAATGAATTTCTCATCAGTGGTTTGGCATCCCAGGCAGTGATGTAGATCTTCTGATAAGAAAATCAATTGCATTGCTAAGTTTCACAATTTGATTACTTTATAAAAAGTCTCTAGAGCAGCTCTCTGTGTGATTATATAGACTTCTGAACTGCAGGCTTAGTCCCACGTGCTTCACAGGTCTAAACAATTTGTAGTAATTATTTTGATTAGACATGTACTGAAATGCTACTGCAATAATGAACACGACGATGTGCAAATTATAGACAAGAATATGCATAAAAGCCTTAAAGATAAATATAACAAGGCTAAATGCAGCTCTGAAATTATTGTGTGAATGCATTCCTGAGGTTTATGTTAAGTGATGTTTTTGAGTTCAAATCCCTTGTCAGCTTGGATGTCTCTGCAACAAGAGTAGTTTTGCAGATCAGATCTCCTTCCATTTCTCTCATTTCTGATCTATTTTGAGTGATCAAGTATTAATGTACATACATAAAATATGGTAAACTGGGTTACTGTTAGTGATGAGCTTATTATAGCAAAAGAGCTGTAGACTTTAAAACTCATTAAAAAGAAAATATTGACGGTATCAAAGGCAAGTCATCCAGACATCTGAATCTGTTAGACTGTTTAATATCATGCTCAACATTAAAGTATGGTTAAAATAACAGAAATTAGTCAAATTAACTTCAGAGCTTTGTGTTAGTAGGAACATATTTTTGCCCTGTAGATCAGGCTCTGTGAAAAACCATCACTCGTTATTAAGAGCAAGGTTTTCGAATATAATTTTTGGAGATACTCAAAACTTATCTGAGTAAGATCCTAAGCAACCTGAAGTAACTGGACCTGTTTTGAGCACAGGAGTGGGTTAGAGAACTCCAAACTTCCCTTCCAAACTAAATTGTATCATTCTAGGGTTAGCTGATAAGACTTTCTGTGTGACGAGAAGAATGAAAAGCACTTGCCTGCAAGAAAATCAGTTTAAGTAAGTAGAAAAAGACAAATATAGATGAATTAATAGTTTGAATATAGTATATTTGGGGTTTTTTTACTTCTTTCTTAGAGCCCCTACATAATCTGTTCTCTCACTTGAGATGTACAGATCTCCCCTTAATGAAAAGAATCCACAAACTGGTTTTAAGTAGTATCTAACTCTTGTACTGAAAAGTGTCAGTAGAAATGGCAGGAATTAGGGGGAGGATAATATTCCTTTTGAAGGCCCACTTTGTTTGAGAAATGAGGTTTAATGACTACTTTTTGTCCAATTCTATTTATTTCCCAGCAAAGATATGAAATTCACAATACCAGCAAATGCAAGCCTTGAAAGTAGGATGAGAAGTTAGACTATGCAGTGTGGGCTTTCCACTGAATTCAGAGTGGAATGGATTTTCAGAAACCAGTGGGGGAGCATTAGTTCTTATTTTAGGTGACAACACTGTTGGATAATTAAGGCCCTATTTTCTCAGCACTGTGGGAGAGTGTGGATATTACAATGCCTGCACATTTTCTGTCTCCTTTGCTTGAAGGTTGTACTCAACCTTTATTTTATGTGTAAGTGAATGAGCCTAGTTTGAATTTATGACAGGTTCTTTTACCATAATAGTCTGGCGTAAGGCATAATTTTTGCCTTCTCTGCATAAAATTCTGTGTATAGCTTCTATTTCACTTTTTCTTTGCACTGCTTTGTAAGAAAGAGAGTAACCATTGTTCTTTGTACAGAGGAAAGTTCAAATACCTTTCATTTTTAAAGGTGACATCAGTGGCCTAAGTTATTTGGGAGTGAGTTAGAGTAACACAGATTGACTGTCACAGCAGAGATTTGTGAATTGTTTCTTAAAATTCTTTCCTGGCAATTTTCCTGGGGTGTGGGCTGTATTAATTTTATTTTTTATTAATTTTATTTTTTATTTACTTTTTATTTTTAATTTTAGGTCACACTTCAGGTGGGGCCAAACATGTTCCTCCTGTGCTGATAAAGAATGTGCCTGTTGTTCCTTGTTAGATAATGACAACTGTGTTTTCAGTAAGTATCCTTAGGATGCATTTACCTCCCTTAGGAAGGAGCTAAAGTCTGTTTAGTCCTAGGGTGTGGTCTGCATGGAAGCTCTGCAGTTGTATGTGTGCTTTAGGTTGACAGATGGCACTTCAGTCTTTCTAGATATAATTTTACAGTAGCCCTTTTCCACGTGGCACATTGATTTTGGCAGTGAGATGTATTAAACCTAGTTTTGGTGACCAAAAAATTTCACTTTCAAGTGGCAACAGGAACATTGTCAGGATGGATGCAGGAAGACATCCACTGGGTCTCGAGGAGCATCCTGTAACAGTGCAGCATTGTGTAAAAGCCAAGGAGAGAAATACAGAAAAGGAGCCTGATCTGATTAAAAATACAGCAAAAAGATGCATACAAAATGTTTATATCTAATCAGTTTAGTGTTTTCCAATGTTTTTTCATCCTGTTGGTGCTTTTTCAGATAGCTCAACTCCTAAAAGATCAGTCCTGCCTCTATATGACTTGTAATTTGACAACTTTGGGCAGTATAGTGGCACGCTTGCCCTAAAATCTCATGGCAGAAATGGGAACATTGAGACAGTTAGATGCTAAAATGGAGGAGTATAAAGCAAACACAGTTTTTTGATTTCCTTTCTTCCAGTTAGGAGGTCTGTTCACTTTTCTTCCATTTCACCACAGCTTGAGTCAGGCAAGGCAGGAGTTAAGGAGCTTGGCCAGGGTATGGAATGGACTGGGCCCTTATGTGCCTGTTAAACCGTGTTGTACATCCACTAACAAGCCTGCCGTTCATTTTTTCAATAAATCCTGCACAGAGGTATTAGGGTCTGTGAACTGACAATTGATTTGCTGCCTGGAAAATTATTCTTTATTGATTTATATTACACAGTGGCAACCGCAAATCTATAGCAGCCTTAATCAGAGAGAAAATGCTAAAGTTAGTGTCATTCTTACTTAGTCAGGCAATTACAAGTAGGAGAATTGGTTTAGTACCTCTAGGTGACATCTACATATTATTCAATTATGAATCTCAGTAATCCATGAATTACAATACATAAAAGCATGTGAGATCTGGTTAATTAATTTTTTTTTGTAATATGAACAGTGCCCTTTGTGCAAGAAGGTGTTTTAAATGTCAACCTAGCATTTAAAGTGAAATTTGGCACCAGAAACTAAGTATGATTTTTAATGAAGATTCTTGGGATCTTTACTGTACCTGGTATTTTTCTCATATTTCGTGTGAACTGGACAAAATTAAGAATCTGAGATATTTACAGAGTTTGTATATGTGATATTTTTAAAATTAGTAGATGTTCCATTTTTTTTGATTCTGAGCTGAAAATTGATTGTGTATGACAGGATAGATCCATCCATACACACAGGAACTGTGATTCTGGGCTGGACGTTCTTGAACTGTCTTGACAACAGACTGAAATCAAAGAGCAGACACCCAGAGCTCATTCTGGACCAAATTTTCCAGCCTTACTTTCCATTAACTCCATAGTCTGTGTCAGAGCCAGCTGTGCATACATGGCTGTCATTGCAAACCCTTCAGTTCTGTGGGCTGGAAACTGGGGGTTGCTGGACAGACATGTGCCAAAGGATTTGCACAGGATGGGGCTGGTACCACGGAACTGCAAACTAAGGGCTGGATGGAAAAACCTCTTGGTGATGAGGTTGGGATCTCTGGAGTTTGACTGCAAAGCTTTGGGAACACATCTGAGATGTGGAATTTAGCCTTTTCATTTTTCTCAGGAAAGTGTATCAAAATAAATGTACCTCACTCCATTGGTAAAGTAGAGATGGATCTCTGTGGGTTTTGAGATGAGTTACTAAAAATCATTTTCCTTCTCAGAGAAGAAAGTGTGGGGATTAGAAAGAGAAAACAGGCTGTGTTGTATTATGTAAGGCTACAGTTTTTAAAGTTATTTCTCCTGCAAGAGTAGAATGCAACTTCCTCTCAATGGATTTTGTATTTATTTAGTAGCTAAAGGATATTTTCCTGCTTTGCAGGCAGTGGTATCTGGTATGGCCCAAAGTTTTCTGTGGATCCGGTCCTGTTGACATGGCATCTTAACTGAAATAGTTCAGAAAAAAATAAAATACTGGTTCAAGGGAGTGAATTTGCTGTCCCTGTGGCTCACCATACTGAGGTGTTTTTCCAGGCAGTGTGAAAAGTGCAGCTTCTTCTGGATCTATTTCCATTAAGTATTTACGACCCTCATAAGCTTGTCTGCTTTATCACTGACTGACATAATTGGGAGTCTTGAAAAAATTCCAGAACCCAGTTATCTCATCCTGTTGGTCACTATTAAGTCTCTGACCCAGAAAGCAAAAATTATGAAATATGAGCCAGGTCTGTGCTGTGTGAGGCTTTGTCAGTAGCCAGGCAGGAGAAGCACAAAGAAATTCAGAGCCCAAGTCTCCTGCACAGCCTGTGCTGGTCTGTTGTGCTGCACCTTCAGCTGCAAGAAGCATGCTGCTGCTGCTGCTGCTTGGCAGTTCCAAGGGATGGTAATTGTCAATACCTGCATCCAGACCTCCTTTTACAACACAACATGCCACCAATGGTTTTTTTCATTCTATTACTTTCTGCCAACAAAGATACTGGCTTTTTAAAACCAGACATTTTGAAGCGGGAGTGGTGATTCTTACTGTAGACAAGCAGGTTAATGAAGATGTTATGAAAATTCCTTTTCATCAGTGAAAACTTGGAAATCAATTGCCAAAAGCCATTCCCTATCCCGGTGTGATTTTGTTGTGTTTGACCAGAGTGTTTGATAAGCATTAGTTCTTGCTGAGAGCAAAGAGTAAATTCTATTTCAGGCGTCGCTTTCCCACGTTTGGAAAAGGGAAGTACCAGGAGGGCACTTAGACCTGTGGGTCTGATCACTGTTTCCAGGGAATGGGTGGCCCTCTCCAGCAGGCCCTCGGTTGGCAGCCTAGTAGTAAGTAATGCTAATAAGGTCACAGAAATATCCAAATACCTTTGGAAAGCTCTTAGGCTTCAGGAATTTGTTCAAAAATGCTACTTTTGAAATATTTACTCAGTGTGTTTATTATACATTTTTCCTGTATTTTTGTGAAGTTCAGGGAGCTCTTAAGTATTCTACTAGAGTACAGTGTAGGAGAAAACTACTTCTAGCTGAAAAAGTAGATGCTTTAAGTCATGTTCCTCCCACCCTGGCAGCACCTCTTTGCATGGAAGTGCTGAAAAAAACAAGGCTGCTGACTAGCCATTTAGAGTTAATCTTCACTGCCAGAGATGCAGGTGATTTCAAAGTCAGGCAAGGACAGAAATGCATGCTCTGATTTATGGCAGGGGTGTAATAGAAGTGCTCTAAGGAAAGGCAAGAAGGCTGGTTTTCCTAGAGCACTGAGGAGTCACTGGAGTAGTGAATGCTCATCCCTGCTGGACCTCAGGGGGCCAAACTTTGGTACCCATTGTCCAGTTCTTGGTGACAGTACCAGAACCTGAAAGGTCAGCAGTGCTGTGTTGTCACACAGATAGAGCAGCACCAAACCCCATTTTCCTCTCTTCAATGCCCTCCTTCCTAACCTGGCCTGCCATCCCACCCAGCCCAGGCTGAAATCCCAACCCTACTGCCGTTCTTTTAAGAAAAGAGGGGACAGGTAGATGTTTCACCTGAGTGTCTTTGGAGTCCCTGTGCCATTTGTCCTGGTGGTGAGTTCCTGGGGGAGTGACAGGCTGCTTGCCTGGGCTGCTGTTGTTCTCTTGAGACAGCTCTAAGGGAACAGGAACTACGCTTCTCCTTCTTAGGGAGTAAAATCATAAAAACGTAAGCAAATCCAATTATGACGAGTGTTGCATATTTGTAAAACAGGCATTAATTTATTTCCATTTTTAACTTGTTTTTTTAAAATGACTTGTAAAAAAATGACAGTTCAGGATGAGTAATTACTTTGTAACCAGAGGGAAGTCCCTAGGACCAGATTGTGAGACATAGAGAAAATCCCAGTAGATACACTTTTTTGGTAAACATCAGGAGAGGTTGGAAACAAGCTATTTACATCTCTGGACTGGAACTTTGTTTTCTGGTGGTGGTTTTTTGTTTGTTTGGTTTGGTTTTTTGGGTCTTTTTTGTTTCTTTTATTTTGGTTGGTTGCTTTTTTGGGGTTTTTTTTTGTGGTTTGGGTTTTTTTTGTGTTATGTTTTTGTGGTTTGTTTTTTTTCTTAAAGGCAATAATTGCATTTCTTTGGCTTTGGGGGATGAGGTTTATGATCAAGTTGTTGAATATCATGTGCCACAAGATAAGATGATAATGATTTTATATGAATATGTTAAGTAGGAAAACACTTTCTTCCCTCTGTAGACTTCTTTCCATTCATTGCAGTAACCCTAGGCAAATGCTTAGGAAAATCCTCTTATCCACTTCTTCCTTTAAACCTAATAATTAATTTACTACTGGACTGTGGATTCAATAAAGGAATAAATATTAGAGATTTTTCTTGGAATTGAAAATCAGGCAAGCAATGGCTTTGTCTCATGCTACTTAGCTTGGAATTGCATTCCTCAAATATGGAGCCAACTACTGCTTGCTCAGTGTGCCAATTAACTGTTCACAGGAGTTGCTACTAAAATTTTAACTGATTGATCATGCAGGTGGTCCCTACTGCACCTTTTTACTTCAAAGCTGTGTGAGAAATCAGGATTTTGGAATGGAGCTGCTCTTCTGCCAATGCAGCGGGGTGGGATGACGAGGGATGGGATGGGATGGCATGGGGCAGCACAGCATTCCCACTGCACTGTGCCCAGCACACAGCAGAGTGTCAGGCGTGACAGGGTCTGCACTAGGGACTTCCTTCTAGTGGGACTCACGTTTTTAAGGTGCTGGTTCATATGTGTAGCCTATTCCAAGTCCCAGCAGCACAGCACTCTAGAGTAGCTAGGCCTAATATTTAAATTTACAGCTATCAAGTCAAGTTGTTGCTATGGATAAGCTCTTCTTTTCTGCTTCAGATCCGAGGCTTTTCCTTGTTGCCCTTTCCTGAGTACAGATTATTAGCTGATCGAGCAATATGTGCTAGCTGTCCTTTAATTTGGAATAAAAAAGCCATCTGCTGCATTTAAGATATTATGTCATTCCCCCCAGTGAAGCTGAGTAAGGCTGGTGGGGTCCCTGAGTCCACTGCCCAGCCCCTGCACAGAGCCCTTCCAGCCGAGCACTCTGGGTGTGTGGGGCTGGAATTCACTGACCGTGGGTGTGCTGCTCACGGATCCCAGTGCCCCATAAATTAACACACAATTACACAATAACGAGAGGGATGGCCTTTTTCATGACTCATCTTGTCTCCACAACTCACTGCTTTTTGAGCAGCAGTGCTGTTCGCTGTATTAATATAACATTAATTTATGATGACAAATATTAAAATATTACCAAATATTTTATTCTGCTTTATTACTCTGAAAAGCTTTAGGGAGAGCCCTGTATGAATGTATAATTCAATCACGTGTAGATTATGGCATGATTAGTTTCTTGCAGTCAGTAATGCTTCATTCAGTCATCTGAACTACTTTGGAGATAAATTTCTATTAAAAATCCTTATTTTTATTCTAGATAACAGCATTTTGATCTCATTAGCATGGATCATTTTCTCTAAACTCAGCCAGACTCTAGTGTAGCAGCAAAAAGCTCCTTTTTATATCAATTAAAATATTTTGTCTTTTTGACCTGCCATGTAATTAAGATCCTGTTTATTAAAGTTACTAGCATATTAGAACACTAATTGCATTACAAGCTTACTTTCTTATTTCTGAACTGTTTATTATTTAATTGACTTGATTAAACTAATTTTCATGTCTCTGTGCAATTAACACATTAATCAAATTTATTTACACATGCAAATACTAATATATCACTAATATATACATTACTATGTACTAGTAATGATTTAAAAAATCATTAATTCCCTAATTGAGTGAATTCTTTGGCATGCATATGCAATCTGGTAACACTGCAAGCTGGGTAGGAGTAACACCACCTTTAAGAGTGTGCCTTCCTGCAAGGAACTGAAGTTTCAAGAGGGCAACATGCACCATGGCTGTTGTGCCTAAATGATCTTTCATTGTACACAAGAATAATAACCTTGAGCAAGGGAAAAATCAGGTAATTTTACTATTTTAGCAACGAGATACCTGATTATATTTGAATATTTTTGTTATTACTACAGAAACTTGATGGTAATAAAGCATCATAGAAGGAAGAATGTGGAAAGTATCAGAGCATCAAAATTAGTATCATGTGACATCTAAAGGAAGCTTCTTTAAGTTGCAATCCAAAGTCCAGTGTTGTAAATACTTTCGTTCCACTGACTTTAGGTGATTTTAATATCTGAAGGAGACAGAAGTCAGAAGTGCGCAGTTTCAGAAAATTTTCGGAAAATAAAGGATTTTAGCTCTTTCTAATTTGGCAACCACAAATACTGGCCTATAAAGAAAGATGTAACACTACTTCCCAGTCCAGAAAACCCATAAAATGGAGAAATGTGTTCTGTTTAATCTCTTATCTCTTTTAAAAGCCTCAAAAATGCCTTCTCTTTCATGCTCCCACTCTTTTATTTATGTGCAAAGACTTGCTCGAGTGGCTAAATTCCCTAAATAGCTACAAAGCTATTGTGATAAGAACAGGAAGTGCTTTTGACAATGTGTCATGTATCAAATATAGCCCAGCAAAGGCTTTAGGGTGCTTAGGATGCAGTTTCAATTTATGATTTCATGCTTGTAGTGGTTTGTACTTTTATTTCAGCTTCTAGCTATAGTTTATAAAAGATGGAAAAATAGAAGAATTACTTAAATGCATTTTTGCTTTAAAATTTTATGTTTATTTTTAACTGTAGAAATGCTGTTTATGCATATAAAATCCATTTCTTAAAATAGTATCTTCAATTGTTGTGTCTTGATAAGCGTTTATTTGTAAACATATTTTACTAGTAACCTGTTTTGAGAAAGTCAAGCAATGTTTTCTTTATCTATGAACAGAAATTTTCTCATGAAGGCACTCCAGTAAACATTTTCAGGATAAAATTCCACTTTAATCAGTTGCCAATGGTGCCATTGTATATAGCAGCAGTAGTCCTGTGTAAAGTGCAGGTCCATTCAAAACTGCTTGGAAAATTGATACATGTAAGAAAGGAAAGGAGTGGCCACTTATCCTTTTCCAAATTTTATTGTTTCAACACTGGGACAATCAAGAATCCCTGCGGCTGATTCACCTGACAGAGAGACAAAGGGCGTGCGCTGGGGGCTCCGCTCACAGTCGTGTGTGGGCAGGGAAGATCCCATCCCTTCTGGGACACAGCCTTTTATCCCCTGGGGGGGCACCACCCACTTTCTCCTGGTGCCCCCTCCACCACCGATAGTCCGACTGGCTCGTTTAGCTGGCAGTGCCAGGGGATCGGCTCTCATCCATGGGGGGATTCTTGGGCGTCGAGTGATTGGTTCATCTCGGACCACTCAGCAGAAGGTCTTCATCCCTTTATGATAAGGAGCTGTGACCGACATAGGCTCCTTGGGGTTCCAAAACTTTCCTCCCTTTGTCTCATTAATAATACAGAGAACATTCCTAACTTTATTCTCCACACAAAAAAAAATTACCCTTCCAAAAATCGCTGAACAATTAACAGTCAATTAACAAGAACAATTAACAATCAACTAGCAACTATTTAAATTATTTACAAGGACAAGTACAAAAATCAACTAAAGTTAACTCATTAATAACTATAGACATTTCTAATGTTTTAAAACTTCTTCTTAAAAGAAAAAAACCCTATCCAGGTACTGATTTACTTTGAGAGAAAAGAAAAATAACATATATTGGAAACGAAAACAAACCTGCTCCACACCAACTGAAGGTGGTGTGTCTTAGTAAGTTAGTTTGACTTGGATAATTTCTTTAGAACTTTTCTCGCATTTTTGCCGCGGCGTGTGGCGATGGCGAGTTGCCGCAGCCTTCTGCGAGGGTCCCCAGCCAGGGGGAAGCAGCTTCAGCACGGGAGCCCAAACAAAGGTGCGGCCATACACACACCCGATGGTGCGGGGCACACACACACACACCCGGTGGTGCGGGGCACAGGCACACACACCTGATGGTGCGGGGCACAGGCACACACACCCGATGGTGCGGGGCACAGGCACACACACCCGATGGTGCGGGGCACACGCACACACACCCGATGGTGCGGGGCACACACACACACACAAAGCTGAGGCGACGGCCAGCGACAAAGGAGGTGGGAAGGGTCTCCTGTATGGGGTTCGGCAACCAGGTTTATTGGAGGGTCCGGGTGCAGAGGGGTCCAGGGACAGAAGACAAGATGGAGGGCAGGGTACAAGGTTTATATAAGGGGAAGAAGGGGCGGGCAGAGCATCACAGCCAGTAGGATGAGGGCCAGGGGGAGGAGTAGGGGCAAGGGAACCGATGGAGAGGCCGGGAAGGAAGGACTAAGGGACAGGAGCCAATGGGGGGTACAATCAAAGATAGACTTCTAGATGGGGTACTCGCATGGAACAAAAGGGTGGAGAACAGTGAACCAATCCTGACTATAGGAAATCCATAGATTGTAATATTTAAGGCAAGGCCTCCTGGGAGCTCACCCTATCTTGGGGGGATGTTCCTGGCTGGGGGCCATCCCACCAGTGAACCCTCTTCGCTGTAGGTTTTGTTGGCCTATTTGTGGCATCTTCACAGGATGCAACACATTTTGTCTCCTGACTAGTCTTTAGGTGTCGATGTGGTCCGTAAATGGTGCTGTGTTCTATATTGCTATATTAGTACCAGGAGTGTATATTGTATCCCCAGTATTGGCTGGGGATTTATTTCAAAATCCCATCCCCAGGAGAGGAACCTAGTCTTTTGCAAAAGGAAGGTTATTCTTAAGCTTGTATTGCCAAGTATCTGAGCTATAAGCCTCAAAACTCAGATCTTGCCAGCAGTTCATCCTGCATGTGCAAATTCAATGTTGAATTTTCAGTTGAATGTAGATCTGTTGTTACCTACTTTCAAACTCTCTTCTCTTAGAAGATCAAATTTGTAGAGATGCTGCAGCAAGGAGTCCACAGGGATGGACACAGCAAGCCTGTGTACGGATGCCTAGGAGAGATCTCCTTTTATGTAGATAACACCTAATGCTCACATATGTTGGGTTCAGAGAAAATGAAATAATACATGAATTTATTAGATAGTTCTTATCAAATGTAGATGGAAGGGCATTGCAGTGTGGCTGAGTACAATTCAAGATAAATCCTAAACATGGACTATCTTAGGTGTACTGTGGCAGCCCTGGAACAGTGGTGGGAGAATCCACACTGACAAGGGAGCTTGAATCCCTTCCAAAAACCTTGCCTTTTGTTTTAAATGTGGCACTATAGAGTTCTCATTTTCTGTGCAGGTATCCAGTCTAACTGTGTATCATAGGCCTTGATCCCAACGCCTATGTATCTTCTGGTAATGGGTCTTACAAGACTATTAGTTCTTGCATGGAGGAGATGAAAGATCCAGTTTTGTTGATGGCTAATTAGGGCTTTCTCATTCGGGGGGAAATAAACCTCAACCCAGCCCTGAGTGTGTGCTTTCACCCCGAGATACTGATACTGCAGGGGAGCCTTTTCTAGCTTCTGAATTCAATTTACAGAGGGAAAAGTGCCAAAAAAGAGCAAATATTTTAATTATAAAGAAACAGTTTTCTTAGGTAAGACAATTGCTATGTTTGCAAAATGAATTTAATGTGTTACACAGTCTACCGGAGTTTTTAATGAATGCTAAGTCAGAAAAAACGGCATGAAGCAGCTGTGGTTGTATTTGCGTATTTGCTCAGGATAATTGATAGAATTTTTCAATTAAATATTGTAAAAGGCAATAGCCTAATACACTCAGTGCAAGAAAAGTAAAACCATGAGATTCAGTAATTTGTCTGAGGGAACCTATTTTATATTTAAGCATAACTGATTGGAATCAGTGTTTCAAACCCCTTCTTCTTGTATCCTACAGATGTTTCATCACTTGCACATCGTTAGTTCCTCAGCCTTTAGTAATGCTAAACAGGGCACACTGTGCCCACTGATTTATGATGCAGTACAGAAACCCTGGTCAGCCAGTTTTGTCTGACAACTTCAGTAAGTCCATCTCTCTTCTTTTCACGTGCCAGCTTTACTAAAGGTCTGTGAATCAATCACTTCTCTTGGGGGGATGTTCCTGGGGAAATCAAATTATCTCAGGGAAACTAAGCAACTACAAAGGATGTTCCAAAGCATGTATCGTTCTTTTTCCTCCTTGGAAAAATGGTTAGATATGAAATACATGATTGTAATGGTTCAGAAATGTTACTAGATTTCTAGGTTTTCTGTTTTTTCTTTTTGATTGCTAGCATATTCATATACATATCATATACAGTACACACCAACACATATGACTGCATAATCAAGATCCATAGAACAGATTTTATGCTGAGTAACACTTTTGAGATATTATTCCATAGAGGGAGAAGCCAAATACGTGTTTGTATTTAAAGAGATTGGGGTCATATGGACTGAGTTTTGGTTGAAGCACAGCTGAAGTGAAAACTTTTCAGAGTTCTGCATCACGAAGTTTCCCATTTCCACCCAAGCTGAGTTAAAATGACCCAGAAATGCATCGTCTATGCAGACATTCCTATTAGACACTGCTCTTTAAATCTGCCTTATTTCAGTTCTCCTTACTTAAGTCTAACTCCAAAGCTGCAAGCTATGTGTGTTAACTCTTTTTTTCACCCTTACAGACTATTCCTACACATACCCAGCTAATAGGGAATGAAAAGCGACACTGTGCACTTAGCCAGGGAGCTCAGAAACCTCTTGAAAATCCACAGTGAACGCAAAGCTCTGTGGTCCATTTTTTTTGTAAATACTGAATAATGCCTTTTTGTTTTTAAGGACAGAAGTACTTCTCCAACTGTCCTGGCAGGCTTTTAAATTGTAGGAACAACTTTTGAAAGAAAAGGGAAGAGATGCAATTTGTTTGCGAATACAAACATGACGATTGAATCCACCTCATAGTTTGATTTAGGACAATGCCAAAAGACATTTTAATGCATAGTTTTGTCCACTTGTGAACAATTAGGACTGTCAGCATAAGTGGTCAATTGAATGTTCAGGTTAAACTGCATTTTTTTTAGATGTTCTCTTGGATTGCTTTTGGAAATCTTCCTTTGGAATTACAATCACAGCCATTGACTGGATAGCTGAAGTGGCAGAATCTAATTATTGCTGAAATCCCCAGGCTGTATCTTCTTAATCAGCTGTACCTTCTTAAAATACATCACAAACAACTAAAAAAGGATGGGGAGTGGATGGATTGGTACAAGAAAATGTTGTAAAAGGCAATGGAGGCAATCTTTCAGTGAACAAGTGGATCAAGCAATTAGAGCCAGGATTTCTGCCTCAGCAAATAGTGTCTCCGGAAGAGACAGAAGACGTGGCAAATGTGTATATTTGGATTTCTGCTTCTAAAAAAAAAGGTTCAGGAGTGAAATGGAAAAAAAAAAAAATTATACCTGGTCCAATGCTGCCATTGGTCAAGTACAGACAGCTTTGCTAATTTATTCACTGTCAGTTGTGACACGTGTGTGTATGTATATATATGAATATGTATTTTTGAGTGTATATATCCTTTCCTCCACATGTTGCGTATTGAGAAGTCAATGTTTAAGCTAATGAGAAACTTAAACTGTTCTTATAGTTAAATGTCAGTCTTAAAGAAATGACTTAATGTGTTAACTTGTAAGCTGAAATTCTGCCCTGACACATGCCCAGTGTAACCTATTGATTGCTATGGTGTCTCATAGGATATGGGCCAAGTTATCTGCATGATTTCTGTGCCTGTAATCCAGATTTGAATTAAGAGGTTAGACCTTTATTTTGACCTTTTCCGACTTCTTTTTGTCTGTACTCATTGACTTTTTTGTGTTATTATAACACTTTTTCTAATGACAATAAAATATCTGCTGGAGATGGGCTTAATGACCTGGAAGTAATTAGAAGAGTCTGCAAACAAAGATAACTGCCACAGCACAAACAGAACTGATATTTTATTCACACAAGCTTCTAGCTACTGCAATAAATCTAGATCAGCTACTGTACTCATTAAGTAAAGAGATAATTAAAACCTGAGGGACTCTAGATAAACCACCTGGCAGAATAACACCTTTTGTGAAGGAAGACAGGAAGCAGGTCTGCAAGTCTTGAGAAGGCTTTATAAAAATAATCAAATGCTACTTGAAAGATGCCCATACAACACCATAATTTTTCTGTCTAAAAGGACTACATGTTATAGTGAAAAACGAGCAAAATATCCAGTTCTTTGAAGTGCATCAGCTCTAGGCTTCAGTGTGTGTTTCTTATATTTAGCTGCACAAGGCTAGGTCTGTCTTTGATCGTTTTCTGTTCTTTTGTGGCTTTAAGATATCCTTCTGTTGACAAGCAAATGAAATAAGGGACAGTAAATTCTGATGTGACACTGAATTGAGGTTTAGTAGAACATGAATGTAATGACAATATAAAAAGGTAATTGCATGATTCTGTTTTGTTGAAATCTCTCATGGTTTTCCTTCCTTTTTTTTTTTTTAACCTCCTCAGGTAGTCAGATCTTGGATATGAACTGCGTTCTGTTCACATCATCAGTAAAATCTGTTTTAGTGTAGCTTTTCTTGACGTCAAACTTCTGTTTTCAGTCTACATCCATACAGGCAATCTGAAGAGGGATATGGTGTCAAAAGATGAAAATAGATAAGCAGCCTGATTGATATTATATCATATAGCAGAAAGTCTTAAAACTATGTGTCAAGGGCTGATTAAATACAGAAGAGTCAAGAACAGGAAGATAAGAATTCAGTCACCCAAAATGTTTCCTCTTACAAGTTTTAACTTTATCAGAAGGGATGTTAAGTTTGCATCTAATCCCTGTCAGCTCTCTGGTGCATTTATCCTACTTGTCTAATAGCTTGTAGCTAGAGTTTAGCCATCTGTCAGCAATTAAGGGGTAGGCACTGATGTTCATGTAGTAGGACACCTTACAAAGAGAGCCATTTGCTGGGACTTTCTCCCTTTAAAGGCAAAGCCAAGTAGGAAATCAATCATGCTTTTCTCTGGATCAATAACCAGTGTAATGTGGGTTTTAGTATAAAAAACAGCATCAAAACCAAACATTGTCAGTGTGCAGTACATCACTGTGGCATGTTGCACAGGTATAAAGATGATAATGATTTAAGTTCCATTTGAGCAGATAAGTCATGTCACAGATAGCTGGATAGGACTTCATTCTTGTAAAAGAGTCAGAGGCATGGTTTCTTCACTCTGATTTTCTAAATGTAATGTGTTTTAGAAATGGGAATGTAAATATTTTTCAAAAAATAAATTTCACCTGAACAGCCTGCTTGGGATTTTGATCAGTAGGAGGAGAGAAGATTGTTTGATTGTTTGTTGGATTCTTTTGCTGGAGTGAGTTTAACACAAATGAAAGGAAGGAGATTGATAACAATTAGGACTGTACTCTCCTTCCAAAAAAACCCCCCAGCCCACCTGAGCAGCGGCAGTGCAGATTTCACTCACAGAACTGTGTGTTGGCATGTCACTGTTTGTCAGAAGCTCCTTTTCTGCTGGTGTTCCTATAAATTCTATTTATGGCTGTCCAGATGATGTAACATGAACCTGTAAATAATGACCATTAGTAGGGAATTGATTTAATGATTTAATTTGGTGGAAAAAGTATTTAATTCTCAGCTGCCTTTTTAATTCCTTGGATACGAACAGCTCTGTCTATGCTGTATTTGCACTGTTTTAGTGTCACTCAGCACTTGATCTTCAGGGAGTAAGGCACATGTTTAGTGCAGACAAAGAAGATAACCATTTCTAAGATACAATTTATGCTTTGCCCTGATGTGGCTTTTTTAACCATAGATACTAACAAGTGAAGCCATTTCTTCTAAGAAAAAGATTCAAAATGCAAGCAGAGATAAACAGCAAAGTTTAATACTATCTTCCAGCCATGCCATGTGCATTCCTGAAAATACTTCCCTTGCTCTTAGTTAACAATCAGTATTTCATTCTTTCATAATTGGATTGTTAAACCATGATACCATCTAGGATAAAGCAAAAAGTTTTAAGGTCAATTACAAAAAGAAATTGTTTTGAGAATATGCTTTTTGAAATTACTTATTTTCTGTACTTGAACAATTAATTATCTCACTAATAGCAGTTAGTGTTGTACCATCTCTTGTACCAGTCTACTGAGTGCACAGCAGTGCTGCTGACCAGGCGGAGCTGCAGGAACAAGGTGAAGCTGAAGATGTTCTCAGTGTATTTTCTAGTATTTTGTCTTCTCTGTTTAAAAACCAACGAAACCAAACCCCAAAACACAACAGAACTGAAAGTACTGCAGTTGTTTTCTGAAACTGCCGTGTTCCTGGTTAGTTGTGGATCTTCATTTAGAGCTGTGAATGGATCCTGTGTATTCACTTAAAGACTTGGTTTAGTGTAAATAATCAAAACCCTTTTAAGTCAATGCAAAATAATTTTGCTGTGTGTGATCTTTGGGTTGGTGCCCCTACCTGTTATTTGCTTTGTGACTAACTTAAGCTATAAAAGCAACAAAAGGTTTTCTCTTATTCAGTGATACAGTCTATGCAATACAAGCAGAATTGCAAACTCCATATACTCCATTTTAAGATAAGGATGTGATGTCAATGTTTTAATCTATATTTACAGGCACATTTGTGCATCCATTTTCTTTGCAACCTGCTGAGAAAGCAGGAATCTGTACAGAATCAACTCTCTAGAAAAACAGCCCACTTAGCTACAGGCTTAAACACTTTTCCCTAAAGTAGCTGGAGTTGATAGCAGAAAAGAAGTGTTGTGTGTGAAATTGAAGAGGAAAAGCTGCATTAGAGAAATTAGTTCTTCAAGATTAGAATTTAATCTCCAATGAGTACATGAAAGTGGCAAGATGCAGTAAAACAGAAGTTTGCAACAGTTGTCTGCCAATAGTTCAGAAGATGCAGAACATAGTATCAGTGAGAAGGGCTCTCTGCATAAACTCTCCTTGTGAATTTGAGGAATCCATTCATCTATGCTTTCTTTGATAAAGGGATTTACTTTTGCAGAGGGTTCCATAAAGAGGAGTCAGTGTACCTGTATGCTCCCAAAATACACCACGTCTGGGGATGAAGGGAGGACAGATGTGTGTTTGGTTTTTTTCTCTGGATGTCCCATGGGCTGCAGCTGCCTTGCATTTACATTTGTGTTGCACGGAGCTGTGACTCCTTGTGACTGAGCTGTGACTGTCCCTGGCAGTGCAGCAGCCTCTCCCTGTTGGCCTGGATGGCTCTTGCACATCTTGATGTGTATAATGGGATTCCTTGGGTTTAAGCAGCTGATGTGACGGTTGTGTGTTCTGCCTCCCAAGCACCAGACAGGCTCTTCCCTTTGACACTGAATTCTCATCAATATTCTTAAAACCAGCATGAACAATGAGAAAGCACACTGGCTCTTAGGGCCCTGTCTCATTTTTGACAAGGCAAGGTTTCTCTTAGTAAGAGAATTCATTAGAATGGAAGTGACTCTTAAAAGAGTCTCTGGGATAGTGTAGAATTGGAGCCTGGATTGCAGGTCAGACAGAACTGGGACCAGGTGATTCTTAAAGTGTTAGAGTGTGAGACAGGCTTTGATTCTTTGCTAATCAGAACTAGCTAGCAGGCTCTCTGTTCTTCCCTGGGAAAGACAGCTCGTGTGTTCTAGGTAAACAAAAGCCGAAAATAAGCCTAAATTAAGAATTAGGTTCCATAACAGCTAACTACGGATTTTTTATCATGAAAGTATTTATATGTTGCATTGTTTTGGGCAATTGCTGCTTAGAGAGGATTTGAGTCTTTCAAAGGTATTCCTAAAAATAAAATTGTCTAAGCTTTTCAAAGTACAAGAGACTGTCCTTTATATTATGTGTATTTAAGCAACATATTTTCTTGTTACTGAACAAATGTTTTTATTCTTCCTGGTTCTGTGAATAGGCACCTCTAATTTTGCTATATGAAGGGGAAACCTCCTGTCTCACTTCAGTAGTAGCAGGTGTAGGCACTTAGGAGAAAGTCTATGCACATGAAGTGTATGTATTCAGAGGCATGAACTTGCAGTGGTCCCAGATTACACAGACTATGATACAACATAGGTCACTGTCTTTGCAAAAAGAATGTATGTCTTAAAAAAAAGGTGCATTACCAATAGGTATCATCTGAGAAAACCTACATTTCATATGGTAGAATGCAGATCCCTAAAATACTGACCTCTTGTGAACCTTTAATAGGTTTTTCTTTTGTACTGCCCCGTCTCTTCTCTGAATGCTTTTCATGAACTCTAAGTAAAGCCACTTCAGAAGAATCCAGATAGAAGACAATGTTTCTTGAAGCAGTGTTACCCCTTGCTGGTTAAACCCAGGCAGTTCATTCAGCCTTACGGGAAGAAAACCCCAAAAATTTGCCATAATGGTCAGCCATTCAGGGTTGCCTGAAATTCAGCTAAATGCAATTTCTTCTGTGTACTGAAAGAGGGGCTTTGGTAAGAAGCTGAGCGTGGGACTGGATAAGGAGACCAACCTATATGCTGTGCAAGTCCCACATGGTTTTTTTTCCCCCCTGCCTGGTTATCTCTGGGCCTGCAAAGATCCTGAGCCAACACAAGCTTCAGAGGACTTTTGTGAAATTCTGGGAGTCTGAATAATAGCCGAAATGCCAATCTTTAATGGCACAGGAGAAGTTTGACAGACACATCTGCCATTTGTTCAAATAGTTTTCACATGCTTCTACTTTAATACACAATACCATCTGTTGAGCGTTTCTGCAAATGGAATTCTTTTCCTCAGTCTACCCACAAACTTAATTATGGATGTGAGGATTGTAGAGGTTACCTTTTTAAATATACAGCCAGCATTTCTGGAAAAAAATACATCTTCAGTTCTAATTTGTGTGAATTATTTAACAGATGGCAAAAAATGCATTTCCGATATTACCCTTGTCCCTACTGTGGAGGACAGCAGTGTTTATGTAGGGCTGGGTTTTACTGTTGACAGCATACAGCACTCCTTGGCATGCTTAAATGTGATGGGGTCTGATCCACAACTCTTCTGATTTTTTATTTGATATTTAGCCTAAGTTAAAATGATTTACAAAGGCAAGAGCTTTCGTAATTTTAATGAGGGCTAAATTGCATCAAATGACTTGCAGGGAGCAGGGCCTTTTCACAGAGAACTGCCAAGGATAAGGTGATGTAACTGTAACCTGTTGACCCATCTAAATACTGAGACTGTGAAGATAGACTTGTTCAATGGAACTCTTTCATGGAAATTAATATTAATGTGATTTAAAAAAAAAATCAGAAAACCAACAAGATGTCCGCAAGCTTTGATAAAATTCCTACTCTTCTCTTCTGAATAATTTTTGTCTTGCTGGATGCATTTCTGTAAATTCGCTTTCAGCTGCAGTGGCTAGACTTTGAAGGGTTACTGAAGCATCCTATTTTTTATTGCCACCATGCTTCCTCTTCTACCTGATCTAATCACTATTGTTTAAGCTCTAATCCAGCTATTATGTGTCTGAGACTGACATGAGAGCTGAGAAGAAGAGAGCAGACTGTCAAAACCAGCTGTCAGCATAGATAGGAAGAGTGTGAAATTGAAATAAAACTGGAATAGCCACAGCATCTGTTCAAAGATTTTGGGGAATTTGACCAGTTGGCATCCACCCAGCCCCAGCTGAGTGACAGCATTTAATATCAGTCAGATCCCTTCGTCTTTCATCTGTATGATTCATATAACATCAAGTGGTGTACACTGGAGGAAAAAAGCTTTAAAATTACAGAGGAGGATTCAAACCTGACAGTTGAGCCAACAGGTGATTGGAAATGACAGTAGTTACTTTATTCTGAGGGCAGGAATGCTTGAGATGATATTTAACTTGGGCCTTTGTAGACTACGAGTTTTACCTCTACTGTGATACAGTTACCAATGGATAAGCAAATATGGTCAGCAGATGTCCTGTATCTGGTATGTCATTGCTCAGTAATCTCTTCCTGGCACTGAGAGATGTTAGACAAACAGGACACGTTTTCTGGAAGAACTTGAAGTTTTGCAAAACAATCTGGAAAGTGTAAAATATTTGGATTGTAAATCTCAGCTATGAGAATGTTTGTAAGTCAAATTCACTTTTGCCACTAGTCTGTGATATCCAGACTTTGATAGTAAAGACTACCCAGTTACTCACCCATCAGCAGCAAGAGGCGAATGAAAGGCTTGGGAGAAATTCTCATGAGTTATTTGCTTCTTCATTTGGTCTCTTCTAGAGCCTTAATTTGGGATTTGGATCTAGCCCTTTGTTAGTTCATCTGCTGCTTTGCTTTTGATTGCTCATGCTTCCTCTTGCTAATGTGCAAGATGCCAATTGGCATTTTACTGCATTTCTCATCTTTCTCTTTCTATCTGGTCCTTTAATCCATCCTTTTGGACATTTTTCTATTATTTTGCTCAATAATCTTTCCCCTCCTCCAGCATCAATTTATATACAAACATATTCTCTCTAAATATTTTTTATATTTTGTGCTGTAAGGTCTTAGGAGAATTACTCTACATCAGTTCATTCTGTGCTTGGATATTGACCTTTATGAGAATTTTCTTCTCTGTTACCATCTCGTTTCACTTACTCAACAATTGCATAAAGCAGCCTTAATGTTGACAAAAAGCAAGTGTCTTTGCCCATTTTGTCACTTGAATCAGCTGTGAAAAGTTAGAAGACAATTGTCATCAATGTCAACAAGCTCTGTTCCATTCCTCTCACTGTGGTGGAAGGAGTGTTAAGCAAATGTAAGGATGTAAGGTTTGGGGGGTAAGGGGGAGCTCTATGGAGATTTAAGCTGTGTATCCTGTGAACCTTGACAAGTCTCAACACTATCTGGAAATAGTTGAGCTTTGCAAGATTTTTCTGAATATTGGCCAATTCTATGTCCTTTAGCATATGGTTTTCCCCAGTTTGCATCTATCACTGTATTACAAGGACTAACAATTAAAAAATAAGATATTTGAAATAAGATATAGGAGATATTTTAGTACTTTTAAGATGTTCTTAAAGATATTTCTATGAGTGGTCATGCTTGTGTCCAAATCCACTACATCCTGGGCCTCAAGGATAATAAAGCACACATTTTCCACTCTTGTGTAAATGTGTTTTCTGCTTCAAATGATTTTTCAGGGGTCTTCTTTTGGAAATAAAACTTTCTCCTTGGCAAAATGACTGCTTCGTGCCTCACAGCTATTCTTGGGTATCGGGAAAGAACTAATCTGATTGACATCTTGCTGACAGACACATCAAAAGGGCTGGAAAAGATGTCATAATCTTTGGTTATGTAAATCTCTGAATCAAGATTGCTCTGAGGCGAACAGCAGAGCAGACGATAATATAGCCTTTCAATACTACATCAACAATCATTTTGACAGATGAATTTGAATGCTAATATTTAATGAATAACATTTTGGGAGAGAGGGTAGAAGAAGTTGTCTGCAGTATGGAAACTTATCACCAAAATACATCTTCATACTGGTAAACTATGAGCATTTTTCAGCTCTCTTTAACAATTTTTTAAGGAAAAGCAAGTCTTTTCTGTCATCGCTTCTTTTGTTCGTAGCCACTTTTCTAGTTCCTCCCTGTTCAGAAATTGTACAAAAAGCAGAGAGGAGAGGAGCCTAAATTTGAAGTGTGACTTAGCTGTGTGGTGGCACTGCTGATGGCTGGATGATGCTTCTCTGAAATCTTTACTGCTCTGCTGCTGGTTGGGGCATTGTTGTGAGGGCAATATTCATCTGCTCAAGGATGTCTTGTGTTACCTCACATCAATCCTCAACACCACCAGTCCTTCTCTTTATTGTAAAGGGTGATTTTTCTTTTCACGCTGCAATAATCTGAGAAATGGACACTTGAGGGGTCCTCAGAAATATATTAGGGATTAGATTTA
>VZRQ01001037.1:127978-291450 GCA_013397975.1 Machaerirhynchus nigripectus | reverse complement strand
GCCTGGTGTCAGGGAGCAGCTTCCCCTCAGCATCCTCTGAAAGGGCCTCCCATGACACTGCTGTAGGAGCAGGTGTCACAGCAGTGGGACAGCTGAGGATTTTGCTTCTCAAGGGCCTGGCTGATCCAAAGTACCATCCTACCTGAGGAGCTGAGCACCAGTCTGGGACATGTGTGCCAGTGAGGTCTGGTTTTGTGGGTTTTTTTGTTTGTGTGTGGGTTTTGGTGCCTTTTTTTTTTGTGTGTGTGTGTGTTAGTTCAGACATGATTTCTCTTTGATTGACTTGCCACTAATGCTGATTGTGAACCACTTTCTAAGAACAGCCTGGAAGGTCTTCCAACTCCTCTGGTTCTGCCATTGGGACTTAATGAATGATAAAGCATTTTAATAAGCAACTTGCAGCTGTGCATCTCCACTTAAAGTCGTTAATGCTCATTCTTGATATCCAGGCTACTTACAAAACTTGTTTTTAGCCAGATGTTCTAGTGAGCTAAGTTCTTTTTATACTAGAATCTCAGCAGGAAAGAAAGGACATTAGGATTCCCTTATGCTGTATTCAGAATCTACTGGAATCCATAATTTTTATCAAGAGTACCATTACTTTTTATTTTCACAGATTTCTTTAAGTAGCACTTCAGGTCTCAGATATGCTGAGGGGCAAAAGAAGTTAAACTTTCACTTTTGCATTTTATTTTTGTCATCCATTTTTTTCAGTCATTGATGCAGGTGACACCACTGGGACCCACTGAACAGACCAGGATAAATGATGGCTATTTACAAATAAGTGAAAGTGAGCGCTTACCTGTTTAGGAGATAAGTCACCTTGGATGCCATCTGTTATTCTCAAAGGGATGTCTGCTATTTATTCCTATAGCAACTGAATTTTGTGCCTCTGACAGCTCTTTAAAATCATATCAATAAAGCTGCTTTGTTGTGAATCTATAAAGCATCAGAGAGGTCATTGCCCTGATAATACTTTATGCCTTTTAGTGGTCATCCAGTCATCCTTTGAAAAAACAAATGAGGTTGGATACCTTGCAGGGAATGTTTGAATTGAGATAGGAGTGGCATTTCCACGCCCCCCCAACCTCCCCCCGCCCCCGCTTTTAAATAAAAATTTTCGTTGATATATCAAAATAGGTCATGGGAGATTTATTGAAAGTACAACTTTTCCCCTCAGTATACTTTTTGTTACTGCCTTCCTACATACCTGTGTTTTGCTCGCAGGTTTAATGTTCATGCCCTCTAGCAGCAAGAACATGCAGAGAGAATGTCAAATATCTTGCTGCCAAATGATAATGGAAATTTTCTTTAGCTCAGGAGAGAGGTCTTTGAGGATCTGAATGTTTTCTCTTGAAGTCAAAGCAGGGGCAGGTTTCAGAAAGAGGGGCTGCATCTGACACCAAAGCTGTGTTATTTTTAGATGTCAGTGTACATCCCACCTCTGTAATGACGATTTCCCTGAGGGGCTCTGAACCCAAGCATCACTCCACTTTTGAACAAATGTAGTTTTACACAAGCCTGAGTTTTATGAAAACCTGCCTCTTTCTGCCACTTCTTTTCTGGGAGAAAAAGACAAGACCTCCTGCAAGCCCCCCGCCCTCCCTATCTTTTGCTTAGTAGGCCATGACAGTGTGGCAGTGGTGTGTCAGATCACTGGCGGAGTAATGAGCTTGTGAAAAACTTTTAAAATGTTGTGACTGTCAGACTTGGTGCTCGGATTTATTCTGCTGGCATCTAATCTGGAATCAGAACACGGTATTCTGCCAATATTGCTTTAGTGTTACTACACGTTAATCAGAAGTTTCAGATACACATTGAATTGGTGTTTTTACAAGACTGTAGTCTTCTTGCTTGTGTGGGGGTTTGTTTTGTTTTGTGGGTTTATTTTATGTGATTTTTCTTGTTTTGATAGAAGTATATATGGGCTGAACTGTTTTGTTTGCTACAAAAAACAAATTCCTCTTTGAATTATTTAGGTCTATGCCTATGAATCAAACCAATTGACTACTTGTGGCTATTGTGCAGTGGGTACAACAAAGAGCCAAATTTATTATATTTAGAAAAGGAAGGTGATATGCAAGGAAGTATTTCAAACAGTGAAGCACTGGTCTCTGGGTTGTGTGCAAAAACCAAGGCCACAGTGCTAAATGCAGAGGGCAGAAAGGGGTTCTGCCTACCTGACCAAAGCCTGGATCTTTAAGAATCTTCTCCCCACTACCAGAACGCTTAACCTGATGCACTTCTTTGAGGTGCTGAAGTAACACCATTTGTTTTCTATCAGCTTTTTATGTGTCATCATTGTCTGGGGCTCCGTGCAGGGATCTGAGGGAAAGGAGCAGGTGTAGGTGTGGGATCGTGACATGGAGCCTTCACTGCTTCCCTGAGGAATGTGAAGGTTCTAGCTGAAGAGAAAGGGATTCAAGTTCTGGAGGTGGGAGAGGAAAAGAATGCAGTTGCCATACAGAGCACTGAAACTTTCAGTTTCAGGGTGCAGTAATTTAAATCTGTGTTTAAACATAACTGGGTCACACTGATATTGGTAATGCTGTCACTTCCACCTATTTAACTGAGCTGGTGTTTAATGTTTGTCATTGAAATGCTTTTTGTTGTCCCCCTCCCTCCCCCCCAACAATTTGGCAGAAGATTTTTTTTGCTAAAGGAATTGAAAAGAATTTACTGGACCCACTGATTGTACAAAACTGTGTTATATTCCTGATTTCTGCAGGAGCGAGCTGCCTAAGTGTCTGAAAATACTGTTTGGGTTATTCTTACATATCTAAGCAATGCTTGAAAATATAATGCTTTCTCCATCTTATATTTGTGGTGTATTTACTCTTAGTTACCACTGGCACAATTAAAGTGAGAAGCTAAAATTTCAATAGACTTTAGAACATAGCCTCAGTCAGTTTTTGTCAACTAAATTTATCATCTACATGTGCTGTAGAATCACTGTTAAGTACTGGATATCCAGCTGAGTATGGGTTTTATTTTAATGAACTATGGTGCATGTAAAATGAACCAGCAATTATTATATATTCACCTATTTCCTACTGAAATGGAAGTTGTTAAGCCACTGGGAATAAAACCTGGATATTTACATGGGCAATTATAAGATTGACAAGGTTTTGACAGTTGCAGAGACTTTATGGAATTTATTATGGTTTGTTTCTTTAATCTGCTTTCTAGATCTTTTACCTTCTCCCCTCCTCGTAGCAATTCTGACTAACTACTTGTGCAAAATGATCAGTGAGCAAATTAATCTTCTCCAGACAGTCTCAAAAGTAATTTTTCTTTTACCTTCTTGAAGCTGTTAGAGCAAAAGCTTGTGGGGGGGAAATGGGATGAATAGGTGTATCTGTCCTTTGCCTTTCTTTAGGACCATTTAATCATTAAAAGGGAAAGGGACTGTCACTCCAGGGGCAGTGATGCCAGGGTGCCACTGCTATTCTGAAATCCCTCTGCAGGGGTGGGAGGTGCAGCAGGGAGGGCTGGCAGCTGGTTCCTGGTGTTTTCTAGGTGTTCATCTTCTGGAAGATTTCTTCCCAGAAACAACACTAATGTTTGAGAGGAAGAGAAACCTGTTTTCATGCTGCTGTGTCTTGACACTGAGCAGAGTTGTGGGATGTTTTGGAACCTTCACTCTCTCTATCTTCTTATTTCACGTTCAAGTGTTACAAGATGAAACATCTGCCTTTTACCCATTTCCATTTTCAGCCTCAAATTAGTCACTGATGTCTTGCATTGCACCAGTCAGCAACTAAAACCACCTGGTTTCTCTTCTGAGCTGGTGCACAATGCTTCAGTCCACTGCTTTTAACTGCTGAACATACTTTCAAAATTATTTCAACAAATTATTAAAATACTGGGGAAAAACTATGCCAAGCTTTACCTCTGCTGAAGCTGTCAGCGCAGCCCACATGATGTGATGCTGCATTCCACCAGTTTGGTTTTAAATTCCTTTATTTTGCCCTCACTTCTTTGAATATATTGACTCCACAGAGGAGAGTGGCAAAATATGTTTTGCATTCATGAGCACTTTGGCAGCCTTTATTCCTTCCCATCATGTACCTTGATGCGTTGATAAGCATTTAGAGGAGTCAATAGGTATAAAAATAACAATAGAAAGTTCTTTTGTTTCTTGTGCTTTGAAATGTATATGGGTATCTCAGCAGAGAATGGACACAACTGCAGCTTGCTGTTTATTTTTGGGAAGGAGCTGTACAAAAAGAAGAGATTTGGTCCTCTAAAGGAATGCCAGAAATCTCGACAACCCATGTTGCATCCAGAATATGCAGGGGTTTACTGTTATCAAAAATGCAGTAAATACTTTTATGCTCTTTTTACTTTTTATTCTGTGTCTAACTTTATGAAGAAGAACCATATCAAGTCTTGAAAATGAAAAGATAAGATTGACCCAAGTCAGACTTCTAGCAAAGCAGAAAAGATGGCATCGCCTCACATTAATTGCCAGCCAGTATTGATGTGATCTCCTGCTAAATTAGTCGTACATCTCATGGTCTTACCTTCATTAACTGGGAAGAAATCTCATTTTGGGTAACACATCCTAGTGCATAGGATGAAGGAAGAAAGCAGCTTTCAGTCTGTTTTAGAACAGACCCTTGGCCCCGCATTGCTGTAGAGGCCTTTTTTCAGGCAGAAAGCCTGTAACTTGTTATTTCCCTTATCTGTGCTTTTGTTTTTTAAAATGGAGTGATCTCAAGGTTATTTTTAAGTAGTTTATTTGTAGTAAATCTCCTATGCTAAAATGTTCGTCTGAGTTGTGTCCCTAAATAGAAGGTATGACACTTGAGATCTAAGTCATTGATTTTTTATTAGCTTATTCAGCATAGTATATTATTTCTAGTTCTTTTGATTTGTAAAATGTCAAGTCAGCTAATAAGCACAGGTTTCAGAATGCAGGTAATCAGTGGCTGCTGTATCTAACATTCCTTTCCAGATAATTTATTCTGTATTGCAACATGGATCCTTTAATCTTTAAATAACCACCCTGAACACCTGGTGTGGATTTTGGGAAAGATTCAAGGCAGGCTTTGTCACTTGCTGTTTAAATAAATATTGACGACTTTTCTTAGTAGTGCTGCTGCTTTTCTACAGGTGTAAATGCCCTTTTAAGTAATAGAGCACAATGCTTGGGAATATTTATGCTAAAACAAGATATAAAGGACAAAGTTAAATGTCCCACACTTCTTCTACTGTTCTAGTTCATGTAAGAAACTGTCTTTTAAGTTAAAACCCTAAGGAGAGAGGAATCTTAGCTTTGCTATCAGAGATATGTTCTTAACCCCTCCTATTTTCACGGGCTCTTCCAGTGTTTTAAGATTTGAGGGAGAAAGGTTCTGCAGTCAGGGATTTTGTTAACCATGATCTTCCCCAAAGAACACTTTCCTGTTTCCAAGTCCTGACCTTTTCAGTTCCTCCTGGCAGATGTTCTGTTCCCTTGATAACTTGGAAGTGCTAAGTCATAAGCTCATTTCTGAGCACTTAAACAGAAAACTTGTATTTGTCTTCTGGTTGGTGTAGTCCAATATGTTTTGAATAATTTATTTCACTGTTGTGCTCGCTTTGTTTCAGGTTAAATGTCTTGCTTCTCTGTTTAAATGTTTGGGTTATGAGGGCCTGTTCTTGCAGTGACAGTTCCACTGGATTCAAATGCAGGGGGGTTTAACTATACTTACAAGAGGAAGAAATTAAAAGTGTGCCTTGATGAAAGTAAAGCTCTTCTTAAAAAAAAATCTGAGCACATTTCAAAGTAGCATTCAGTGTGGCCAAGAGTAAATTGATTTCCATGTACAACCACCTAAATAATAAATATAAAAATTATAACTCATGTAAATATATTGCCTGGGAAGACTGGGCATTCACTGGATGTTTCCACAAACAAGACTGGCATTTGTTTTGCTGCCTTATATTTGGATGGAAGTTCTCTGTCCTATCTGTTACACACACTACCATTTAGGCACTCTGCTGCCTGGCACAGTGTGCAAATTATTCTAAACTAGTCAAACATCACTATTACTTAGAGAAACCTAATCTGTATCTTGCACAGAATTCTGTGTTCCTAAGCATGGTTTTATGAGACCATTTCATGTATTTCTGGCACTTTAAAGAGATCATGAAACAGGTAGAAATGATAGGCTAGCTTTAACTTTTTCACAGTGACAGGTGTTTAAAAAAACCATCTCTCAGCACAAATTAGCATAAGCATGTGTATCAGAAGGGATACTTTTCGAATACGATGTTTTTAGAAACATTTTTGTGTTTGCACAACCCAGATGTTGCTCCTTCCTCATGCACGTGCTTGTAACAAGCTTGCTCTTATAGGTTTTTCTACATTTATATTAAATATTAGTATCAATAGTAACAGTCATTTTGAAAGGTGAGTGGGACTGCTTACAAAAAAGCTCCATTGAGGAACACTAGTTTTGAAGCAGTTTAAAATCCAAGCTTTGTTTCTGAGAAAAGGGCTTCAGAAACATGTCTCCTTGTGTTGTTGGTTTTTTTCACATGAAGATTGGATAACTGTAGTTGATTTGATGATAAATACTAATATTGATGTGAGAACCCACCCACAGTTTACTCTTCTGTGTTCTTTAGGAAATTATTGGATTTGGGATTATGAAA
This sequence comes from Machaerirhynchus nigripectus, assembly GCA_013397975.1. Taxonomy (NCBI): domain Eukaryota; kingdom Metazoa; phylum Chordata; class Aves; order Passeriformes; family Dicruridae; genus Machaerirhynchus; species Machaerirhynchus nigripectus. The sequence continues at coordinate 284,805 of VZRQ01001037.1, read as the reverse complement.
AATTATCAAAAAAGCTTTTCTGTCTTGAGCAACTGCAGCAGGGTTGTATTTCAGAGAGACAAGAACATGAAGGGACATAGTTGGATTGGTTTTGCCCTTGGTTCATAGACCAATTCTCATGGGAGGTTTTTTTATTTATAAATTTTTTATTCTGATCATTCAAAATTCCTGAAAGTCTTTTCCAATATCTAAGGAAAAAAATCACCTTCTCTTTTTTCATACATGGAGATCAACTTAAAAAATGGCTGAATAATCTGTTTTTACAACCCCCGATCTTACTGTCTCTAGGCAAAGGAATATTTGCTTTCAGAGTCACATATTTTTGCTATAATTTACTGTCTCAGAACTAGAGCAGTTTTGCTTTTGTCTGAATGATCTGATTTGATATAATCTGTTCTGTCTTCTTATATTGAGATTAACAAGCCATATACCTTCAGGCACAGGCCAGATCTGTCAGCAGAGCCCAAATGAACTCGAACATTTGGATAGAAGCTATAGACTTTTTGGCAATTTGTTAGTCCCCAGAATCCTTGGGGATAAATCCTTGGATAAAAATGTCAACCAGTGATTAGTTCTTACTGTTGTAATTGTAAAAGTGGACATTATTTGAATTATACTAAAGCTAGGCGTAAGTTTTCAGAATGAAAACAATAACCTGGATTTGCTGTTGCTGCTGAACTTGATGGTCTCTTTGCAATCTTACTCCTAACAAATGGGTACATAATTGTGACAAAACCAAGTTTATGAAGAAAAGCAATCTTACTTCTCCACATTATAAATACCATTTTTCACTCTTCTACAATAAATGATAAACCAACCAAATCCCAGCTGGAAAGCTGAAATACAGAATGGCACTTAAGCCATTCTTTTTCTAGTGATTCCTTTGAGCACAAGTGTTTGTCCATAAGACTTCATTGGTCTTGTGTATTTGCAAGAAAAAAATGCAGCTCATGTGCAGACAGTTAAAAGCAGGATTAGATTTATTGAGATTATAATCTGTAAAGAAGACAGTCCTTTCTACATAGATCCTGACTCCAGGAGGGTCTGCAGAAGGTATGGAGGAAAACCAACACTCAGCTTTTAAACAAAGCCTTAAATGAAATAAAAAGTCATTTGAATGCAAATTCATGATGACTTTCTCAGGCTGAATTTTGGAGCAGTATTACTTCATTCAAGCGGCAGCTCCCTGAGAAGATGCTGGCTGTCTCCTGAGGACAGACACCCTGTAGAACAGAGCAGGTGTCACTCATCACAAGGTCACTTCCAGTGTCATCAAACTCAAACCTTCAAAAATCGTGGCTCATGTCTGCCTAAAATAGGAAATTATGTTAAAACCTTGATATTTAACAAACATATACAATAATTCATCTTGATTTGTTTCCCAGCTTCTCTCTTATAGCAGATATAAGAAGCCCACTTACTAAATGAAATCAAAAATCATGAATGTAGGATTTGAAGCTGTTAAAAAAGCTAGCCAAGTATTTTACATATATATGAAGGAGATGTGAGCATCATGACTGGTGGGGTTCCCCCACAGTGATATTTTTATGGTACTTAGGATACAAAACAATTTTTGTGTGTAGAATGTAGATGTAAAAAGCTGACTACTCATAGCACACATTCAACAAATGTTATTGTATCTCCAGGCTTTAAAAACCAAACAACCAAGGAAAAAAAAGGCAAATATTTGTACCCTAGCAAGTTTTTGTATCAAGTCACAAAGTAAGCTAAGGCTCCTGGCAGCTTATTTTAGACTGGTAGCTGAACAGATAATTTTGCACAATTCATAGGATTCTGTAATTGTTGCAGAATTTATCCATAAAAAACTCATGAGGGGAAATGGAAACTATCCATAATGTATTAACTATTTTTGCAATCATAATGCATGAGAAAATCATGCTTGACTGGGACAAAAAAAAGAAAGAAAAAACCTTGCCATACAATGTTTCTACTGCTTGCTATGATGGATCCTTATTCATAAGTGTATCAAATTCCTTTGAAAAGCTGGGAATCCAGCATTTTATTTTTCATTAAAATTTCTGAATTGTGATGAGAATTAAATGTCTCATGGAAAACTATAAAAATACAGTTCTATTTAGGGCTGAGTCCATTTCTAAAGATTTAAAATGTTGCAAATGCTGTGTCTTGACTTCTTGCACCCACTGGGTCACTGATCCTATTCTTGTATATCAATTTATATTTCAGAAATAGAACATATTAACATTATAAAGTGTAATGGATAACACAGGAATATAAAATATTTCTCAGGTCTTGCTTCTGAACTCTTATTTTAGACATCCAGTGCACGGGAGGCAGTGAAGGTTTTCTTGCTGAAACTTGGCTCTTAAGAGAGAAATTCTATTGAAAGCATCCTGTATAAAATAGAACGGCAGCGTTTAGGACCCATGCTCAGCTAAGTTGCACTATCTGCTTTCCATATGATACATCACAGCAATAAATCATCTGAACCCACACCATGCTGTGATTTTTATGGATTTCTTCATTGTCTTCTTACATATTCCAGACTGGTCATTATGCACGTCATACAAAAGCATTGTTCAGAAATCCAGAGAAGGCTGATGTGACCAGGTGTTCAGGCAAAAGAAAGGGTTCACTGCTATAAAGGCTCCAATTTGTGCCTCATAGCACTGTAAACTCCAAACTGGCTGCACAGCACTTGATGCCAAAACAGGAGATTTTCTGCATTCATGTAGTCTCATTTCAGAGGTTATTAGAAGACTGGAAAGCCTGTATTTAACTAACATACAGTTGAGCAGCTCAGGCTGTGGATCTTGAAGGTGGAACTGGATTTCCAACCTGAAAAAGCAGAGATCTATGTCTGATTTTCTGACACTGGTCCCCTTGGAATTTGCAAAATTGTCAGCTGCAGGAGAGACTGTGAATGAAGTTTGTAGAATCATGGCACTATAGAAGCATCAGAATGGTCAAGATGAAGCAGAACTGTCTTCCTCTACATGAGTTTCACCTCTGCTAATAAAGACCACAGGAAAGACAAAAAAGAAGACAAAAAAGGGAACGGATAATAGCAATTAAAAAAAAGAAAACGGGGATAAATATAAGACACAGCATAGCCCATAGGAAAACTAACACAGTGACATTTTGTGACTTGCTTATAATACGTTGAGATGCAATTAATTAATGGGTGACAGGCTCTGCTACTGGAAGGAAAGAAAAAGGAGGCTGCTAAAGATTGAGTTTTCTATGATCAATTGAATCTAAAAGATGGTGTGTTTCTGGGAAGACCATAAAAAGTGTTTTTATGTGTGCATTTTGGATACTTTTTTCTGCCTGCCTGGCTCTGCAGAAAAAAGCTGCATATTTTGGTATGTGAGTGAAGTCTTCTCCATGTCACATTATTTTTTTTAAAGAGAGATTGAATAGTGCACATGTCAAGAACGGAGAATCCTCTGCATTTTCTTTCAAGCCTTTGTGTACATGATGAGCTAGAATAACCTCCCTGAACTGAATTATCCTTCCATACTATGGTTCAGTGAATATCATTATATTTCAGCACAGCTTGAGTGATTTTTAATGCCAAAAACATCAGCATGAAATACAAATGTTACAAAAATATTGAAACAATACCATAAAAAACTCTGGGATCATAAATACTTTACTTTGCAAGGTCTGGAAGGTCAACATAGCTATAGTGTGGAAAATTAAAATGCTCTCTGTGTGAATGCTTTTGGAAAAAAAAAGGCAGTGTTTTAGCCTAGAAATACAGAATTCCTATTTGAAACTGGTTAAAAATAAAAGCTATTTTTCTGATACTAGATTTTGATGAAATTAATTCATCCAGGATTTTTTTTGAGTATGTTAGCTGCATGTTCTTAAATATAATATAATTAAATCAGCATAAGAGAAGGTAGAGAATAAGTGACAGCTTTCATGTCAGTGTTGTGCTGCACCAGGTAATGTACATCAGCCTAAGATTTTGACAGAACGAAATCAAATGTGTACAGGCAATAACTGATGCTTTTGACAAGCTTTGAATTTGGAAAGCTTTCCCGTTGCAGGCAGGTGTTCTGTCAGTGCACAGCCAGTCTGTCACAGCGCACAGGATCACAGGGAGGGAGAGAGCTAGAGCGAAAGGAACTCTGCTGCTGATTGCTGGGGTGGAATTGAACAATTAATATTTTACACAATCCTACCTGTTTGCAGTTCCTGCTTTTCAACTGGGAACTTGTCTTTGTCCATTAGCCTTAGATCAGAAGGTTGTTCTCTCCCTTGGAGGTCTTGCTTGGTTTCGGTGTTCCAGTACTTAGACATTCCCACCCGATCTGCAGGCCCCTTTTAAGCAATCACTCTAAATTTGTGGAAGTGCAACTTAACAAGAGTTCAGTGGCAATGTTCACTCTATTTCTTACTGCACAGGAGAATCGTACATAGGAAAGGATTAGAAACAGTTTTGAATGGTTTGTATAGATACAGGCTGAAAAAGAGTAAGCGTGCAAAGGACATGCATATAAGAAGTGAGGATTCAAAAGGATTTAGCAGCACTTACTCATTAACTTATTTAATATTTCATAACTGATTTAATAGGATTTACTACAATTGTAACTGTGATTTAATTGTAGATTCCTGCTAACAGCATTCATACCATAATCAATTCACACACATACAAAGATGTGTACATCTGTATCTGTGTGTGTTAATGTACCTCTCGGAAATCCCCCTTGGATTCAACGAAATACTCATGCCAAATCCCGTAGTGTTTCTCAGCAGGCATGGATTGCACCTCAAGGAGTGTGTGTCCGGGAAAGGTGTCAGCTGTAGCAATGGGGAACACAGCCCACAGCCCCTTGTGTGTCCAAAGCAGATCCGTTTATTGCCAAAAATCGCCCCCTCTTTACACCCTTCATCTCAACCGAACACAACCGGCACCAAGCCGAACCCTAACAGAACTCAACAGCAGAAGGGCACCCATTGGCTGGCGCAGCTGCAGCGCTGCTGTCCACGCGTCCCATCATCCAATCAGCTTCCCGTTCGTATGCTGGCCACGCGTTCCTCCAGCCAATCACAATCTCCCTTCCAGCTGTCACTCAGCTGCCTCTCACCCCTCAGCCAACTTCCCGCCGCCCAGCCCCAGCGGTGCGTGTCCCTCAGGGGCTTCCGGTGAGCGCGTCACTCAGCTGCCTTGACAAATATTTGTTTGTGGAATATGACCCCATATTCCACAATCAGCTACCATCTGTTTTTTCAATAGGCCTCCTAACAATGCTACCTTTTCACTTGGGCTGTGACTCACGTAAACTATTTACCAAAGTTAACTATATTATTTTCCTTTCCCTGACAACACAGAGTGTTCTGTTTTCAAAGAACACCATCTTACAGTGTCTTAAAAATTGCCCTTCTGGGTGTTTTCCGCCTAGAGATCCAAACGAAGAGCTAGGAGAAGGTTTCAGGAGCAAGCCTCTTAATACGATACATTGAGATGAAGATATAGGCTGTATCTCAGAACAGCAGTTTAGTAAATTGTTTTACTTCAGAAATTGCCATCTGTATTTGCAGAACTATAAAAGGCAACAGATTGATTTTATCTTTTTATTCTAAGTGGATGTTTTTAATCCAAAGATGCCTTCATTCAGCCTTTGACTCAGTTTTTCCGTCGGCATGCTCTGATGTCCCTGCAGCAGCATTCCGGCAGCTTTATGCAGTAATACTCACAGTGATGTGGGTAACAAGGCATGGTTTGATCTGCTCTGAGGCTGGAGGAGATGAGAAGCTGCAGCCATAGTCTTGTTCGCCTGCTGACCTCTGTAAAAGCTGACACCAGGATGTTGGAATGAGAGCAGCGGTGTTACGGGCATGAAGGAAAGTGCTGGTAGTGTGGTAGAGACACAGACAGGAGGTGCAGCAATAAAAAGCCTCAGTAATGTGCTTTTTTGTCATTCTTCACCCTGGTTTAAACACCATCAGTATTTTTTCCAATCTTACATTATAGCAACAACAAAAAAACCCCAAAGTTTTGTGTAAAAATTGCCATTAATCATACTTTCTGAATTTGGCTGAAGTCTGAGCCTTCTATGAGGCTTTCCTACCTTGTAGACAAGCAAAAGTGATTTAAAAATAGCATGTAGGTGTAAAATCACCCAAAATGTTTTTTACCCCCTTTTTATTGTCTGGAAAATGCAAGGCAATTTCCTCATGAATAGAAGCTACATTAAAGGGAATTTGAAATGAAAGAGGTCTTTATTGCCTCAGAATTATCCTTTTCTTTGCCTTAACCTCTTCATAGTAGTACTTTTTTGCAAACACTGGAAACCGTCCTGGCCTTCTAAACTAAGAACTGTAGGCAAACAGCTGATACTGTAAAATGCAGCAGAGTTTAACTTCTTCTGTGGTTGCTTCTATTCTGAGAAATTATGCCATTAGTGAGAATAACGTTTGCTGCCATTGACAGTGGAAAAAGCCAAAGATGCTGTCTTGTTGCAGAACAGAATGGGTTGAACATGAACAGCACGGCTAACTTGTTAAAAATGGTACAGCAGGAGCTATGAGAAAGATGCAGAAAGAAGAAACTGCAAAAATCACATCCTCTTACACAAAACAGAACACCCTGGTGAAGATTTCAGAACGTCCTGCAGCAAGATAAGCCAGTGTGCAAGAGGAAAAGTAAGATTACAGCTTGCTACGCATTAGCTAGCACGGAAACAGAACAAATGGAAATAGTCATACAGAAGCTTAAACAGTATAAATATCGGTGCCTCTTTTTAATAAACGTCCTGGCTTCGTTGCTGCTTGGTCCGTGTGTGTCAGTCCCCATTGCTGTCTGGGTCTGTCAGCTGGTGTAAGCTGCATGTGCTGCAGAAGGCAGCACGCTTCTCTCAGGTACCCTCTGTCCTGTGGCAGGACAGACAGGCATGTTACACCCAGTCAGCTGGCTCATAGATTACTGCAATTTCTGAAGTTGTTCTGCCAGGAAAACTTAAATACAGTGTTCCCTTCCTGCTCAGATAAAAATTGAATCTCTGATTTGCAAAATAGAGCTGTTGGTCTTTTCTAGACCAGATGAAATGTCCTAGAAAAGGACATTTCTGAGTATGCCATGACAACTGTTCAGGTTGCAATAATTGCCTTTTAACAGAACTCACTTTCTCTCCTCTTGGGCTCATATCAGAGAATTTTTTGCTTACCAGCTGTATGGTGAAATTATTACACCAGCTGGTATATGTTTCTTTGTACCATATAAAATTAATTACCAGTTTTTTAGATCTTGCAAGGACACAAGTAATTACTTTGCATTCCAACCTTGTGAAACCTGGTAGGTTTCATTAGGGAAATCCTGCATTTTTCCAAATCCCATATGAAGTAGATACACATAATTATTTTAAAATGCCATGATGCTTATGCAAATAAGGGCTCTTCATGTACAACAGTGATTTTATTTTTCTTGGCTTAATATACAACAGGCACTCCGAGGGGTTGAAAGCCATTGACTTCTGGTCATTACTAATTTAATAAGCAGCCCTCACAGTTCCTGCAGATACAAAGGAATCTGGCTTTACATGTGTAATACACAGTGTGCAGAAAATACTTAGTGCTGCTCTCTTTGAAACCTAAAGGACAGTTATTAAAGTTTTATGGTTCAAATTAAAATCTAAGGTTAAAATACAAGATCAAAAGTATCAATTTTCCCCCTCAATACTATTAGGAGTAAGCCTTTTGGAATAGAGGGGCTCAATTGGCTTAAATGCCATGTCCTCCTCCTCCCAGAGACCCTGATTAGAAATAATCACAGCTCACTACAGGAATGTAACTTTTTGTATTTTTTTTTTTTTAAGAAAGGAACAAGCTTTTATTACTTTTTAATGTATTATGCTATTGTAGAGTCATGAAGTGTAAGTGCTGCTTGGGAATCAGAGTGACAGTTCTTGAAGAAGCAGTTTGTTTCATGAGCAGGAGGGAGATCTGCAGTTGTGGAACTGTTAAAATGAGTTGGAGGATGCCAGAGGATTTGCTTCTTTGTCAAAGCAAATGGGAGCAAGGGGAGGCTCATACCTTAGCTCGGTCTGATTAGTAACTATCAGAGTGCCCCTTTTTCTAAGGTTTCATGCCATTAGTATGTCTCCCAGTGTCAAATCTGCTTGCCATTTCTCTTGTTGGACACTTTAATAATAAACCGCAAAATCAATGGCACACAGAAGCAACCTTATAAGGAGAAAGTGCCCTGCTATATCTTAACTTGAAACATAGAGTCACAAATCTCCTTCCTGGTTTATGTATTACTTTGCTGAAACTTTACCATGGTGCTGTACCCTCTGTGGAGCTCAGTTGTAAGAACCTGTTTTTGCTGTTCCTGAGCGGCTGTTCTTCACTGGGTGGCACAGTGATTTCATAAGCAGTTCTGTGATACAGATCACAAAAGGGGTGGCAGTGTTGCTTCATTTCATCATGGAACTGGCACAGAACTTGTCCTGATCACTGGAAGTGCTGCTGCTGACTTCAGCAGGATTTGGTTAAATCCCCATAGGCACAGCTCTTATGGGGGACTGTTGGAACACTATGGAGTGACCCTGAACACTCTTGGTTGCATTAACATCAACAGCTGTGCCCTGTGCTGGGAAATAGAAAAGCCAGAACGTCCTTAGGGGTTCTTCCAAGCTTGAGTAAATAAATTAGTAATACCTATATCTATCTATATCTGAAAAATTTACCTTGTTCCTGGAAAAACACTACCTTTAGCAAAGCAAAACCTCACCAAGCTCTGCCATTCAACAAATAGTCATTCACCTGTTTTTACACAAAATGTGCATGTACCTCTCATTTTTTCCCATGACTTCAGGCTGAACCATGATTTGAATATTTTTTAAAACTGCAGAAATTATGGGATTGATACCATGTAAAGAAAAACAGTTTTCACTAAACTGATCAACCAGGATTAAGTCTTTATCTTCCATTTATAAACCTTCAAATCCTAAGGCAATAGAAAATTAAGCTCTTTTTATTTCACTGAGGAGCTTATGACTGGATGACCAGCATGAAATGCACAGTAGCATTAATTGCACAAATACAGAACTGGATTACTCCAAATCTGCAGAATAAAGGGCATTATCAAGGATTCAATGGCAAATTCCCCTTACTGACAAGCATTTGCTATAACATCGAAAGAAAAGCACTGCATGAAATCCATAAGCTACAAAATTCATTAAGAAAGATCCTTTTAAAATGAGGCCTAGGAGACTCTCTCTTATCACAGAAGCCAAAATACGGCTATCTGTGGTTACAAGTTTTTCAGACTTTGTGTTATCAAAGCTAAACTGATGAAGAGACTGACTATGCCAAAATGGAGATAGAGGAAATAAAAAGAACCAATAGGGAAGAAAAAAAATTTTGACTCTATATACAAGAAAAGCAAGGATTGTACTAGAGGAGAAAAGATGAGTTTCTGGGGACAAAATATATTTACACCTTATAACTCATGGATGTTCTGGTTTTGTGTTTATAACAGTAGGGATTGCCACTACTTCCTACAGGAGGACAAAGATCCAACATCTTTCACAATATCTAAAAAATAAGACAACTGTTAGCAGAACAGATAGACAAGTGCAGCAGCTGGGACAGGATGATTTCTCTCTTACCACTGATCCTGGAGAGAACATGCATCACGTGGTTCAAGTGCCATACACTAAGTAAACCCCAGGGTCTGGTTTGCCATCCTTTCCCATCCAAGGAAATGCAGACAAGCAGAAAACTTAATTTGTTTCTAGGTAAAACTAATGACTACACATTTAATCACAGGCAGGTAGAGAATAACAGAAACTGCAATCCACCTAGGCCTCTAGTTCCGTAGAGCTGATGGGAACTATTTAGGATTCAGGCAACCTCTGGTGTACTTTGCCTTTTGAATTTACATATTTGCTATTTTGTAACCCAAACGTCAGCAATTTCATCAGATTATTGCTACATGACCTACTTCATTAAGGGGATGTTTTTTAATGATGACCCAACACTGAGTGCTGCTTCTCTGAGTTTGATGGAACTGCAATCAGCTGGTTCAGTAGAGGAAAAATAACATTTAGATTTCTTTTCAATATTTTTAACCATGATGTCTTTTTCCACTACACTTCACTCCAGCATTTACCTTTGTCTTTGGCCTGGTAGAAAGAGATGTCAACGTTCAACTGGGTAGGCTTAGAGGAGAGTTAGATAATCCAACCTACAAAGCCCAGAAACATTCAGGAAAGGCTGGGATGGGGACTGTCAGTTCCCAGGCAGTCTCACTAGCTCGTTCTGAAACTGTAGTGGAAGAGGTTTTGTTTTATTGTTGTGTAGGACTTAATGTATCAAATGAGGGCTGAACCTTCCCCTCAGTAGAGCTTTGGATATAGAACAGTAATACGTCTATTTTCTTGTCAGGAAAAATTTCCAATAAAGTCATGTTTGTCCCATGAAAGATCTTTCACAGAATACTTAAAGCACTGTGTTCAGTGCTTTAATTCTGTGTTAGGCTGTATGGGTTTTGTTTACTCAACAACTATTTGAATTTAAATTTGAGTACTGTTCCTCTAGTTTCTACAGCAGGAGACAGCAGCCAGGAGCACCTTAACAGCTGCAGTACAGTGAGTTTAGAGGAGGGACTAGAAAATAGAGTATGGTAGATGATCTCTGCGGCAGGATGATGTGGGACCTGGAACGTGGGGATGGGTAGAAGGCAGTATTTCTATTTTCTGTGTTTGTATAATAGAACAAGAAAGAAAAGAAAAGTGACTGGGTAGTAACAGGGAGCATGTTCCTCCTCACTCAGGGGCTCCTGCTGCTTGAGTGGAGCAGTTACAGGTGAAAAATGCACACCAGACTTTTTTGGGGAGTACTAATTGCAAGCACCATATAAAATCAGTATGCAGATGGAGTCTCATAACAACAACCAAAATGGAATCGAACAGTTTGATAGCCAAATTGTTGCTAACACAGTCAAGACTTCACATTGCTCTTGAAATCACTAACTTTACTTTAGTGGAAAATTAACCTACTTGATGTGGTATGCAGTAGCTCATTCTTTTGATTTATACCTAGCTATTCCCACAACAATAAAACATTAATACTCTGAATCTTTCATTTGGAAAATATTCAGTATATAAAAAATATGCATTAAGGTATCTGCTTAATTTTTTATTCTCTAGTTCTTTAGAGTTTTCATTTAATGTATGCCTGTTTTTCATTTTGTTTTTGAAATTAACTCTCTGGCAATCCATTTCTCTTATATTCTTCCTATGACAACAAATTCTTAAATTGCTTACAAAGAATGTTCACTGAAGTAGCAACTAGTTAATATCTTTAAACCCCAACTCCCTGGCAAAAATTTTACTGAGAAGGAGAAGCCCTTAAATGTGCTTTGTTTTTGGTTTGTGTTGGTTTGCTTCTTTGTGGGTTTTTTTGTTGTTGGTTTTTTTGTAAATTTGTACAGTATACTCTCACTTTTACTGAATACACTATTGAAAGGTATCAACATAATTAAAAAACCAGCTTTTACAGATGTTTACTAGAACTTTGGTCACAGTTAAATGACAGTTCAGTATCTGATGTTGATAAGGTTTTCAGCCAGAATTGAAAGTTCTCATTTTCCTTTTACACATCAAGCAGACTTCTCCTTTCACAATACAAAATATATCCTTGCAGAGACTTTGTAGATAGAAAAATGAACATAAGATCAATAATGATGAAGTGGGTTGGCCTCAGCTGACGGCCACGAAAAGACAGAGGAGGGAAAAGGTGAATGAAAGGAATAAATTAAAGACATGGTTGTGGCAAAGGGAGTTTTAGGACACGCTAACATTGGCAGCAGCAACCCATCTTAGCACAGCTCCACATGGCACGTGCACCATTACCTGCATCACCTCCAAACAGTTCTTTGAAGTGTCAGACTCATAAGAGCCTGGTCTGCCTGGGCTGAGCTGCGGGCCTGGAGGGAACCCATTTAGGATGCCACAGTGGTGTGGCTGCTGTTCCTAGCTGGCTCCTTGGATCTGGCTGTGTCCATTAGCCAAAACACACTCTCTCGGTCTTTGGCATCAGTGCTGTTAGAAAATGACTCCAGAGATTTAAAAAAATTTATGAAAACTGCGTTTATTCTTAGAGATTCTTCAAATCTATATTGGAGTTTTAAATAAAGAGGTTTTTCAACTATTTTTACTGTTGATTTACATAGAAAAGACAGTTTTCTGAAACGAAAAAAGGTTGATTTGGGTCTTAAGACTGCTGAACTACATGGAAAACTTAAGCTCCAGAATTAGTGATGTCTGCATCAGTGTTTAAGCTGGTACTGCTGCTTGCTGCTTGGAGAAGGATGGTCCTCAGATCAGAGAAATCAGTGCAGATCTTTCTGTTCAGCTCAGCAGGTTTTGAATTAGATCCCTTGCAAACCTGGGTCAGGGGGCAGAAGCAGCAGGGTGAGGAACTGCTGGGCACAGGGGAAGTGGTGCCATGCAGAACTGCAGTGCTCACCATGGAGCATGGGCACAGTCCCTGTCTGGGAGGGAATCTCCATGAAGAGCTAAAAAGAAAATTGGGTTTTACATTTTCAGCCAAGGAAGCTACTTTGAATACATTTGATTAAACAGAATATTTCATTTTACTGTTTTAATAATAAATCATACACACTGAATAAATGTAATATTTGTAATACCATTAAAATGTAATTTCTTTTGTACTGTGAGTGAAATACATGATAAGTGTAACATACTTTTTCTTTGTTCTTGGTAGAGTTTTAGCATGTAATTATTTTCCAATTATCTGACTGTTTCTTGAGCATTTTAATCCTTTGTGGAAATGGCACTGAGGAGTTTCAGTTCAATGGGAGCAAGGGCTTTAAATGCCACACAGGGTGTAGGCTTAGTTCTACAATTCTTACAGTTTTTCATGGGTAAATAGTTCCAAAATGTATGGCCCCTAAACACACCAACTGACCATTTTCAGTTGCTATAAATTCAGGATGATACAATACAGCCTGATGTTTATTTTCTTTTCATCAAGATAGTGAAGCTGATTCGTTTGCTGAGACCATAAAGCTCATGGTCCTGCTCTGGGTTGTGTTCTGATTTTTAGGACTGGTGAAGGTGTTGTATATTTCAAAAAGAATTAAACCTTTTTTCCTAGGAAGGTGTTCACAAGTTTTGTTTTGTGTCACACCTGGTGGGGGTGCAGCAGTGGCTGACGGCGTGGTGTGTAGATGGTATGGGCAGCTGACATAAAGGGTGTGGAAGTGACAGCTGAGAACTACAGGTTTTCATGTTCTCTCTCAACTCTGCATCCACCAAAATCCAAGGGACTTGAAGCTTGCATCAGTGAAGTGCTACCTGACATGAGGCTTGGCATTAGACCTTTAGTGGGTTATAAATTACAATATTTTGCAGTAACATACTCTTTTCCGCTAGTAGGTAGCGTGATAGTTTGAAATGAGTTGATGCTATTTCCTTACAGCTCAGAATTCTGTAGTAGTGAGGTTGCTGATAAAGTTGATTCATGAATAGATTACTTTTTATTTATTTAATTCTCTAATGGGATGACAGAAGAAGGAGCTGCCTTCCACAGAATATCTGTCTTTTACATCTATTTTAATTTGATTCCTACTATCCTTTGTGTTTGTAAAGCTTGTCTTCCGTTTTATATCTTGGTACTTGTCATCTGTTTGAGAAAATATAGAAAAACAACAAACGTACTTTTGCATTTTTCAGTTTGTTTATCAATGTAACCATGCATGAAATTAGCAGACTGCATTTGTTTATTAGAGTAAAATAGGCCCGTGCAAATTCTTTATATAAGTGAAACAGAATTCTATGCCGCTTACATTTGTAATGTTATAAAAATTATACATTTATAAAAATCATATTCACAGTAAGAATGGTAAGTTACAGAGCAAGGACAGCCCAGACAAAAGAACTATATTGAAACAGTAACTGTATTCGTAAAGATGCCAAAGCAACTTTTGGGAAGAATGAAGCTTCTGCATCTCTAGGTAAACTTCAAAATACAATTCTCATGGTTTTAAACTTCTTCAGTACCTATTCTTTTGTTTATGTCTGTAATTGTAAAATCTTTATTTCTGTTATATTGCCATGGTCATTTGTGCTTTCATTTCAATACTAGAGAAAGATCTTTCTAGTGGCAAGTTAGTGTTTTCTAGTAAGTACCTACAAAGGAGTTAAATATCATTTTATAGAATTTGTAATGGGTGTTAAAGTGCAACTAGTAAACCACATAAGGAAGAAGTAACTGTTTATTTATTAACTGTTCCTTTAGAAATACTTGAGAGAACATTTTGCCATCGTTCAAAGGCAGTCATTACTAGAACAAATAGGGAACCTTTATTCTGTCAAAAGAAAAATGGAAACATTTTATGGGATTGACAGTGTCACTACAACAACGCTGCTTAAATAATTAGTGGTCCTTACTCAGATATGGGATCATTGAGTTGGTGGATATCAAGCTGACAGGTCATCCTGTTAAATTTCAGTTTGTTAGTTCCTATTAAAAGTTACTTTGATCATTCTCTCACAGTATTTTGATATACACATATGAAATTTCTGATATCACTGACACAGTTGGAATTTTTTTTTTGTTATTTCTGGTTTCTTTTACTGTAATTCACATATTAAAGTTTATCTCAGTATTTACCATGTATTTATAAATAACAGTGTTCTGAGTTTTCACTTCGTTTTCCAGAGATCTGGTTGCTCTATACATGCAATAAAAAACAGACTCTGTTGAAAATCTGATCCTTTTTTTGTTTCACAGAAGAAGATAGTGCAGTGTTTAAGTGCAGATTGTTTAAGCTGTGCACAGCCACTGCACCAAGTGGGTTTTTGGAGCATGTGTGACCTGATGTGTGCTCAGGCACAGCGAAGGCTTCTCAGCAGAGACTGGTGTCTTACTCAGCAAGCCAAGGTACAACAGCCTGGGGGTGGAGGAACAAATCAAGTTTAATGCATCCAGAGACCTTAAAGCACCTTTTGATTTATATGAGGCTGGCACTTGCGTATGGAGGGATCAATTTTGGTGGTCTTAGGTTACGATTGCAGACGTACTCTTACCTTACCCTTTTGTGTGTATCAGATGGTGCACATAGGCTTCCCTTCCACAGAAGCAAATTTTCACTTGGATTTTTGACTAGAAGTTTTGAATTCTGGGTGCAATATTGCTCCAAAAGACAGACTACTTAAGTAGGTAAGAGCTCTGTTGTTTCTCGTCCTCGCTCCCTTCACAGCTCAGCACAGCACAGCACTTACATCCATACATCCTGTAGAAATTATTTCCTTTTAAAAAAATGTTGAAAAAATGTCAATTTACTTCCATGTTTCAAGAGCAGGTGATAAGTCATCCCTTTGCAAAAGAGGATGACTGGTATCTAGTTAAGAATTTCTAATTTTAGCTGCTCCTTGCATCAACCTGAGGTTGTTGGTTGGTTCTGACAGGAGATTCTAGGAAAGAGCCTCCATAGGAAAGAAACAAAAGGATTCAGAGTATCACTGTGCTGACAATGAGGTCAAACCCGCACTGCTGACTGTAAGGCCTGAAAGAGGATGAGACCAGAAAGGATGCAGAACCAAATGACTTCCCATTCAATGTTATTGTTAACGAAAAATGAGTTAATATAAAAAAAAAAATCTTCCTTGCTGTTCTGCCTATTGTGTCTTTGCAAATGGGGGTGACGACCTGTGAGCTACAGGTGCGTGAGGACAAATTTCCCGAAAGCTGATACTTTTTGATACATTCAGTTTACTTTTGCTGCATTTGTCTCTGTGATCCTCTGCCAGAAGTTCAGTCCTAGGAACAAATCTGGCTGCTTGGACTAACAAATTTTATGGCTGTTCTTGGTATTCAGCTGCCAATTAGATGCATGCAGATGCAAATTATGGTTAGATGGATGGTTAGATACACAAGTACTTTGATTTATCTGTAAACTCATCTTAAGCCTGTGAAGTCTCAGTAAGGATTTTTGTCGATGGAATTTTCGCTTTTTAAAAGGACCCTGAACCCTCCAAACACCTTCACTTAAGAGGTGGTTGGGTCACTTTGCTTATGCTTACTTTCTAGATGATGAAAATCTTACAAGCCTGAAGCTCAGCCTGAAAACATATTGCTGAGGCTAAAAATACTTGAAAAATAATGTAACAGATCAAACTCTGAAGAAACAGATTTTATTTGACAGTCTTGAATTTCTTTTTCAGTGCCCGCACAAAAGCATTAAATGGGAATAGCCTGGGGAAGAGGCACTAAATCAATAGGCACCAGTAAATTTGTGAAATCAATTTTTTGCTTTTCACATACACGAGAATTGATGCAGTCAATGCTGTGTAACTCCCATTAATTGCCCAGGGTGACAGAAGATTTATCAATTGCTTATTGACTTCTTTGAAGCCGCAGGGGAAAAATGGAAATAGCTGAAAAGTTAACTGAGTACTACAGAAGACATCCTTCCCCAGCTGATGTGTAAATAGAGGCACAGCAGCTTGTCTGCCACAATCTGTTTGATACCAACATTTCTGCAATCAGAAGCAGAGGCAATGTTACTGCAGTGGCAAGGTGTGTGTGGAACAACACCTGTCCGACCTGGGACATCCAGTTACCGTGGTGAATGCTACAAAAGGGTGTCACAGAGCGGGCTGAGGCCCTGGCACAGGCCACCCAGAGAACCTGTGGCTGCCCCATTCCTGCAAGTGCTCAAGGCCAGGATGGACAGGGCTTGGAGAAACTTGGTCTGGTGGAAGGTGTTCCTGGCCATAGCAGGGCATGGAACTGGATGACCTTTAATGTCTCTTCCAACACAAACCAGTTTTGGATTTTATGATGTGTTACTGTGTAGGAGTCACTCAGCTTTCACACTCAGTTGTTCCACAGGAACTCCTGTTAAATTTAGTAGGATGACTTGTGAAGAAGTTACTCTTCCCCACAACTAAAGTCATCTCTTCCTCACTTTGAGCATTTTTATAGTGGCCACAGGTTTCAATTTCTCTGTTATAAATAGCATATTTCACATTTAACAGCTATAAAAGCAGCTACTGCTTTTTATGTGCCCTCTTCAGTCTTCTTACTTCCCCTGGGTATGAGGTCTGGGAGAGCTCATTAAATTTCTGAGTCAGAAAAGAGAAAACAGTAAATAAAAATAAATATATAAATTTAAAATACACCATCTGTGGTATAAATAGGGAACTCTGAAATGTTAGTTAAAATTTCCATAAATGTTACACGATAAAAAGAGCAATAGCACAAAGCAAAAGAAGAAAAAGACTTTTAAGGCTAATAAACTTTGCACTGTAAAGTGACACCTGACACTTCAAAGTGAAAGAATGGAGAATTATATATGTGTTTTATCTCTTTAACAGAAAACAAATTAATAGTCTTCTTTTTCAATAATAAATTACTTGAAAAATCTGGCATTCCTATATAACCTACAGTGGAGCCGAGGGTGGGAGGAAGTTTTGGCAGAAGCCAGGTTTTATATTTTTCCATTTTTCCTAAATACTGTTAAAAAAACCTTCTCAGTCCTTCAGTGTCAAACTAATCTTCCTTTTCTCTTTAACTCCCTTCTAACTCCTTTTTGAGGAAGGAAATCCATTTAATATCCTTAGCATGAATGCAGACAAGCATCCTGGAAAATAAGTCCATCATGGTCTTGCTTTCCATCTTTCTTCCCTGTTTTCTAGCACAGAAGCTACGTTTCAACAAAGTGAAAATAATCCTCTGTAACAAGATTTTAATGGTAATAAATTGCAGCTTCTGCATAAAAGTAAGATCACAAATGCAGAAGATGACTGGATAATATATTCGGTGAAGTTAAATAGGTATTTGTAGATGATGTTTATGAAAAGAGAACGAATTGGTTTCCAGCAGTTGGAGGCACTAGGGTAGCAGTCAAAGCACAAAGTCAAATTTAAATTTTACAAAACAAATAGCTGGTAAAGATAGAACTTCTACTTAAAAGTGAGAAGATACTGATTCAGGATTAAAAATCAGTAAGTAACACGATGCATTATCAGCAGACTTGTGTCTTGCCTCTAAACCCTATAAGCAGAAACTTTTTAAAACCCTGGATGCTGAAAACAACAACGGAAATGATGGGGGAGGAGGAGAAGAAGCAGATTTGGCAAGCTGCATCTTGATGAGCTATTAGGCTTAAGAGTAGGAAGCAAGAGAGTTGCAGCTGAAAGCTCTATCAACCTGCTGAATACTTTATCTCTTCAAAACAAGCAGATAAAAAAAAAATCAGTTATCTTTGGAGATCCACAGCTGTGTAAATAGAAAGCCCTTCCTGGCTGGGGAGCGCAGTCTGGATGTGTTCCTCCAAGGGTAATCAGGAGGTTCTTAATGGCATTGATGGGTTCTGACATGATTTTGTGACTGCCCACACTGGGCTGGGTATCAGTTTGGCTCCCTGAGTAAGGCAGGGTACAGGGAGTGTCACAGACCTGTCTCTGTTCCTTTGTGCCCATGGGTACCTGGGGTGAGACTCACCTCTGGATGCTGCCAGAGGAAGGTGCTGGAGCCCCTGTGCATGGCCAGGTGTTCCTGTGCTACCCTCTCCCTCTTGCCAGTGGCCTCCCCTCCCTTCCCTCCCTTCCCTGTAGGGCTGCTCTCTGACCTCTGAGCTAGATAAAGAGGGGAAAAGGGGGAAGCTCAACCAGCTCAGACACTGCCTTGTGGCCTGTCAGCACATCTGAAGGGATGAAGCGAGGGGGAAAGGGAACAAGTATCACATCTCTGCTTTTTTGGGTTGTGGATGCTGGGAATGTACACGTGTGTGAAAGTGTTAGGAAAGACACATTTCTGGTGTTTGGTGTTTGGAGGATGAGATGTCTCCCAGCAGAGATCTGGTGTGGATCACTGGGGGTCTGCTGGGAGCAGTCAGTGCTATTATTTTGAGACAAGACCGTATCTTTGGGATTTATCTGTATATTGCTGTACCTAATGAAGCCCTGAGATGTGCCTTGAGCCCCTGACATGAGCAAAGGAAAAGCAGGTAAAGAGCACAGGAGGCACAGTGTCCCCATGGCAGCTGGCCCTCAGAGCTGTTCTCCTGAGCCTGGCTACTGAGCAGTTAATTGTGCAGAACTGTCCTTGTACTTCCTGTCACAGTAACTTTTATGGACTATTTTGAGTTTGAGGAATCCCTGCTATGGGATGCTAGAAGGCAGCTTTTGTTTTGAGGCACAAATATGTGCTTGGCAAAAGTGATGCGCAAAGTTTTGACAGTGTACTGATAGTACATGAAAAATTAGGGACTTGATATCCTAGAACTGAGGAATTACATTTTAATAGTGAGACTGATTTGCCCAATTGAAAATTTACTGAGAAATGAGACAGACTATCCATTCCTTAATGTGCCAAAATCAAAATGGGCATATTTCAAAAGATACAGGATAGCTGGAACAGATATTACAGGCTCACTTCAGGAGTAAGCTGGTAAAAGACTGTGGCTGTCAATATGCAGGAGGTCAGACTGGATGATGACAATAGTCTGTTTCAGTTCCTATAAATTGGTGAATCTAGTAATTTCAGTAGAAATGCTGCCTCTGACTGTCATTTGCACTGTGACCTCTTCACATCCATCTGGAGGTTTTAAGCAGCTTTAAAGCAGATTCCAGATCTACTGACTTTGTCTACTTTCTTCACTAGCAGGACAGTAAAAAGGGATTGTGTGGAATTAGGATTGAAAGCTTTATTCCAAAACTTGTCTGCAAGTTTTTTGGGGATGGGAGGAGAGAGTCCATCTAGCCTAGATTCTCTTTTATCATATTTTACATTCTCAGGTCCCACACTGAAAATAATACATTCCTTGCTGAATGTAAAAGGAAAGTCACTTATATCTCTTTTTTTTATTGTTTTTATTCAGAGACAATGTTTTTGACCCAAAGATGAGGCAGATTCTCATCTTTTGTGGCCTTTTTTCACCTTGAATCTTTTCCTGTGTTCTTTAAAATATTCATACTTGCATTGAGAAGCTAAATTTTTGAAGGTGATCCTAGGTGAATAGGATTAAACAACTCAGGTCAAACTACTTACTTAATCACTGTATATTCTTCATGCAATTGGCAAGAAATTATATTTCATACAGCATTCTTTATAGTCTCAAGTTTTAGTATTCTGAGAGGAGAAAAATGAAAGGCAAATATCACGACCTTTTGTATCTCAATGACCTGAAACTGGAGATGGGTTGCAATTTAAATACAGAATTCAATCCTAACTTTAAAGTATCAGTAGGCACTTGTAAAATATGTCTGGGACATTCAGAATGGAAAATATATAATGTAATATCCTTCTAGGGAGAAGAGCTCTGAAAATTGCCATTTTCCCTTCACACATTAAGGCACTTACTGATTAAAATTCATGAATTGGATTAAGAAAAAGAAATAATTTTTCCCAGAAGCAAAGTTGTTTCTCATTTTAATTGTTTTATTTGTTTCTAGTGCAGGAGAGAGAAATCATGTTTTGGTTTTAAGCCAGAAAAAATGCGTTTGTTTTTTTTTTTTTTAACTGTAATTTAAAAAAATTATCACTAGAGACACAACTATGCAACTTATACTCAGTGTTCTTTAATAGAATGAATTCTGACAGTCAAACATCAGAACTTAATCTAATCATGAGTGTCTCTAGGCCAAGAAGCAGACCTTAGCTGAGCTGTTCTCTGTCTGAGCAGCTGCTCAGCCTCACGGGAATCAACAAGGAAGAATTGTACCTACAGCACAGAGAGTAAAATCTAGGAAATTACAGACTTGACAGAATGACCTGCTCACCCCTGAAATTAAACTAATGAAGACTTTCCTTGAACATGCTGGATGGGCTGAGCTGTCAGGGAGTGCAGTGGAACGTGGGGCTGGTGCAGGAGCCCCAGAGGGTGCCTGTGCTGGCTGTGCTTTAGCCTTGAAATTGTGTGTCAAGGATCCCTGCAGCTCCAGCACTGAAATACGAAAATTTCTCACCACATTACTTTTCCAAATGAGAGATCAGGTGTTAAAAATCTGACCACTGACTTTGAACTGCCTCATGCTCAGAAGTACCTACCCCGACTATCCTTCCAAGGTTCTTAGAAAGTGCTGAGCACGTGCATTTTAAAAACCCTGATTCATTGGAAGTTCTTCGCATAGGGGTTCCAGTTTCTTACTTATGTCTATGTCCTGCCTGAAGGCAGTGTTTTTTATGGGATAGAAAAAGGATGGTCCAGCTGCCCAGCAGAAGTGTGGTGTAGTTGTGATGGCATGGGCCTGGACGGAGTGATCTGAAGTGATGCAGATGACCCAGACAGGCTCAAGAGTGTTTCAGCTCCTCACTCAAAGGTGCAGCAGAATTATGACAGGCAGTCATTGAAATGGAGCTCTGCAGTTATTTCTCCTTCCCCTCTGGAGCCAGAGAGGCTCTGTGTCACTGGGCTGAACAGCTGTGCTTACACAGCTCTGCCCATAAGCAAATCAGGAAACCTTTCGTGATTTTTCTGACTGGAGTGGAGCAAAAGCAAACATCTGGACTCAGCAGGAACACGATGAACAAAGGGAAACCTGCCAGCAGTGTTTCTAAGATATGTGTGCCTTAAGGAAGAAATCATTGTGTTGAAGGTGGTACAAGCAGCTCTTGCTGTTTGTTTCTCTAATGTTCCATTGTCTTCATAAGATCAGCGAGGGCACTGTACCAACACAGACATAGGTGAAGTCTATTTATGCATAAACTTTCAGTGATCTTATTTTTTCCAGTATGAGGTATCTGTGTATCCAGTGTCAGGGAGGTTAAAAGTTCTCCAAGTGAACACAGGAATTTTTTGGTAAGATTTTTAGACCTCATCAATGTCTAGCCTGGATATTAGTATTTTTGAAGATGCAGACAGAAAATACTAGAGTTAAAAACAGGATCTTGAACAAGGTTCTGTAATTTTTCTTGTATGCTTGCAAGTAGTGCTGACCAGCATGCAAATCCCAGGAATAACCATGAAGTTACAAGTGCAGGATGTGAGACAAGAGGAAGAGGCTGGTTGGTCCTATTCAACTTCTGGGTTTTGCTGACAAAATTTTTCTCCTCTAAGGCTGTTTGTCTTTAATATTCTCTAACAATTATTTTCTCAGTTTTTATTTCCTTGCAGTATTTGATATTATTTATAAAGCTCCAGCTGTCAGGCTGGTAGTATTTTGCAAGAGCCAGCTTTCATTTTTTAAAGTGCTATATTTGTTTTTGCTTCTCACTGTTCCAGAGAAGTCGAAAACATGAACCATAACACCAAAAAAGAAAATTTAAAAAAGGAAGGAAATAAAAGAATGAATACCAAAGCCATTATTTTGGAAACAAGATCTTTAGACCTAAACCAATTTGCTTATAATTTGGAGGGAGGGGAGACTTTTTTCTCTCTCATAGCTATTGTGTTTCTTTACAAGAAGAACTGTAGTACACTATATATGGAGCATGATCTCTAGTTGGCTTATTAGTAACAATATAAAGCAGAGTGAAAAGCAATCATGAATTGTAGAAGAAATCATTTGCACCTCTGTCTCAGTTCACCTTACTAATAGCACCCAGGTTCTGAGAAGGGTAAGGCCAAGGAAAATGATGGCATAGAGCAGAATACTTAAAAGTTCTGTGTTTTTTCAGAGGTTTGGATTTTTCCCCCTGTTTTCCACAGACCAGCATTTTTCTTCCTGTAAATAGAACAGCTGACAGGAAGAAAAATGCTAATAGTCTATAACTCTTTGGCCAAAATTGCTATTGAGTGTTATTCAAATGTTAGGCTTTTTTGTCCTTTCCTATTTTTTTAACAAGCTTATTTCACAAAATGAGATTCAGTCCTACGAAAATTATTTGAGATTTTGTAATTAGAAACAATTTTTCTAGAAGTATTAGTTCTTTAAAGAGAGGTTTATCTCTTATGGAAATAAAGGCCAGCATAAATATTACAGTGAAAAGGAAAGATTGAGTCAATTGTTCCTATGCTTCCTTCCTTAAAATTGAATTATTCATTATTTCCTTTAAAAATGCATGAAAAATAACTTTTTTTTTCTAACTTAAGACTGCCACTGAAGTTGAACATTAAAAAAAAATAAATCCATGCCTAGACAGCATCCATGAATTCTTACTAATTATCATGCTTCGAGAGTTACCTGTTTTGTGACTTCTCTGGGTTTATATTTGAAAGCAAAATTAGATGCCATTTCCCAGCTGAAGAGCAATTTTGTTGTAATTCCTTACAAGTTTTTTAGATGATTTCTTTTCATCATGTTATTTTTTGGATAGGGACATACTAGAGTTTGGTCACATTTCTGGTTCACTCATGTCTGTATCAACTGACGTTAACCTCAATTGTTAGGGTAGGAAATTACAAAATAAGTGAATTTAAAATTTTATCATCCCAAAGCACCCATCTGGGAGGTTGGTGAAGGAGTGGCCATGTTACAGAAGGGCTGCTTTGGGAGGGAGCTGGGCAAATGGCCTTTGTCTGTCTATGAATAGAACCCCCATTTTTGAAGCTTACCAGTAGGAATATGTGAAGGATGCAAGTCAGGACAAGGTAAACATATTTTCTGAATAGAATACTTGTTTATGAAAGAATCAAACCTGCTGTGACAGTGTTCAATAACTTGTGTAAACAGGCTAAATGGTCACTTGGCTTGAGGTCAACCACAGCTCTGCTAAGCCTGAAGCCACAGAGGACTTTTTTGTGAACTTCTGTCTGTGATCTCTACAAATTCTGTCATTTGGCAAAATCTCTCTACAGGTTCCACTTTGCTCTTCTCTCTGTCTTGCTGCTCCCTGTAGGATGTCCTTTGCCAGCTGGCTCTGGGCTGTGAAGAGGGAGGCAATATTTAGGGTACACAAGGCTGACCTCCATGGAGAACTTCACATAGTGGCATTTTCCTCTAGTACATTTTCCTGGGAAACCCAGGAAAGAATAGATTGTAGTCATATGTACTTCGGACGAAATATTTTGCATGTGAATTCCCTGTTTTCAAGGAAGATGATTTATGTTATTCAAAAGGCTTGGAGTAGATGTGAACAGGGCACAGGAATGTCCTGTGTTGATGGCATGATTTTCCTTGGCCTGGGTTAGACTCCAAAGCTTTTATAGCAGGGAAACCTGGAGCTCTTTCAGGACTGAATCATACCAGTGCTTGTAGAAAAGAGGTGACATTTCACATTAGAGGCAGATGGAAGAAATATTTATTTGGCATGTGGATTTCAAGCAAATGATGGATGCTGTAATCTGTTCACTGGATTGGAATGTTAAAGCTCCAGGGGACACAGAATTATCTGGCCAGTGAGGCAATAAAAAGGACATAAATAATTGATTTATTATATGTTTCTGCAACTTCGCACAAGGTTTTTCACCTCCACATACCAAGATAGGTATTTATTATCATATATGATGTTTCACATAGGTAGAGTTAATGCTTCACAGAGGTAATGTTTCACGTAGGTAGAGTTAATTCATACAAATGAATACCCAAAAGCTCATGAATGGAACACCATAAATGTATTATAGAGTGAAACAAACAGAGAGAAAAAAAACAATCTCCCATCAGGCAGATTTTATTAGCAGAAACTAACAACAAAGCAATTAAGGTTCCCCAAAGCTGATTGGCTATTTCCTGGGAGGAGGACCTGACCCATGCTGGCTGTCCAGCCACGGCCGATTGCTCAGACACCAGAATCGCTTGGGGGTTCTGCTTTTATAGCCCTCCCGGGGGCACCACCCCTCTCCCCAGGTCCTCCCCTGGGTAACACACTGACTGATTGTAGGCTGGCTCCTTGTCTAGCTGCTTGGTCAGTCTGAATGGGGTGATGTCAGGGTGCCGAGTGATTGGTGAGGTTCTGCTCCAATCTGGATCCTTGTCTTATCCCTTTGTGTTAATTATTAATGACACCCTCCTTCCAGAATGTTCCTTGTCAATTTACTTTAGGGCCTACTACTACTTCACTGAACTGAATAGAACAATCAACAATACACAAAACAATTAACAATCAACAGTAAATCCCCCCCCCCCCAAGCCAATGTGTCAAACAGATTCAGTCGTAACTCTAAACTAATCAACTGTTAACTAATTAACTGGCAATTATCCTTATGTGACTCATACAACAGAGGAGTACAAAGTCAACCCCCACAGTCACTTATAACAGAGAGCAAGCACACATACTATTAAAAGTTTAGTGATCAATATAGCTTTTCACATGGAAGTTTCTTATGAGGAAGAGGACAAAGGAGGAACAGTAGGGCAGGGGAAGTGCTGCCAGATCATGGGCCTTGAACTGGGAAATGAAAAGCTCTCCCTCCTCCCCAGTGAGCTGTGACTGTTTCCTTTCCATCTGAAGAAAAATTATTTTTATGTCATTGATATTCAACCTTCACAGTGGGTAGTGAAAGAAACTCCATTTGCATCTTTAGATAATCATCCCACTATTTTTTTTACCAAAGAAGCAGCTGGTGCCTTGTCCACTGTGCAGAGGAAAACATATTTCATCTCTATTAATGTTTAGAGAAGGTCTTGTCTTAATTTATGACCTATAGTGTTAATAGCCATCATAATTTTAATGAACTAATTAGATTAATTACTGTTATTGCACATTATTATTATTATTATTACCATAACCACCATGGGGAAAATTTTAAGTATTAGAAATCAAGAATTATATTAGTACAACTGTAATTCGTAGTGTGCCAATATTTCACCAGTAGGCCCCAACTGTGTGGCATAATAATGGAATGATTTTAATTCATAATTTAGCTGCAACATTATGAAGAGAGTTTCTGGTTTTTCAATACTTTCGAAGTTTTTTTTTAATTCTTCACGCTTTTTGAACAATATCATGGCCGGGTGAATGTTGAGATAAAAATAATTTAGTCCTTTGCTTTGTATTACTAAGATGAAATTTGGGTGCTTGTTTTCTGAAGATGTTTAAGCCCAGCATTTCCTTGGACTGGAAGAGTTGCATTACTGTGCTTTGTGGGCAGTAGGTATTCACAGGCTTGTGGCCTGTCAGAGCCTGATTAAAGATGGGACCATCACAGTTATTCGCGATTTATTACTTGAAAATCAAACAAGGCATCAGTCTCAGGGGCCACAGAGTTAGTAACAAGTCGCCATAACTGGAGATAGTCACGAGTTTCAAAGTTACATTGCAATTTATAACTTTTTGGTCCAATAAGAAATTAACACGAAGCTTTGTTTTGACTTTATAACCTATCACCTTTGGTATTTTTTACTGCATTGCATCTGTCTGTCAACCAATAACTTGCTGGCTCATGTACACACATATACTTCTATTATAACATCTAAGTTCTTAACTTAAACCATAAAATCACATTACTATACTTAAAAACCCCTCACCATATCACCCAATACATATTCTTACTTATAACTATAGAAACACGGGTTATAATTCTTCTGCTTAAGATCTATATGCCTTTACTATTACATCAACCCAAGCTCTTTCCAGGGCTGTAAATTAAACTCATTAGTGCCTGTGGAAGTTTCTACTCCTCTGTTTCCCACAGTGGCCTGTGTCTCATACATATCTATACCTAGGTTTGTTTTATTATGGTCATAACAGAATTGGGATTTGGAAGTAAATATTAGCTTTTATGTGAATAACTTTTAAATGTGTGTGTACGCTCAGTTTCCTTCATATTCTTCTATGCACCTTTACAGCCTTATGTTACCTTTTTTTATGCACGTAGGAGGATCACTGTTTGCCCTGTTTTTCATGAAATAGATAAAAATTAGCTTTTAGAAGTTTAAAAAATTCAGGAAAAAGCCTGAATACAGACGTTTGAATAAATGAGACATCTTCCTTTAAATCAAGAAGAACCCAGAGTGATTTTTCAGAACCCATTTTTACAGCCTCTTTAACAGAGATGGTCTTTTGGCTGAATGTTTTGTGTGTATGTGTCAAGTAGAATGGGACTGTCACCCCAGGATCAGTTTTGCAAGTAGCACGAATGGAAATTATGATGATCATAATTAGGCTATTTCCTTGTGCTAACACAGGTTTTCCAACCCTATTGAGATGCTCCAGTCAGACATCATAACATGTATAAAGAGGCACTGGGAGAATATGTTCCGACTGACATGAAAGAGGCTGGGAGCCAGAACAAGGGAATGATCAAAACCTTACTTTGCAGGGAGGGAGCAATGGAAGGAGTAGGAAATTCAGACCATCCCAGACAGCAGGTGTAGCTCTTGATTTCTGAAGAACTGTTAAAAATGCACCTGGTGAACAAGGACTGTGTCACAAGGCTGTGAGGGCAAATCCGTACTGGAGAGAGGCAGGGGAGGGGTCATTCCAGAGAAAATGACTCCAGCTGAAGGGTGAGACAGCAGAAGTTGTGCTTTTCCACTGCTACTGAGAGAAACAGTCAAGGGCATTGGAGTTTGAGTAGAAAGCAAAATCAGACCTATTTGACATCCCAAGGATCCACATTAGGGACTAGATTGATTGAAGCATAACTCATATAATGTTGAAGAGAAGTTATTTGAAAGATTAGTTACTTTAATTTTGCCCTGGTTCTGCCTCTCTAGTTCATGAGGAAAGCTATTTTTCTTACAGTTTCTTATCTCTGATTTTAGTTTAAGAGAACAGGCTATTTTTTGTTTAGTCTAAGAGGTGTGGTAAAAAGCACTTATTTTTGCCCCTGAAGTCAATCATGCTGATGTTGGAACCTGTGGTGGTTTAAACTGGCAGGAAGCTCAGCACCACAGGGTTGTTTGCTTGCTCCCCACCCACAACAATAGGCTAGGGGGGAGAATTGGGTAAAAAACTGTAAAATTTGTGGCTCAAGATAAAGACAGTTTAATGGGACAGAAGTAGAAGGTATAGTAATAATTATTATTATTAATAAAAATCAACAGAATATAGAAAGCAAGCGATGCACAATGCAATTGCTCCCCTCCTGCTGGGTGATGCCCAGCCCATTTCTGAGCAGTGTCCCCCTGGCCCCTTTCTCCCTAGTTTATTTACTGACCATGATGCCATGTGGTCTGGAATATCCCTGGGGTCAGTTGGGGTCAGCTGTCCAGGCTGTGACGCCTCCCAGCTGCTTGTGTACCCCCAGCCTCCTCGCTGGTGGGCTAACACAGCACTGTGCCAACTATTGGGAAGGAAATTATCCCAGCCCAAACCAGGACAAACCCAAGCAAACTGGCCTTCACATTCTTGCCTTGCTTTTCTACTTCAGTTATATGGTTTTTGTAAAGACTTACCTTGCCTTTGCCTAAATGTGAATCACAGGACAGTGGAAAAAGATGGGCACACTTGGTCAGTTTGTGTGAGATGAAGATAAACATTAATAAGATTGATGATTCATACACCAACTCATCTATTTGTGTTTGGATATGAAGATACTCTCATGCTGGAAAAAGCTCTCAAATCTGTTGGTAAACTGATGATAAAATCCTAAAATAAAATGAAACCCATCACAAAGTTGCAGCGTCTTAAAATTGACTGTAAAGAAGCCTTCTAATGTGCAATTCCACTAACACTCGATAGGTAAGTAGAACATATTTGATTTAGTTGTGCCATTTTCAAGTTGTGTTATCTGACAAACTTAGTACAGAATACATAATTAGATCATGCTACTGTATTTATGATAATGAATGTTACATTTGCAATACTTGAAGCCTCACATTAAGCAGGTATTTAATTTTTATGGCTGTTTTTGACAGGTAACATTTTTTATCCTGAGCATAAATCTGTCAGAAATTCTATTTGTACTAAAGGCTTAGATGTAGTATATGACAATTTTGATTTTTAACTGGCAAATTTGTGCAGGCATTTTATTTTCTAAGCAAAGTAGCTTTAAAGAAATTCTTTGTAATTGCCATTTCTTTATTGTATGACCTCATTAACAGTATAAAGCAGGCTTTAAAACACTTCAAATTTTAGTATTTATCAAAATGTTATATATTTCACAAGTAAAAGCCGCCTGATACACAAACCCCCACGTTAAGTTGCTGGCAATTGATAGAAATGTGAATGAGCAAAAGCAAAGAATTCGAAGTTGAGATCTGACAACTTTGAACTGGAACTGGTAGATGAAAGTGCCTCTCTGTTCCTGTTGAGGTTAATTTTACTGGGTAGTAAAGCAGTGGAAAACATGTCACAGAGAAGAAGAGGAAACATGAGAAAGCTCAAACATGGAACTGAGTTTCCCATCTAAGTGTGGTATTGCGGGTTCAAACACTTTGCAGGAATTGCCTTGTATGTTCTGAGAGCAGTGACTACAGTGTAATCCTAAGGAGTTACTGTTCATAGCTAACTAATTAATCATAAATACTGCGTCTGGTGCCCCCTCATGCTGGCCTGTTTGCCTGGAGGAGAGTATTGTGAACACATCCGTGTATGATACCAAATAGCTGGATTCACAAAGCCAAATTTCTCTCCTACAGAAACAAGATAATCCACCTTGGCACCAGACCTTAGCTTCTCTTTATTATTACCAATATGAATGTAATGGAAAAAAATTACTTTTGGACATGATGCAGGAAACAGTTTTAAAGTATGTAGCTACTCTAATTGTAGTTTCAGCACTCATGATCTCTCTGGTGATTTTGGTTGCTAGAAAAAAAGTGAAATAGCATGGAAATCTCTGGACAGCTCTTTTGGCTCCTATAGCCCCAGGCTGCATTTATTTCAGGAAGATAATTTAAAATGGGGAAAATAATTTGTCCTTATTTCATTTGTGTGTGTGGCCTTCATAACGCTTGTATCCTCTGCAGGCTGAGTAATGGGGGACAGAGGTGAGTAATCAGGGACGTGACTGAATGCATATTGCATTTACTGGAAACACTCATGCTGATTTAATGTGGACATTGGATCAGGCTCTGAGAGTGCAGGGGAAAGCCTGGCCCAGCAGATGAGGGTTTAATAGACCTTCCTTCCTTTAAGATGCTCTAGAAAGCGCAGAAATACACACTGGGGAGCCTGGAGAGCACACAGATATGTGTGTGGAATAGAGGCTTATCTACAAATAAGTCCAAGAAGAGGAAGATTGTATTTATCATAAAGCAGTTGGGAAAAGCAGTGTGCCTGTGAATCAGACACAGCATCTTCTTCTTTATCTGTAGAACCGATAGTAGAGGAACATGGATGTGCCCTTTTCTGTGAAGTTTGCATTCCTGCCTTAGAATGCAAAGTGTCCAAATCCTGTGAAAGTGACACCAAAGTGGTGATTAACTTTATAGGCTAAATCACCTTCATTAAGTTTCATCTGATCAAATTAAAGCTCTGCTTTTTAAGCACTGCTTTAAAAAAGAAACAATTAACACAACTACTCTGGGGCCTTGAGTACAGGTACTGCAGTACCTGAGATTGGATGTTGTCAAAATTTACTGCCTGTGTCATCTGAAATATGAATATTTTATTCTAAATACTTTGGTTAAGGCTTGCTTCTCACGATGTGGTAGAATTTACTGAAGATGCTTTCCTAAATAATTGTATGTTCTATAGTGCTTTAGTGAAAAGGCAGGAGCACATAATTCTCAGCTCTATCAAGCAAAAGCGTTGTGCCAATTACTTAAATTGTACTTTGAGTAATTTGTGCCATATCTCTGCAGTTAATTAATAACTTCTACACCTGGCTTTTGTTAGAGACACCCCCAACCCCCACCCCCCGTTTGGTTTCTCATCTTTACAATTGTGCTTGGTGTATTGTTCCTTCCAAGACTGTTTGTGGTAAATTTGACAAAGATGAACAGCCACGATGAGTGCAGATGGACAAAGATGATGACCGCAGGTGGCAAATGGGGGTCGGAAGCATAATGGGTACAATTTCAAGGACTAGTCAGTCATTATCTGAAGGAAATATTTAGATACCAGCGTGGGGTATGACAGTTTTATCCTGCTGGATGAATAATAAGAAATTACGTTGATGGCTGATTCGGTCTATTTAAATGACACCTTGCTTCATGTACACAGGATAAAAGAAATGGGTGGCAAGGAAACAACTGTGGGACAAGGGAGACAAGTGCTGTGTGACCTGGGAAAGCTCATCAAGACCCTGTGGAGGGAGACCCTACCAGGACGGCAGAAGGAAAAAGGCGAGGGGGGGAGCGTGGCCAAGCTAACCCTCCAGGTGAGCCCCGGCTCCCTCCAAGAAACCCAAAGAAATCGGCCCCTGGTTGTGTCCAGTTAAGTGTTTTTATGTGCTACAGCTCCTCCCATAGCCTGATTTCCTGGGCATTTTTTCCAGGCATCCGCCCCACCAGCATGTGGGGGGTTGCTTGCAGCCCGATCATGGAAACTCTTTGTGCCCTGATCGGCTGTCAGGGAAAGCCTCCCCGGGGACAGGGCTGCCAGCACGTATACAACCCCTATAGGAATCCTTCACCTCATGTACAACATACCTTGAGGCATAAATAAAAGAAAGATCAAAAGGTTGGTCCCTCTCAGGCATGAAGAGTAGAAGAGGATGGTGACCTGTGGCATACATATACTACAGACAGGACCAGCACAAGTTTTGAATGGCACAAGGCATCATGGACACAGATCTCTGGGCGGGGAAGTGCAGCATGCTGAGAGAAGCAGCAGAATCCAGGCAAAATAGGGAAAATGGGTAGAAATCCTGATGGACAACTTTCTGCACAAGGTCCTTCTTGCACACTTAAGCCCAGTTTGGGAAGGAAGTGCACCATTTGTCATATCAATCTTCAGACGTTGCTGAAGAACGCCTCAGCTGAAAAGGCCCCTTTCCAAGCCATTTGCAATTTGGCTACTACAGCTGCTTCTTTGTCAATTGGGCTTTTCCATTGCTTTCTGCAGCAATTCAGAAGCAGAGCCAGTGCCAGTTCCAGCTGTGTTAAGGAAGCTTAATGGCTGCTCTTTTTTACTGTTTCCATGCTGTTGCAAAGGACTGCTCGCTGGTGGCTTATGTTCTCAGACAACTGTTTATTTTCTTGTCATTTTCACTTCACTGGTTGAGGAAAAATGGCTCTAATAAACAGTGACAACTGTTGGTCTGGCAACAAATCCCCCTCAGCTTGGGGCCATACACAATATAGGCCCCCAAACAAACCAGCATGCCTTCCAGAGGCAGATCCCTGTTCTCCACTGCTGAGGTGCATCAGCTCTGTAATTCTTAAACACTACTTCATCACCCTTGCTCTCCTTGAGGGTTTCTCTGTGTTCATACCATGAATTTCTGCTCGCCTGGTCCTCACTCAGCAAGCTGGTGAGGTGCTGTTAGAGTGGAGTGTTCTGACAGATCACAGAGAACAATCAAAAAGTAGATGGCAGCTACATAGAAGAGAAAAGGTAATTATTTTGGCGAGTTTCACTGAATAGGATCACACATCACGTGGGTAGCTTATAGAACAAAGTATCTCTCTGGATGTAATTAAAAGTTGAAAACAAGCTGTACACTTGAAAATCTTTGTTAGCAAAGAGTGCCCTCAGGCAGCTCAAATTTCTAATCTTGATTTTATTTATTGAACAGAACGTAAATAACGTATCAGCAAGATTAAAAGGAGTGAAAGGCAGAGAAGACTCAGTTATGTGTATGCTTTATATTAAGTAATTTGTTCAGTCAACCAAAACAGAGCTGAAGGGAACTTAGACATTATTTTTTGTGCTATTTTTGGGAAATGTTCTTATTGTTAGACATACAGACATCTGATTTAGAGAAGGAGTGGAAGAACATTATGTTCATATAAAATAGTAACTTTTCAAGCAGTGTTGTTGGCATCCCGTGATTTTTCATTAAGATGTGTCCTTACTTAAGTGATGAAGTATCTAGATAAATCTCCAGACATGAAAGTCGAATTTTTGATTAAAAGCAATAAATTCATGAAAATATGGTGCTGATTTGCATTCATGATCAAAGTGTAAGTCATGCATGAGCCTGTGAAATGTGAGTGAATGGCAGCTCCAGTAACCTTCAAACTTAAAGAAAGTGGATTAAATATTTTCATAAACAACGAACAAAAAAAAAAAAAGTGAATTGCATGGAAAATGAGAAAGCTTTTGGGAGTATCCTTCTATAAATAGAAATACTCTTGGATGTGACACATATATGTAGCCAAGATTAATACAAACACACTGAGGTTACTGGGGCATGTTGAGCCTCTAGTGTGACAGCATTATTTAGTGATCTTTTGCTCCTATCTAAAAATTTGAGTGATAATTACAGGACAGAGGAATGACGAAGCAGACTTAGAAAAATAAAATTTCTTCCACCAGAGTGAAAACTTCCTAATGCTACAAGTGCCTGATACCTGCCCAGGGGCCAGTTGGCTCCGACTGATGGTGTTGCAAATGAAGCTGTCATGGGACCCAATCTGCTGTAGCCCAAACTGGTCTGTACTGGAGTTTGCCTGGTGGCCAGTGAAGTCCAGTGCCAGTGCTTGGAGAAGCACTGTCTGCTTTAAAAACAGCAACAAAAAAGACAGACTGATAACTCTTCTCAGATGCACTAGTAATCCTGTCAGCTGGCAGACAATGACGTATTTCAAGTGAAATGTCGGGAATCTGAGTCACTTACATATATTATATCTATATGACTTTTTGTTTAGATTTTTTTTTTTTAAACTCCAAATGTGTGAATCATGTGAAATAATCTGTACTTCAAAAGATGTTACCCAGGAACCTATCACTAAGATCCTTGGAAATTACAAATTCTGAAAATAGGGTGGCATAAGGGCTTTTCTAAGCAACCATTTTTTGTCTTTCTCCATAAATATATATGTACAGTTAGACATGTATGCATTCCCTTAGTCCTGTAGGTGTGGGATACAGGAAAACCTGGACCTTTGGATCAGAATGAAAGCCTGGTATGTTTAAGTGGGCATCTGTATCACTGATATTACAAGGAAGGGATAAAAGTCAATTGACTGTTTATGGCTGCTTTAGACAGCAGAGGAAAAGAGGATGAAGACTGTAAGTCAAGTAATTTTCTGTCATAGCTAATTAATATTCTCTTTTACTTTGCATTACAGAGCCCTCTTTTGTGGTATGGGAGAAGTGGGTATTGATTGTCCTTGTAGATATCAGAGTGAGGAGCAACAGATTGCTGTAGGAAGACTGAGAAATATGGAAACTCGAGGTATTGGAAATCAATAATAAAATACACGTTATTTTTTAAATAATAGAAATGTAGAATTCCATTCCTGGAACATTCTAATAGCAGCATATTCTAATAGCAGCAGTAGCCTCTTGAGCAGAAGCACTGTGGCTTCTCTCTTTTCAACTATGGAACTAATTAACTGTTGCTACTTCCAATTTTTAACCTCGGACTATTGGTTCATTTCACTTTTATTCTGTCTTTAATCGTAGCACGTCCATCTCAGCTTTATGTGGCATCCAGGCTTAAAATGCTGTGAATGAGTGAAAGAGCAGGCAGGAATGCCTCCAAGCTGAGCATACCCTGTGTGAAGGTTGTTTTCTATGGAATCACTGTAGATACCCAGCAGAGACAATTAGAATATATCTACTCCAAAATACCCTCTGGTAGAGCATTGGTGACTAGCTAATTAGAGGCACTTTTACAGCCCACGGAGATAATGAGACTCTGCTGCCACCTCAATAGAAGGGCACACAATGGGCCAGAAAATTCCTTGTTGCTCAGCTTACAGAGGGCTGAAATCTGGCAAAGGACTTGCTTGCTTTTAGGGTTATATCTTTTAATTCTCACACTCATGGCTCATCTGGCTCATGGGCTCTACTCACTGTCGTTCAGAGCCTGCACTGTTTTCTTCTTCTGCATTTCTGCTGCACAACTGACTTAAAGAGGGATGGATCTGCCAGACTCGGTCTGCTGCTGTCTCTTCTGTCTGGTCTTCTACTGTACCTCTACGATTCTTCCTTGTTATTTCAACAACTTACTCCCGAAGTTTTATGTGTGAGCTTTGGGGCTTTTCTTCTGCTTTATTCTTGTCCTGATATATTAAATTAAAAATAAAAATTAGGGATGATTACACGGGCTGTGATTATAAATAATTGATGTTTAGCAGCTAGTAATACAGATTAATGCTTGAGACATGAGGTTTGTACCAAAGCTTGTTTATGCACTGGTCAGCTAGAATTTGGTCAGGATAGAGATTGACTCAGTCTTTGCAGGAGAGTGTTTAAGCTGTCATGAACTCCTCAGGACACTAATAAAAGGTGTGGCATGTGTCTAAAACTGTAGAGTTGGGGACATTTTTGTTCTCTAACTCAGCAGTGAGGCCCTGGGCTCTGGTGCACCCCTGTGTAAGCTGACTCCTGTGGTATCAGAGCTGATTCCCAGTCTGAGGGCAGCTGCCTGTATCCTACCTAGGGAATATGGAGTTAGAGCCTGAAAGTATTAACAGGTACATATTGATAAAAAGAGGTGGTGGAGGCCGAAAGCTTGCTTTTCCCACCAGCTTCTTCATGTGTTACAAAATGTGTGTCTGGAGAGGCAGTACAGGGACTCTTGCAATAAATCTAGATTGGCCCTTGGCCAAGAGAAGTTATTGAGCTCAAGGATCTGGGCTTCTCCTGAGGAAGGAAAAAAGCCTCAAACTCTCGTGTTTCTAGTTGCACAGTTTACATTGAATTAAAATATGTTTCATCTATTTAGCAGTCTGAATAATAAAAGCTGTATACAGCTGCACTAGCATTGTGCTATGCATTTTAATGACAAGCTTGTGACTACACTAGAATTGTAACTGCAATTCAAATGTTTCTTAATGCAGCCCAAATATTTTATTAGGGCTTCTTTTAAGTATGCATGCCAGAGAGGGAGGGGAAAAGAAGAGTAAATAGCATTTAAGATTTTAATAATCCTTTGTTAAAGAGAGTTAATGTAAGGGAAATATGGAAATTGTATGTTTTCAGACTGACAAGCATAATAATTTTGCCACAACATGATTAAAATGACTGTCTAAATATTTGGAGTGTCTTCTAATAAAAATATATTCAACCTGTTTTCCATGCTCAGATTAATTTGAAAGCAAAAATGACATACAGTTCAAAAGAAGGTATTAAATCAGAAAGGACAACATTGTTCTCTCCTGGAAACCATGATTTAATAATTCAGACTAAAGTCTTAAATGTTTGTGTATTTTGCCAGCTGTTTAGCAGCTTGAGGCACTGTGAATAGTTTCAACAAAATGACAGTAAGACTTGAGCAAAGTAAGATTCATTAGTGGAAAAAACAGAATAAAGTAGACAAATAACACAAAGAGGGGAATAAAGGAAGAAAAAAGGAAAGTGGCAAAATTTCTTTGCTTCAGGTTGGGTTTTGTTTTTTTTAGTTTGAAAGGAGTGTGTCTGTGTAAATTGGAAAGCATTCTGCACACAAGGGAGAGCCTTTAGACCACAAACAGATAGTTACACATGGCTTGCAGTCCTCTTAATAGTCTGTGGGAAGAGAGGCAGTTCCATGTGATGACTTTTCCTTGCAAACACAATAGGCACAAGTTATAAAGAGAACACAGTTGTAGAAGTTTCAGGCTTAAAAAAATATCAGCTACTTACAGCATTACTTAATAGCAAAGCTTTATCCAACTAACATTTTTTATGATGGAAATGGATGGCGTAGAAGGTGCCACATATTTTAGTACTTAATGTGCAAACAGAGCTTTAACAACAAAGAATGGAGCTGCACCTTGACTCCACCTGAGAGACAATGTGCCTGTGACTTGTGGCCTTTTGGTCTCAAGACTGGCTTAATTTGTGAAGTGCTTTAGTGAGCATGTGAAATAAATATTTTGAATTAAAAATTTATTGGATGGTTGCCTGCAAATACAGAATACTGGATCAGGATAGTCACTGGTTCTTTTGCCTTACAGCTCTGTGTTGTGCATTCCTTCTGATCCTGCGTGGGGCAGTTTATTTGGGCTGCTCCCGTTTGGCCACTGTGTCAGGTTTATCTTGTGTTGAGGAAGATTTTGGTACTTACGTTACCAAACCGTTCAGTTAAGACTGAAAAATGTATGTCTGTAGAGAGAAAATACGAGAGCGTGTGTATGTGGTAAGGCCAGTGCAGGTCCCCAGCCACCCTGGGGAGCATAAGAATAGGGTCCTCTTAGGACAAGGGAAAGGATAATACAAGTTGTTTAGTCCCTGTATTGCAAAGCAGCGTTAGATAAACATAATAAAATCTGCATAATTAAATCCATTGCCATCAAACTATAGAAACTATTCCCCACTTCAAGTATTAAGACAAATTTAGAGTTCAGACTTGAGGCAATGAAAAGCTCAGGTTTAGTTTGCTCACTTAGCCTTGGAACGGTCTCTGAGGAATGTAGATTTTGGATCCCTTTGAACTAAATAGCAATTCTGTATTTAACACTTCTCATAACCTTTCCACTCCCTTTGCATACAGAACACTGCTGTACACACCCCCCAGTGTTTCTGTTAGGCTACAGTTACCTTTTGGATAGAGGAAAAAATGCAGCAGACTCCCAAGAGCTGTGTTCATCACAAAAAAAGCCTCACATGCACGTCCTTTGCAGCCAAAGATGAGAAATTACAAGAACACCTACACACCTGTCTGTTCCTGAGTCTGCTTTGCTAACATGCAGTGCAAGCAGAGCTCAGTGAGTCTAAGGCTGCATCTGAAGACAATTCCTGGTGCTTTGGAAACTGGAGGAAACTGCCCAGGTAGTTTTAATGTGGAGATAAATAGATAAAATGCACTGAGGGCAGCTAATATTCAGTCATCATCAGTTTTCTTTACCAAGGTAGGGAAGGCCACTGCCAAGCCAGGAAAGCTCTTTGGAGCCTAATGTAGGCAGCCATCGGATGTCACTGTTGCACTGCTCAATTCGGGCTGAAGGATCGGTTCTCTAGTAAAAATTCTCTCTCTTAAGAAAGATAAATAGATAAGAACTGGGGGAGGGGGATTCCAAGTCAGATTCATCCCCGTGAGTAAATTGAAGCCAGCAACTTAGAGAAGATTGAAACAAGATAGGCAGGGCTTTTTCCACCGGTGTCGAAGGCAGCAGAGTCCATTAAGGCAGGGAGGCGAGCAGTTGCTTGATTGTGATGAAGGAAGGAGAAGACTCTTTCTCAGTGACAGATCCTGGCCTGATTATTTTTAATTTTGATGGATATATGAGGGACCAAAGCACAAAAAGCTTTACTCAAGGAAGGGAAGAGGGACTAGGCAGTGTAGAATACTTCTTTTCTTCCTACCTCAGGATGAAGGCATTTTTTTGTGCTAAATTGGAGTCTTTCCTCATCCTTCATTCATTCTTTAAGACATTGAAAATAGATCATTTGGGCTTATTTTAGTCCCCCCCATTCTTTCACTATTTCTAACAGTGGTATACTTTGGATCATAAGCTCTTAATTTGTGTCTTGTTAATATGTGCATATTGTAATATTTTTCTGATAAATTTGATCAAAGTAGTGTATAATTGTGTTTGTGAGCAATATGTATTTCGGATCTATTAAGGAAAGAAGAGATTTCCTAGTGTCCTTATAGGTCTAGCTATAAAATACCTAGAGGTGAGGTAATGCAGGGAAGATCAACAGCAATGATTAGTCGAGAAATCTCTGTCAAAACTGATCCCCCATGGAATACACTGGTTTTATGTTTTGTATTTGCATAGTAACATCCAGGAGAAGAACCTAATCTCGTGGGTTGCCATAGCGTACTTGTGAAAAAATAGTTTAAATTATCTTAGAAATGAGCACTATCTGTCACAAAAGTTGGTAAATAGATGCACTGAGTTATAGCGAGATATTTCTGAGTTTATTGGTGCACCTGGTTTTATTTAACACCTTAATAATCCAGAAGGTGCTGTAAGCAGCATGGCAAATAAATTCACAGGTTGTATTACATTTTGGAAGAGCTGTGAGATTGGATGATAACTTAAAGATCCTGCAGTTAGAAATAGGACAGAAAATAATAAATAATGTCATCTAGAAAGTATGTAAATGAAGAAACTAGTGTTTAATGGAATAAGAGAGCAATACTTCTACACGAAGGAGATGAGATAGTGGAAACAGTATGGTTTTACAATGTAAAATGTGTGTGAAATAATGGGGAAGGGATTGTCAAGGAATAGTTACAGGATTGTTATGTAATAAACTAGGCGTAGAATAATGGTGAAGACTGAGTTCGTACACGTGCTTCAACTTGCTATGGATTTGGCAAAAGAAATTCCAAATCATTACTATCTTCTTTTTTGAAAGCTCGTATGTTACTGATGCTATTATAAGGGTCTCATTTTTTATGTTCAATGAGTTTTTAGCTTCTGGCATTTAAATAAGTAGAAGAATTACCTCATAAGACAAGTAAGAAGAAACTGTTGATTATATTAGAGAGATGTGTCTGCCTAAATTAAGGTGCAAATGAGGCCAAAGTCAGTAGTACAGATTTTATTTAACAATAAATGTGAGGCAGGGATAGAAATAAATAGAAAAACAGCAGGAAGTGGGGGAGAAGGAGTTACGGGGAGACAGCTTTAGTAGAATGATATCACTACTAAAGGCTCCAGATGGTGTCCTGTTGGTCCTCTTCTTCTGGGCTTCTCGGTGGTGGGGGTCCCACAAAATATAGGGTTCAAGGGATTATTATATGTTCAGGTGTACCTGGGAATGCCCGAGCAGCCCCACTGGGAGAAGTTTGACACTGCCTTTTACAACACTCTGGATCTGTTGTAACACTGTGGGTCATGTGCGGTCCTTAGGTGGAAAATGAGTCTGGGGGTGTTTTGGGGTCTTTGGTGGTTTATGACACTTTCTAAGACATGATAGCTGCCCCTCATGTCATAGCTGAGTCTGTTTTGCTCCCTCAGAAGGGATGAATGCCCTTGGCCTACGTGGGAATGTGAATGTCCTGTGCTCAGGGGTGGGGCAGTTCGGTGGTCACAGATGAGCAGTTGCTGCTTTGCACTGTTTGCTACAGTGGACAAAGTCCTCTGGTGATCTTTGAATCTCTTAGGGAAATTCAAGTATTTTTTTAAAAGCACTGTGTTTTTAACCTTATCTTGGTATATTTGACTTAAGTTCTAAGTACTTAAAAACTTAAGTTCTAAGTACTACTTTGTCAGTACTGATCTTTTATGCACATCAAAAGTTGACATCAGTTACCAAAAGTGAAGGTACAGGAGAAAAGTTCAGCAAAAATTGTTGATTAAAGAAGTATAAAGGCTGATACAGAAAAAACCAGTAAACTGAATAAATAATTTGCCAAAATGATGATAAAGTATCTCTGTAATAAATATCTGAGAACACTGAAGGATAACTAGGTTTAGAAAACATGACAGCTTGCTTAAACTATGAGTAGGAATAATGGGTGTTATGAAAAAAAAGTAACAAGAAATCAAACAATATTTATCAGAGTAATGAGTAAATTATTCTACATGGTATAAATAACTTGAGCGTGGAAATGGTTTTAATAATTTTTGAAATGGAGCATGGAATACAACATGGCATGAAATCTGGAATTGGTATGGGTATAAACCAGACAGGGCCTGTCCTGTTCCTAATACTGAGTGCAGTGCAACGGCCTAAAGCCTTTGCACTTCTGCACTGCCATCATATTCACGCTGCTTTTATTGTGACATGCCATTTTTTCCTGAAAGAATAGCAAGTGTGAAAGTAACTGATCTTGGTGAAGACTGCAAAATTAGGGTTGTTGTCGACAATATGATTACAGCAGAAAGTACACTGAAGGCTACACTTCAAATCTTTAATAGGAAATAGGCTTTCCAAAAGACAAATCAGAAGACTGGAAAAGAGAGCTCCGTTGTAAAACTAAGATAATCCATGAGGCTTTGAAGCAGGTTTTAAGAAATACATACTTCAATTCAGTCTTTTCCTCTATTAGAAGCATGATTTCTGTCTGCCACGTTCAGGAGCAGATGGGGAAATCCCAGAGATTGGTTTGTGCCAGCCCTTTTCCTGCCATAGTCACTTTTACACATCAGCACTTCCTGGGCAGAGTTGTAACCTTCGATATATCAATATGTGACTTTAGGGGTGTACCTGTGTTCCTTTAGCTTTCTTTGAGAGGTCAAGACAATGTGAAGCAGCTCAAGCTATGAAATACCAAGCTGCCCACTCTGAGAGAGGCAGCTTGGCTACGAGGAAGTTGGCTCTTGGTAGGCTGTCAAAACCTGGCAAAAAAACCATGGTAAATATTCCCAAGAGGAGTCTTTACCACTTAATGGCAATCAGGGTAGAGTATAAAAACATCATAGCATGCTGCATACGTACCCAGGAGCCTGATAGCAGGGGACAAAAGAGAATTTTTATGTTTTATTAAAAAGGAGTTCCATTTTCACACAGAATTGGAAATGCTGGCCTTGACTACACACGATGATGCAGATAAGTGCTACCAGCAGGTTTTCCATAGGTGGCTCTAGAAAGGACAGGAGTTTTTGTATTTAATGAATTTTTAGAGTTGACAAGAGCAATAACAGTTTTTTACTTTTAATGTTCACATTTTAAAAGACTGCTTTCTGCTACATGCTGGTGACATTTTTTTTCTAGCCCCATCTGGAGTGTCTTAATTGGTTCTGTGCATGTTTAACTTGTTTTGCCTTCCAGTCAATTACTGGAAACTTCCCTTCCACTGATGTCCAACCGTGCGTTCTCCCCATTTTACCTTCAGCTACATGTGTTCCGTCACCATGTATATTCAAATTTATATTGCTGGACAGTTTTGTCTCTGATTACAAACACAACTGCTTTTCAATGTGTCAAGTAGCCTGTTGCAAAGTCTAAATGTGTGTATGCATGTATAGACTAGAGGAATTCCTGGATAAATGTATAATGATTAGGAAGGAACCTTTAAATGAGCCAGAGAAGATGGCAGATGTGCATTTATAGGCCCTGATGCAGCAAAGTGCTTAAACACCTGTTTTACTTAAGAACACAGGCAGCCCAATTGACGTTAATGGGACTATTCATGCTTAAAAATAAGCACATAGATTGAAGAGTTGGATTGAAGCCAGGAATATTAACAGATAGCAGCCATGGTATTTATGAATTGTCTTTCTCTCAGGCAGTAAGTTCATAAACCAGTACCTCTAACAGTGGGACTGCTTCTGCTTTGTGCAGCCACAGAAATGGAAGAAAGAGGAAGGATGGAATAGTTCTACAGAAAGGAATTAAAAGCCACTGAATTAGAATCCTCTGCCAGACACTGAATACTTCAAAGATTGAAGACCCCACTTCAAAGTTAGGGATTTGGATCAGGCTGACCACTTGATGCAATAACTCAAACACAGACCAGGCCTACCAAGGTCTGAAGTTTCCCTTCTATTAGCTGTACTTGTATGGTGTCATATTAAAACACCCCATGCCAAACTTCCATGTTTTATGTGGATCTATCCCAAGGCTTCTAGCTATAGGAAAGAAACCTCAGTTTTGTCAGAGTGGAACTTTGATGGGTGTTTTTTTTCTTTTCACCCAATGAAAAGTGGCTTTCTGACACGGTATTTCTCAAAAAGCTGTAAGGCATGTGTGTGTTTATGCCCTTATCTCTCTTTGGGCTAACGCTGCATCTTCAGACCCACTTCTACCTACTGCTGAGAACAAATTCCTTCGGCTGTCTTGCAAGCAAAGAAAGTGATGCTGATGAATAAAACAAAAGAATTTGCTGACTCTTTTGTCTGAAATCACATCAAGTGCTAATGGAAATGCTGGGTCTGCTTTGTTGGAAAGCAACTCAACACAGAATCTCCACTCTGTGAATCACCCATTCCCATTGATAATGAAAAGAGATACCTTTCCTTACATCCTAATAAATCTGAAGAACATTATGCAGATTGAAAAATGCACCTTTGTCAGAATGCTGTCAGGTAGCACCTTTCACTCTGGAGAACTATTTGTAAGCACAGGGAAACATCAAGAAAGTAGTAATAAATTGCTCTGGTACACTGTTCTGGCAGCCGTTAATAAATCAATGTGAAGGGGAGTTCTGAAGGGCAAAATGTTGCTGTCGGTAGGTGTCCAATTTAATTTTGCTCAAAATTAATATTTCGGATATGATAAGTGAGCTGGCAGGAACAGATTTCATGATTAATTCTATGGAGTCAAAAATGCTTTGATGGCACTTTAATAGCAGCTTCACTGATCTAAAAGTCCCTTCAACTAGCTGGTGTGCTTCAGTTCCCCAATTATATTATTAAACCTCTCTTGTTGGTTTGTAAATAATGAAATGTTGCATATTAAAAGGTGAAGTTTATCCTGCTTCTTGTTCTACCCATGTAAAGTGATGAGGACTTGACTTGGATGTATAGTGGTTTAAACAAAATCAGGTAAAGGTCAACACTTTTGAGGAAACAACAAAATACATGTTAGGTATCTAATTCTCTTGACCCTTCCAAGACCTTGATTTTGTGCTGGAATGAACTAGAGAAATGTTTGAAAGTTCATTAGTATCTACTTAGGGTGGACTGGGAAAGCTTTTAAATGTAGAATGATGTTAATAACAAATATGCATTTTGTTTCATAGTGAAGACCTTTCATCTCTGCATCTCAGGGACCTTTGCAAATGCTAATCAGTGAAGATTTGCTGTACCCTTGTCAAATTTCTTACCTAACATTTGTATGTACAAAACCATTTCTTTAATGGAGTTGTCCTTTGTATTGGACATTTGCTGATATGCCAGCTTCTGAAGGAGATTCTTCTATTAGCATTTTACTGATAGAAAAACTGAGTTACAAAAGGGCAAGTTCACATCTAAGTTTATTGCCTCCTTGAATCTGTAACTATTTTACAACCTTCCGCTGATAATTTTTCCTGTAAACCACAGACTTCTTAAATCTTGAGACAGGTGGGGTTCTAGAAATTTGTAAAAGCAAATAGACACGAGTGTTGGGATGTACATATGCATATTACAAACGAGAAGATGCATTTATGCAATACAGATGAAAAATCATGCGGATGCATAAAATGTATAAGAAAACTGATTAACTTTAGCAATGTA
This sequence comes from Machaerirhynchus nigripectus, assembly GCA_013397975.1. Classification (NCBI taxonomy): domain Eukaryota; kingdom Metazoa; phylum Chordata; class Aves; order Passeriformes; family Dicruridae; genus Machaerirhynchus; species Machaerirhynchus nigripectus. Next base: position 240,973 of record VZRQ01001037.1, on the reverse strand, counting down.
AATTACCCTTATGTTTATGCATTTCTTCAATTTAGAATATTCATTAAAAGCCATAGAAACAAGACATGTTGCTAGTTGTTTCCAAGAAGGTAGCACTCAACCTGATTAACTTGTATTTTGAGCATAGTGTGTATATATTGAATTTGTGAAGAATTTATGGTTTGTGTCCTTTGTGGCAAAGTGTACACAGGATGAGTGAATGAAAGCTTATATCAGTTTTGTCCTGAAAGGAACTGTTTGAGTGGAATTTACACCAGCTCATCTATCCCCATTTTCCTCTGTTTATGTTAGAAGCTGGATTATGCCAGGTTCAACACTGAGCAAAGTCAGCAAACACCAGTGGCAGAAGCCATCTCACTGGCAGAAGCAATGTGTGGGGCAGAGTTGTGCTCTGAACTGCACCCAGCGTGCCTCAAACGTTTCCTGCAGTGGGAGCATTTCCTCCCTTTGGCACACCCACAGGGACACTGTGATGGGGGCTGTGGTCATTTTCTGGATCATGGCTTTGGTTCAGAGAACCTGAGCCCAGCTTTGCAGAGGCTCACCAGTTTGGCTGTTCTGCTGTGCAGATGCACTGCTGCTCCTGCAGAAAGCCATTAGGAGAAAACAATGTAAACCCAGCGTTGTTTGACATCCAAACTGCAGCTGTCAGTCATGGGAGAAGCATCATTAATTTCTGAGGGGCTTTCTTATATATCTGGAAGAGTAAATGAAAAGGTGAAAATGAAAAATAAATTCTCTTATATAAATGGAGCACCTGGATTATAAACTAGCCATAATGTTCTGTTTCTGTGGCAACACAGAGGGACTGAAGGCTCTTACAGTAGTAGTTCTGTGACTCACTCCTTGAAATTAATGCAGTCTTTTAATTTGAGGCTGTTAGTTTGGCAAAAGAACTTCAGAAGCAGCACTTTGATGTCTTTTTGTAGCTGAGGAAAAGCCTTCAATTAGGTCACCTAAACTTCATTTTCTTTTAAACTGTTCACTTTCACAATTCTTTTTCCTTTCCTTCCTTTGATGTTTCAAAATATATGCCAGTGATATTTAAGTTTATTTATTATGCACTGGCATTAAACCTTTGCTATTAACATTTACTTATATGCTTGAAAATTGATTAATTAACTAAGTGTAGAGGGAGAATTATTCATTCATGTTTCATTTAACATTCTACATGCTAGTCCTATACATATATTGTACTCTGTAGGAGTAACAACTGTAGTGGATGTAAAAGGGTGTTATGTCTCACAGCACAGTGGCCTTTGTGGTCTTAATTTCACATATAGGATGAAAATTAACTCTGATTAAGCCACTAAGAATGGATGAACTTTTGAGCTGAGCTGCAAAGTCAGAAACAGATCAGACTAAATTATGGGAAAATATTACGTAAAGAATTCTGTAGAAGCTACTGCTGGAGCACGTTATTGCATTATCTAACAATTCTTTCTGTATATTGTTTGGGAGGTTCAGAGAAGGAAGATTTTGTTGGTGTGCTTGTTCAAACAGGCACAGTTTTGCTCTGAGAGCTTACACAATGATTCTCATGCAAAGGGGGAGCAGGAGCAGTACCAAATGACCTGTCATGCAGTTAAAAGGATGGAATTCAGCCTGTGCAGTGGTACAGACCATTACCCACGCTCTGTTAATGTTCTGTGTTAGCAGCCCCATACTGAGCACGGTGCTGCTTGTGGCTGGATGCTCACAGAGGCAGATCCAGCTCTGGTAAATGGTGATGAATTTTTGTAATGCCAGTCTGCGAGCCGTCTGATGAATGAATGAAATTAATTTGCATGAAGCGTTGAGTGTCTTTTGTGCTCGATCTGAGGGTCTTGGAGCTGAAGAAATGGCTCCATTTGGGGGATGTTGTTTTTATGGACAATTCTTCTGCCAAACCAGCAACTGGTGGTGTTTTTCAGCAGCTGGTGCAGCAAACCAGCTTTTCTTTCGAAGCTTTAACATGTCCACCTGTGTCTCACCTTGCAAAGGACTGTAGGGAGACGTGGTACCTCATCTAGTACAGTGAAATAAATCAGTTGGAATAATCAAATGGTTAGGAAGAAAAAAAAATTGACAAGGTTGGGAGCAATAAAGCAATAGTTTCTATGAATATGGTGCTGTGCCGAGAAAAAAAGTAGTAAATTGTCATTATCTCAGCATTTTTAGATTGTCCTTATTTTAAGAGCTCTTTTTGTTTTGTTTTTTTCCATTTTTTGAGGTAAATCCCAGTTGAAAACACAAATAAGTTGTATACATAAGATCATAATATATAAATGTGTTCCTTTTATGTTAAGAAATATGTCTCCTTGTCAGTTCACTGTTATGCGGCTGTTGTTTTTCTATCTCCTGATGTGCCGATATATCAGAAAATCAGACCTGGGTAGCTAATAGCAGAGCTCTATTATGCCAAGAACAGGCTCCTTAAGAAAGGGAGCCATTTAGGAAAAGTAACTATGCTTGTGCATTACAGGGTATAGAAAAGAGTTATTAGTCATCTTAATGCCTCTCTTTTTTTTAACAAAGCACAATTGTTCCCTGCAGAACATTCCCCTTGTTCTCTGTAGCTTTCAGTATTCCAGATGGACAGAAATCCACTGTCACTGCAATGAAACAAAACTGTAACAAAGAACAGGATCACAGCACCGTGTGCTGAGATTTTAGGCAGGTGCATGTGGTGAGCAGGGAAGCACTGAAGGTTTTTGTGTCTGTAGAAGATGCAGAGACACAAAGTGAAGACGTCAGAGTGTGACCAGGAGCAAACATTGTTCTTCCAGTAGGTGTTTCTTGGGGTTTTTTTGCACAAAGAGTAATGGAGGAGCAGGGGAAGGGGTAGTCAAATATGAGATGAGTTACATGTAACAAAGAAGATTTTATGATCTACCCGTGGGGAAACTTTGCCAGAAAAATCTGACACCTGATACATCATCTGGTGCATTCCAGAGGGGAAAAAATGTGTTCTTGGCAGTTTCTGTAAACACCTCAGAGATAAGAGCTGCCTCTGGCTCAGGATGGCATGATGGTATTGAGAAAGAAGGGAACACTTGCAGGGAAATTAATGTGAATTTGGTACTGAAATGCTAATGGTCTCTTTCAGTGCATCATAGGTTGAAACTGAAGACACACAGTATGTTACATTTGTTTTTCCTGTTCTCTCATGCTTTGATTAGACTACATAAATAGAATCATATTAATTGTATGTCATCTTACCATCTGCAATTGAAATTCAAGGCTGTAGCTTGCAGTCTTTTGATTGAGATGCAGAAGAGCTTCTGGTAATACCTTTTTGTAAAAGAATTTACTGTCCCTGCTTTAGCAAAAAGATCTGGTTTTCTCCCCTTTTAAAAATTTTGGCAGTCCAATTTTTGATTTGTTTCTATTGCTTAGAGGTATGTTTTCCTACTGATGAGTAATGATTAAAAAAGAAAAAATTTCCCAAACCAAAAGGTATTCCTAATATTCCTGTTACTGATAAACTAAGGTCAGGTTCAGTCCTGTACATACTGAAAAATAAATCTGTGTAATGGAAATCTTCTTGCAGGTTTAGGACGATTATCATCCTGCCATGAAAGAAAGTGAGTCTGGAACACATAAAAAGAAGATGGGGGAAAATTATTTTTGGATTATGTCTTTTCTAACATAGATTTGGTGATATTAATTTAGGAGATGGTTTTGGAGCTACTGATTAGTGAGTCTTACTGGAAGCAAGAGAAAGACTCATCTATTTATCAGTCCACACAAAGATATGGGTCAGTTCTACAAAGATGTTCTTCCTTGTAAGGTGATAGCATGGAGCTTCTGAAACTCCTGTGTGCTTGGTGGATTTGTACTCTGGATATTGACTGTCGTTTGTAGCATGCTTTTATTTGAATTTTGTGCTTTAAGGCTAAACTAATGTTAAACCTTCATATCTGGGTTCCTGCTGACTTTTTGTGGTTTGTGCAGCCCTTCACAGCTGTGCAAAATGACAGTCTGGTGCTGTGGGGTTTGATCTCCAGGGCACAAACAGGTAAAGCCAGAGCATTTTCAGGGAGCTGCACCGAGTTTACACCTGTGCTAGCAAACTGTTGAGAGTTCTCAAACTGAAAAGGTGTGAAAACCCCTTGGGGGTAAGATTCTGCCTAGTCAAGCATCCCAGCTCTCTGCTGTCCTGTCACGAAGCCAGCATTTGTACACTGCTCAAGTGGGTATGACTCTCTCCCATTCAGATTTAGCAGTAATTATGTACAGGATGTCAGACACTTCAGTCTGTGTCTGCCCCAGCATAAAAGACAGTACAGAATTTGTAATCAACATTGATGTTGCTGATTTGTAGAGTGACCTTGAGTATAGATTGGCTGCCCTTCCAGAGGCTTTTAGCAGGCTTCCCTCACACTGCTCACTCCCTGCTGCCATGTCTGAGGAGGAGAACTTGTAGGTTTGTGGGTGTGGGTTAAGGAGAACCTCAGCTTGCCCCAGCAGTGAGAGCTCACAGCCCAGAACCAGCCATGTCCTGGGCATCAGCAGCAGCTTGGGCAGCAGGTCAAGGGAGGGGGTTCTGCCCCTCTACTCTGCTCTGGTGAGACCCCACCTGGAGCACCGTGTCCAGCCTGAGGCCACAGCATAAGGATGGGGAGCTGCTGGAGCACGTCCAGAGGAGGCCATGAAGATGCTTCAAGGGCTGGAGCTCCGCTGCTCTGGAGCCAGGCTGGGAAACCTGGGGTGTTCCCCTGGAGGAGGATCCAGGGAGACCTCAGAGCCCCTTCTAGTGCCTGAAGGGCCTCCAAGAGAGCTGGAGATGGACTTGAGACAAGGGCTTGGAGTGGCAGGACAAAGGAGAATGGCTTCAAACTGACAGAGGGTAGGTTTAGATGGGATACTGGGAAGTAATTCTTCCCTGTGAGGGTAGTGAGGCACTGGCACAGGGTGCCCAGAGAAGCTGTGGCTGCCTCATCCCTGGAAGTGCTCAAGGCCAGGGTGGATGGGGCTCTGAGCAACCAGGTCTAGTGGAAGGTGTCCGTGGCCATGGCAGGGGGTTGGAATGAGATGATCTTTAAGGTCCCCTCCAACCCAAACCATTCTATGCTATATTACTTTGTGGTAGACCCTGTAAGGCTGTGTGAATCCGTAATTTCTGGACTATTTTGATTCCATTCATCATTAGTGAGATTCTGTGAAATAAAGGATCAACAGTACCCTTTAGTTCATACTTGCTTTTCTTATTCCTGATAAGCTTGGACACTTGGGACCTTGTAACTAATAAACCATTGACAGCAAAGCATAAGAGTATCTGCCCAACACAGAGGTTCTTTCATCTTTCATGAAGGATCTGTTATCTAATTGACACCTTTAGTCTGAATTTTCTGAAACCATGTTGCTCTTAATAAATGTTAACTAAGCATTAACCTGTCATTGATCTGTGCATGTTAAGGAAAAGCAAAGCCAGCATGCTGAGGAGCACCTTAGATTTGCAATTGGTGGTAAAGTGCTCTGGTTTTTGAAGAATAAAGCAGCAACACTCAGAGCCATATATCATCCGTGGCAAAACAAATGGCATAACTGAAGGACAGGCTCCTTTCAGGACAGGATGACTGCGGGTTCAGCCCACAGGTGACAAGTCCTAGGCTGTTAAGGGATGGCTGATTTTACTGGTGCGCTGTAATCACATAATTATTTAATCTTTTTCTTGATGTTCTGGGAGGTCCTGAATGTTCTGGATATCTGTTGTTTTTGCTTTCTTACCTCTTCTGTCTCTCTCCATCTTACCAGTCACTTCTGTTACACAGATGTGGTGCAGTGCTCAGCAGAAGCAAGGCTAAGGTGTCTCTCGGAAATGTTAACTGGATTGAAGGTAGTGTGTGTTTCTCTAGAGCAGGGAAGCTTCCAGTAGCAATGGAAATTTTTAGCTTACAATCTATTATCAGTTGTGCTTAGAAAATAGAATTGAGACCAGCCTAATCTAGCCAAATGTTGCTGCAATAGCTGTGCTGAAACACGGGGTGTTGACAAACTACTGGGGCAGCTGTCTGGCAAACTGGGAATTTTTGCTCTTTCTTGTTTCAGTTTCTTGAGAGGAATAATTTATTCCATTGCAGCTCTGTTCACAATAAAGCTTTCATAAACGTGACTAATCAATGTTGCAAAATCCTGCTATCAGTGTTATTTTAAAGAGTCAAAAGGTTTTGTTATACCTGGCCTTATTACTCAGTTCTTGCAAACTGTAGAACAACTGGGCATGGAGAGAGGAATGAGGAGAGGAGAAAGGGACTCACAGTTGTGCTCTTTCAGCACCAAGTAAATTTATTTGATTTTCTGTTCTGGTTAAAGTGCTGAAGAGGAAGGTAATTGTGAAGTGTGATATTTAAGGGAATATGCCATCTCTGACTATTAGAAGTGTCGTTTTTCATAAAGATTCATTCCATTATAACCACAAAAGAGAGACTTTTAATTAGACTTTTGAATCCCATTAGGAAAAACAAATATCAATACTTTACTCATATATGACTTGATAGAAAAATGGTAATGTAATTTGATTTTATTAGTGTTAATGACTCTCATTTCTTATGAATAAGAATTAAATCTAATGCAATATTGTATGAAAAACTGTTACTGCCTGCTTTCCTACCCTTACATGTAAAGCAGTTGTATGTACTTGAGGTCAGTTTTTCTCTTGTTCTTTGAAGTCAGGTGGTGCTGTGGTATTTTAGCCTAACTGGCCCATGACAGGAGGATTTTCAAGTGGATCTAAAAGGTAGAATGTTTTAAGTGTACTAAGAGGGTTTGGTATTCTTAGAAGTATTGCAGCAAGCACTGAGATGCTGTAAAAGAGAACAAAAAAAACCCCCTTAAATTCAAGATTTACAGGTGATCTGCACTAACCAGTTAGTGTAGTTACACTAATAAGTAGCTGTGGAAAGGTTTTTCTTTAAAAATTGTGTCGAAATTTGGCCAGTGGGAGAAAGTGTTCTGTTAAGTGGTAATCATGATGCAATTTTAAAAAGAAGTTTGCACACCTCTGCTGCCGTTTAGACTTCACAAGTGACCTTGTTGAAAATACAAATCATCTATATCAGGTGACACCTCAAAAGGCTTTCTGAAAACAGCCCCAGGCTTTGGCCTTTCAAAATCCAAATCTGGACTGCTGGAACATGAGCATAAAAATTGTTAACAAGTTGTATGACTCTAGCAGCAGACTAAGGAGTAAACTATATGCCAGTGCTAGAAGAGAAGATTAATAAAAATCATAGATATTTGTATGAGTACTTGGAACCATGAGTAGTATAACCACAAATTAAACTTCATTAGGATGTTTAAAAATCAGGGTTCTAGATAAAGCACAGGATAGTGTTCACTGTGGTTCTGGAGAGAAAGACGGAGAATAACATCCCTGTAATTCCCATTTTGTTTGTACAGACACAAATGCAAGAGGCAGAAATTAGTCATGAGGATTTTATACCCACGTGCTCAATTTATATCCAAATCCAGGCTTTTCATGTCACTGTCAAGGCAAAACTGCATGAATCTTTCTCTTAAAACAAAAGCCAAACACTCTGCAAAAGAAACCCCGATAACTGTGCTCGTATTTCTTTCCAACCTAATATATCTCTACTTTCAGAGCCTGCCATTACTTTTGCTGTATTTTCTTTGTGACAGAACATTGCATTCAGACCCTTAGGCTGCCTTTCATCCTGGCATTCAATAATAATGGACAGAGTGTAAAGATCTGTAATCAAAAGGTAAACACTGCAGCATTGTGTACAAATAACTCTTGAGATATTTATCCTGAAAGACATCCAGGTTAACATTTTAGCTGAGGACACGAGGGAAAACCTTCCTGATGGTGAGTGAGTTCCTTTTTTTTGTTTGTTTTTGTTCTGTCTGGTGTTCAGCTGTTTCCCAAGCACACTGAGCTGTGTGAGCTGCTGCAGCAGCGAGGCCATTTTAATGTGACAGCTCTGAAATTCACCCACTCCTGTTTTCTTCTTGTTCTTGTCCCGATGCCCCTTGAAGCAGCAGGTGCTGGAGGGTTCTGCAACCTTGTCTAAACATAAATGTTGTACCACTTTAGCAGTACTGGTGTCACTTAATCGCTTCTGTCCTCACAGACCTGGCAGCAGGTGTAGTTAACCTGGTGTACACACGTTTCAATTCCATGACCTGTTCCTGTTTGCCAAAAGGACTAAGCTCTATGGTATAAGGTGCTTTCTGGAGGCCTATTTATCACTGTGACCTGTGTCATTCTAGGAATTACTCCCTAAATTGGTTATAGTATGAGTGGGCAAGCATAGGAGACAGCTGTCTTAAGGAACCAACACAAATCAAGGTAGATTAAGGGTGGTAAAAAAAAAGAGACAGCAGTAATTTCTTTGGTTTCGCAGAACTACAAAAATTCTGTATCAAGTGCCGTGGTTTAAAGGCCATCTGAGGAGACAGACCCACTGGACTCCCTGCTGCAAGCCCTGCTGACAGGCTCCAGGGCTGCTTTGGGTCTCACCTGTGCAGAAGACAGCCTGCTCTATTGCTTTGGACAGTGCCTTGTGTGTAGGAAGGTGCCATGGGGATGAGCTGCAGCCTTCCAGCAAGTCTCTTAATCAGGCACATTCCTTGGATGCCTCCACTTCTTTATAGAAAAATTTGCTTCATGGCCATCTGGCACTCTGTCACATCATCTGTGACATTACCCTCTTCTTCATCATGTGAACTTCTGCAGGGACTCTCACAGCACCACCACTCATAGAGGCTAGTAAGGAACAGAAGTAGGAGCAGCTGCTGTGTAGTCTGGGCATTTGTGGGCCTCTGATCTCAGTTTAACTTTTGACAAAACTTTTGAGCCTTTAAAGAGACTTGCAGGAACCCATAACTCCCACCAGGCTAACTTCCTGATATTTTAATACGTGCTAGACCCCTAGAATCCAAGCAAGTGGTTTAAAATTCCTAGGTAAGTTACATACGAGCCCAGATTTTATAAAATTTCTTTCTTCTCTGCTGCCCTTAGATATTGCTGAAACAAAGCCATATGAAAAAGATTGTGTCTCTTACTACATAATGTATTATTATTATTCACTTGAACTTGGATTAGATGCAAAATGAGAGTAAAGAAAGTGAGAATTGAAGTCTTCTTTCCCAGTCTCTTCATTTTGCTTCTCTGTTTCTTCAGCCTTTATGTGCATGATAAAGTGAGCACTCTGTACAAAAGGTACTGAGGCCTTAGACAAAACACCAGGCTAACTCATGACAAATGGAGTTGTCCCAGCTACAAACTCAGGATACAGTTCCTAAAAGTGATTCAGTTTGGCCCCAAAAGTAGCATGTGGAGCCCTGGATCTCAATGCCCAGTCTCTAATGTCTGCTTCTATACACAGCCTGTTTCTTCAGCTTTCCAGTGCACTGTCTGATCTCTTGTACACAGCTGCTACCAGGCAGCTTCCTGCAAGCATTTCGAGATTTAGCTGATGCTTTTTGTGTCTGTAGTATTAATGTCTGTTGTGGTTTAATCCCAGCTGGCAGCTAAACACCACGTAGCCACTCGCTCATTCCCCTCCTTCCCTCTGCTGGGGAGGAGAATCAAAAATAAAAGATGGGTTGAGATACTCACAGTTTAATAATTGAGACCAAAAAAAAAAAAAGAGAAGATATGAGGAATAAAACCCAAGAGAAGCAGGTGAGGCACAACGCATTTGCTCACCACCCACTGACAGATGTCCAGCCCGTCCCTGAGCAGTGATCACCAGTTCCCAGCCAACTCCCCCAGTTTATACACAGGATATGACATTCTATGGTGTGGAATATCCCTCTTGCCTTATCTTCAGGTCAGCTGTCCTGGCTCTGCTCCCTCCCAGCTTGTGCACCTGTGCTGACAGGGCATAGAAACCTGAAAAATCCCTGAGTATAAGCACTACTTAGCAAAGAACAAAACATCTCTGTGTTAGTGACACATTTTCACACTAAATTCAAAGCACAGAACTGTACTTGGTACTGAAACAAAATTACCTCTATCCCAGTCAAAACCAGGATATGACCCTGGAGGAAGCAGGCTGGGCAGGGTGGAGTTCTGATGGAGGTGGTAATGCTGGGTCCCACCCTGGCTCTGTTCTCCCCTCGTGCTTGGCAGCTCAGCCTCCTTGTATGTGATGTGCTTATGATGAGGGGAGAGCAGGATAAATGCCCTGAGCAAGGTGGGAGCAGGGAGAGAATTGCAGTGTTCCCAGGGCTGCTCAGGAAGCAGGGTGAGAGCACTGACATGTCATTAGCCTCTCAGGATTGTGTCTGGGGCCATCAAATCTTATTTATCACTGTTACGGCTTTCCTTTCAAGGTTTCCTTGGCTTTCTGTATCTCCTGTTTTGTTTTCTGATAAAGAACTGAAATACCATGGAGACAAACTCCTTATAAACACCAGGCAGACAGGTAGGTCAGCCAGTTTTCAGCACATTATTTTACATGACATATCGAGTGGGAGCACAGTGAAGGCTGGCAAAACATCCAGTTATACTGAAACCAATCAATTCTCTCATGCAGTGGATACAGATGATTCTGTTCATAATAAAAGAAGAATAAGCTCTCTGAGAAACCAGAAGTGACATGCTGTGTGATGCATCTCTCTGTTACAATTTGAAAAATCAGATAGATAATTTAATTACGTTCTCTCTTTGTCTGTAGTATTTTGAACAGCAGCAACTTCAGTCTGCCTTTCCATACCATATTTATCCCTCTTAGTCAGAGATTACTAAGTCATCATTAATCACATCAAAGTTAACAGGACTACTTAAAAATTAAAACAATACTCACTAAGAGTAAGTCTAGGTGAGTCACATTTGCATTTTTATCCTGAGGTATAAAATTAAAAAAAAAAAGGAAAAATATTTAATTCTCATGGCAACCTGTTGGTGACAGCAAAGTTACATTTAAGTGCAGCATGCATTGAAAAACAAGCAGAAATAAACCAAGCTGAGCCCTGCATATTGTCAGAGAGAGGTGGACTCAACAGATTTTCATTAAATTGCTTAATTATGTTTATATAAAAAGCACCTGATTTCTTCTAGTTTTAAAGTGACTGTCTGACCCAGCAATGCCTTGGCTAAGTAAAACAGTGACTGCAAAGAAAATTGCAGATGGTAGGGTGGGGAGAACCCTTTTGTTTCTTTTAGGGAGGAACAAAAATTCTCAGAGAACAAGTTAAACCTCATCTTTCAACCGGAGTCACTGTGTTGCCCCACTTTGTGGGCAAATGAAAGGATTGTGATCAGGTGTGGGGCATGAAATAGCACTTAAGGTTGATTAGACTTAAATCACCTGTTTCTTAAAGCCCAGGTTGGGGTATGAAATGTTTGCTCCTATTGTGCCTCACACCCAAGGAGATACAGGACCCCGAGTGCAGAGTGGGCATCCAGAACAGGAGAATTCAGGTACAGTTATTTATTTACCTAAGACATACGTTGTAGAAAATTGTCTAAATATAGATCTAGCTAATGGGTAAGTAAGGTAGTAGGATTAGATATGTATTGTATATTTACTGAAGTTGGAAAAGAGACCAAGGTCTCTTTCAAACTGTTGTGGGGGAAAAATTTGCCCTCTGCCCCACTGAGTTCATTGGAGTTTAGAGAACTAAAATTGTTCATGTGAGGGTTTAGTAAGGCCTGATATGTTGCCAGCAATCAAACACTGAACAAATATGGTTGCTTTGGCAAGCCTGGCTTTATGACTGAGTACTGAACTATTTATAATTTCTTTAATAAAGCTCTTTTCCCCCTCTTTACCCTCTGCTGCTGGCAATAAGAGGCTGTTTTGTACAGACCCACTGTATCTAAGCGGGGTGCTGGGAGCAAAATTCAGCTGAAACACAGCCACAAAAAGGTTTATGCAAAATTTACTGTGAATGGAAAACATCAAATTTCATAAAGCAGCAGCTGAGTCATGGTAGCTGACTGTAGCTTGGATTCTTCCTACCTTTCTGCAGATAGGTGGATGGCAGTGGTTGTCTTTGGAGTTAAATGTAATAAAGGAAGATGGAGGAAAATAAGTAAAGAAACAGACTTGGTTTGGGATTTTTTAGTTGGTTTTATTTCTGTATGTGTGTAAAGATACAATAGTGTCAGTGGTAAAAATCAAGTGATGTGCACCTTTCATTTTGTCTGATCAGCCATAAATCTAGATTTTCATACAGATTTCTTGGAGATGAATCATCAAGTCTGCTTAAAATATGAGAAAGCCACGTTTAGTTAAACTCCAAGCTTCCCCTAATGAAATAATCTGCCAAAATCTGGGCTGTTGTCCACAAAATGCAGAGAGGCCGAAAAACAAAGCATGCTGATTGCTAGGAAAGACCTAAATTTGCTGTCAATCAGGGCTTTTTCTTTCAAGCTGGACAAAAATATGGACTTAATTTTGTAAGCCTGTTGCAACAAGTCTATGGCATTTCAGGAAATACAGGGATTGTGTATTCAGGGGGGAAAAAAGCTTCACCCCAAATTTTGTCCTTTTTCACCTTCTTTGTGCCAGTTTGACCAGATTCAGTGATGTGTTTCTCGTTCCTATGGAAATAGTATTTTCCCCCGTGTTCTCGCTCTACTGGAACACTTTGTAGTAACAAATCTACAGAAATGATTTTAAGAAATCAGGGCATCTTTGCATAACCCCATAAGCCATATTATCACTCCCTGTCTCAGGAGGGGGAAAAACAGGGTGAAAAGCTTCAGTTTTTCCTCTAAGGATGGGAGTTTCTGAAACCTTTAAGTGGGAAACCTGAGATAAGAGGTTTGTCAAGCACTTTTCATGTAATAAGCTTTTTCTCAGAATTCTCAAGTGCTGAGAATGACTTACTACTTTAATTAACAACCTTTTTAAAGGGTGCAAAGACTTTTCCTGCTTCCTAACTCTGACTTGCACAGTTGGTGTCTTCTTCGTGTCCCCTTCCCTCCTCCATCAGATGAACTGTTCTGCTATAAGGTCAATTTAGTCATCCTAAAGGGATTTTCATAGTCATGGTGAGGTAAAGCAGAGTGTGAAGATGTAGGAGTTTGTATTTAATGGGGAACTGATTAGAGGAGGATTGATTGCTGAGCGGATGGTTCAGAGAGGCGTGCGTATGTAGAGAGAAAATACACGTATGCATATGTATGGCTTTGTCAGTGTGATCCTAATTGATGGAGAGAGTACAGATTTTAAACAGACATCCCTTTGGAGGGCTCACTGGAATATGGATTACCAGCAAATCCAGCTGCCCATCTCCAGTGCCATTACACTGCCCCTCATCATGTCCTGCTGTGATGTGGCACTGCGCTGCGTCACAGCACTGACACTGCACTACCCTGCAAAATGCAACAGAATCTACTGCACTGGGAAGAGGGAAAATAAACTTCTGCTGTCTCTCAGACTGGATGGCAAGTCCCTTATCAGCTCTTGCAGTGTTTGAAGTGGGTTGAGAGGGTAAGTGTCCATGGTTCACTAGTTCAGCATGTCTGTGCTGATAATGCAAACTAATGTGTGGTTAAAGCTCCTGGCAAGTTATTTCTCTCTGCATTGGAGCACTGTACAGGGAACTGGAGGTACATAGATAGACATGGGTTATAGGCACAAGAATTATCAAGTCAATCTAAATAAAGACAATATTCATACAAGTTGGTTCCTCTTGGCAGATTCTGGCAGTGGGGATATTGCAGATAAATGCAGATAAATGTTCTTATTATTGCATTCACTGGCAGGCTAAATAGACCATTTTGCCTAATTCTTAAATTTACAGCTGTACCCCTCGATTCTGGGTCCCTGCTCCTGTAATCTAAATGATTTGGTCAGGGCTGGCAGGGCTGCTGGGGAGATTGAGGTCAAAGGAAGTGCAGAAGCAGGAAAGCCTCCGCTCCTCAGCCCCACTCTGTCAGCCAACAAGGGCAAGCAGGAGCTCTGCAACTTAAGTGGTAGAGATGTGTTTGGCTGCTAGTCCTTCAGAGCTGATAAAGAGGAGAGCAAAGCTGTGAGCAACTCTGAGAGAAGGGAGTGGAGTTTTTTGCCTTTTGAAATGGGAACAATAAATGCGATTGTTTTGCTCGAGACAGCTGGCATGTGAACAGGCCTCTTTTCTTGTTCTCCATTCAGTGCTATCCTGGAGACTAGAACTTAATTTTGGAATTACGTATAGAAGTTAATTCTTGTGTGTACCTGTTAGAAAGGCTCTGTGAGTTACAGAAGCACAGTGGAGCAGAACATTCAGTGCAGGAGATGAAACCTTGAATGGGTAAAGAATCGTGTGGATGAGGCTGTGTTCTGTGCTCCTGCTGAAGGCTGCCTGTTAGGGAGGAGTCTGGGTGGAACATAAGGGAGAGGGAAGCAAAGGTAACCTGGAGGAAAAATGAGTCATCATTTTATTCTTCATTTGTATTTGCAGAATGAAGTTGCAGAATGTGAGGTTAAGCTTGCGTGTGCTGCCAGCTGGGTGCAGCCTGGGCTGTATTTCTGTTTCTGTCACTGATTTATCTCAGTAGAAGTTTCTGTTTCTCCAGGTGTGTGTTGATATTTGAGGATGTTGCGATAGTTTCTGTGTGAAGATGATACTGCAAGTTGTTTTCTTAGTGAGAGAACCTGGAGCAGGTCTTTGGACATGAGCAGAGCATGATTCTTCTGTGTCCTATAATAACAGCTCTGGTCGGTTTGTGTTTGCAGGATTTCAGATCCAAGAGATTAGGCAAGAGGAGTGTGGGAGTTAATTAATAGTTTGTTCTGATCTAATTTGTTTCCTCTATCTTTAATGTATCTTATTGTGATCCAGATAATGTAAAGCTTGACTTGGAAATGTCCCATTGACTGATCTGGTAAGGAGAAAACAGCACACGAAAGTGTTTTGTAAAGCAGTATAACAGCTTCAGTGGCAAGGAACAACAGGCTTGGTTCTGCTCCAGCATCTGCTAAATGAAGTAACTGAAACTCCTGTTTATTACACAGCATAAAAGAAATGGAATAATACTGTTAAGAGTGTTATCTTTGGAAAATGACTGCACCTCACTGAAGCATGACTATAATAATGGGGAATTATGCTGCTAAAACACACCAGTTTTGTGGCACAATCACTAAAACATATACTCTGTGGTGTTCTTCATGAAGGCTTTATTGCAGATACTCTTGTATTAACATATTGTCACGAGGCCAAAATTGGCATTGTCTTTGTCTGGAGCATTCTGGAGGGAAACCACACTTTGTCCTGCCCTTTATCTAGGGCTTATAAATGAAAAAGCACTTAGTAGGATTTGTAGTCCTCATTAAACAATTGCGATACTGGATTTATCTTGTCCTATGGGTAAATGCTGCTTGTCCTCTCCATTTCTTTTCAGAGTGGTTCAGATGAAGCACTCTCAGGACACAGCAAATGCTAATGGTGCTAGGATTATATTTTGGAGGAAATGAGACAAGACTGTTTTATAACTACTTTGCTGCTTGTCATAATAACTAGCTGAGTACTGTGGGTATGAATGTGGCTGTTGGCCACTTCTGTATATTTTCTGACTCAGAATCTTACCAAGGACCTGCTATTCACCGTTGAAATTAAAGACTCTTTGATAGTGTTCTGATAAATGTCATTTTAATGGCAGCAATCTGTTGCCGCCTGTAGCGCCAGCCCACTTCTGACGTGTCTTCTGTCTTCTAATCTCTAGTGCTGGATGCCAGGTGATACAGTAAAGATGTATCAACTTCCCACAAATTGAGAACTCCATTCATATTTGCATATCATTACATTTTTTGGGGGAACATTTTTAAGTCGTGCCATCTATGAAACCACTCACTGCATCAGCTCTGAGGAAAGGGCCTCATTTAACTGCTAGAAAATAAATGATGGTGCATGTACTTAGCTGTGAATTGTTAGGGTGGTGGTTTTTGTGCTCCATGGCTTTAAACGTGCAAACGGGTGGGGGGAATGCAGCCTGGACCCCTAGCAGCCATTCCCCAGGCAGCTCAGCATCCTGCTACAAAATGGCAAGCATGCTCACTGCTCTTTCACAGAGAGTAAAGGTTATGGCCATTTTATTCCACTCACAAAAAATAAAGAGTGATTGCCAAAATATGGTTTCCCTCTGTACACAAAGCAAGGGACAGTTCTTTGTTTGGTACCTGATTTGCTGTCGAAGACTTGTCTGATTGCAGGGGCTGTTACATGGGGCAGCTTGCTGGAGAAAGTTTTTGGGAGGAGAATGTAAAAGCTAAAGTGGTGTGCTGCTAGCAGGGAATGACTTACTTGTGGGAAGATGTCATGGTTCCACTGCTGCTCTGACATTTTCACAAATTGCCCCTGTACCAGCACGGGCCAAGGAAAGCAATGCCTGATGCTCCCACCTGCAAGTGTTGGACCCTCGAGGGTAGGAGTTGCAAGGTCAGCTTGGAAAAGGAGCTATTTGTCTCCTTAATTTTTCAAAAGTAAATGTAACCTTCTCTCCATTCTCCTACACTCTCCATTTATTTTCTGTGTTTAAAGATGAACCCCTTTACCCTGCATCAGTATGTACTGTCACCTTCAGCGCTTGGGGGGCAAAATGTAAATTTTGAATTATCATATAGTCATGACAAATGCAACTTCTTTTAAGAGCAGTGAGAGCAGGAATGCAGAAGTGTGTTACATATTTAAAAAGGCAGTTCACCCACCCGTACCTGAAAAGTGATAGGCAAGTTCCTTGGGAATGCTTCCTTTCCCTCCTGCTCTGTAATCTTCAGACAGGCAATACAAGACATTGGTGATAGTTATGAACAGGTTTTGCTGCATCTTCCCATTTCCTTTTATTCCTCTTTACCCACTTGCCTTCCACATGCTGATCTCTGTTACTGTCTTAACACTCTTCCCCTTTGCACTGATGTGTTTCTTATTCGATTTCCCTTTCACCTTTTCCTCCAGGCCTCCTTCCAGTCTTGCTTTCTGCCCCTTTCTCCGTAAACATGAAGGCACACCAGGGCAAACTGCAGGCATAGAGGAGCTTGCAGGGAATTCACACTGATACCTTCCTCACAGAAATATCAGTAGTGCCAGTTCTCTGATTTTTCCATCGTGTTCTTTTTCCATGCTGGACATGAGCTATAGCCAATGGAAAAGCACATTAAGATCTGGTTTTCTGGCTTCGTGTAGCTTCATCCATTGCCACATCTTCAAAGAATTTTGTCTCTCACCTGTTTGCGAAGGGCTGCACCAACTCAGAAACTCCTGGTGAACTGTGAATCCTTCAGCCATTTCTTTTGCCACCTACAGAGACTTGAAGCATCCTAAAGTTCCTCTGGAGAAGTATTTTCCCTTGGTTGATTGTTAGCCCTAGGGATGAATAGTAGCATGAATGACAGAAAATTGTGTCTTTGTTTTCAGTGCCAGCAGTGCAGTTCTCCCCATCTCTTTCCCACAACCATGGCACACAGGCCGGGAAAGTCTGCTGACTTTTGGCATGTTCTGCATCCCTGTGGGCTCGTGGGGAGAAGATGGTGAGTTGTGCTGGCAGGAGCAGCATTTCGGGTAAACCTCTCTAAGAACAAGGCACTACTAATTTCAGCATGCGTTACAAATGTCTCTCTGCGTCCAGTGATTATTTTATGTATTCTAACCTTTATTTCATGGCCTTTATCACTACGATATCCTAGTGCTGAAAGAAGATTTTCGCTTTGTAAGCTTTAGATATTGATTTTTCCTGTAACTGCCTCCTCTAATTCAAGGAGAAAGAGAAATATGTGATTTTAACTAGTGCAACTCATATCACAGCCAGATTCAACATTAAGGTACTAGATAGGCACACATCAAATATTGCCTTTTAATACCCTTATCAGAGCTTTTAATGCACTTCTTTGTTCTGTTCTGCAAGCTCAATATGAGGGGATTTAAAAAAAAACTTTTTAAAAACAGAATGTTAAATGGTATTTCCTGTTGGTTCTTGGCACTTTTAATAGGGGTCAGCTCTCAACCGCAATGTCCTGGAGGCACCCACTGAAATCACACTGCCAACACCATATCTTTAACTGGAACCATGCTCATGCTTCTTCTGTGGACATGATATTAAATAAGTCAAGTCCTTGGATACTATATGAGTCCAGGTCTCTGTAAATAGAAATGTCAGTGCTGCTGGGAGTGAGCTGGGTGGGAGGTCTTTGTTGCTCCCATTACATTTTGCTGTGTCCTCGGGTGGAGATGGTGGAAGTCTTTGTTTCAGTCTGTTCTCCTCAAATAGAAGCTGAGTGTTATCCAAGATTTGACAAATTTAAAAAGTATTAATCAACCTTCCTAATAGTTGCTGTTCAGCTAATCACACTCAAAATGGCAAATGGTTGTAAAGATGTCAAAGAGATATGCAGAACACCCACTGTTTGAGCTCTTCCCATTCTCATTAAAATAAGCTCTTATGGCCCAGCTAGTGTAATCATGTGATAAAATACTCAAATTAAGAGCATTTAATAAAAAAACATGGTAGGGAGCTTTGTTAAAGATCTCTTTAGTGTATTTTTGCATTCCTGTTGAGGACATTAGAAATAATTTAATCATTGCCTGATTATACGAATGTGAGAAATAATGGGATCATTGCCTTATCACACGTGGGCTAATTCAAAGGCTCATTATTTATTTGTCAAGCATTAAGCATCAAATCAACTTTGCTTGATACTTGAAAGCAGGAAATTTAAGATGAAATTTGAAAGGAAGATTAAGAAGTAAGATTAAACCTAACAAGAGCAGAACTATTTTGCTTGCTAGAGTTGAGTCCCACCTGCAAAAAGATCACAGAATAGATGGATAAAGTCAGTCTTAATGTAATGGTAATATATTGTGGAATTAATGGCTTATGGTTTTGGACAGAGTGCTGTTTCCAGTGTCTCTACATCTTTAGTTTTCTTGTGATCCACAGCTAAAGTTACTTTGAGGTTTCCAAACAAATCTTTTTTGCACTTACTCTTCCTTTAATGAAAATATTTTCCTCTTTATATTGGTCTATAAACTGAATACTATTATACACAATCCCTAGAATGAAATCCATTTTTCAGTACTTTTGGGTTTTTTTTAATGGTAGAATGGTTAGGGCTGAGTTTCAAAAGCCCAGAGTACAGTGAGTTGTTCTCCTTTTTCTGTAGCACTGTGGGTATATGTGTCTATGTGGTGCTTTGTTTTTGCTACAGAAATACATTCTCGTGTGTGTAAAAGCAGATTCAGAGAATGGGCCTTCCAGAAACTGGATACCAAGCCCATCTGAAGGGGGAGAATAGGACCAAGATTAACCCTTTAATGGTGGCTTTGATAGAATTGTATCATTTTCCCCCTAAAGAGGAAAGAGTTTTACTTGGGTCAGGAAGATTTTAACAATGTTAGAGAAGAATGGAGATATCGGTGTTAATTATAGAGGAGTGATCCTCTGCTAGTATTTCCTGGTGGATTTTTTGCTGTCTGTGTTTCAAGTCTTGATTGTGAGAGAAGATGGTTTAAAAAAAAAAAAGGCTTGAGGGAGGGGGTGACCTTGAATTTTTGCAAACCACTTCCTTTTCCTCTGAAATATCTAGAAGCTCTCTCGTTTGCCTAGTCACAGATTGGACAGCTTACATACCTACCTGGTGGTCTGTTTACAGCTCTCCAAGAAGCAGAGAGGTCTCTGCTTCACTTCTCAGGGTTCTCCCCTTTTCAGCAGTTCTGCAGAACTCGGGGTGTCCCTTCCTCACCAGCACTGCAGGCAGGCACTGTCTGCAGTGTGGGATCAGCTGGGCTGAGCCCCAGCAATGGCCTTTTCCAGTGCCATCCGAGAGCCCTGCCCCTGGCTGAGCAGCACACGCTGGGTTTGCTGCTGTGGCTTCCAGGCTGCAGCATCTTCCTTGGGCCTGAAGCTTTGCCTGGTTGCCATGAGATGGACAGGGAGCCATGGAGGTATTAAGTCCCCTGCATATGTTATGCTTGCTGAATTAATCTCACTTAATATGAGCTGTCAGACAACATTACTATAATTTATTTACATAACTTGAGGAATTTAGTTCACATTAATTTAACCTTGCAGAATGTATAACGTGTGTTTGTGCTGCTGCCCTCGGTTTTCCTGGAGTCAGCCCTGCTCAAGAGTTTCTCAGTTTGTGATTGATTTGTCTTCCAGCTGCTAATGTGAAGGGTGAACCTAAACACTGTTGTTACAAAGATCTGATACTTGGAGCTCTCTTTATTGTTGCATTTATTGAATTAAATGAACTGCTCTGCCTTGTACTTAATTCAATAAAAAATATGTTCTAATTAGATTCTTTTCCTTCTAAAGCAACACCCACAATTCTGACCTTGCTTTTTACAAAGTAAAAATCGATACTTATAAGGAGGAAAACCTATATTTTCTTCAAGCACTTTTTTTGGCTGAATTAAGAGGTTTATTTTTTTTCTCACTTCAGATGGGCTACTTGTGTTCACAGTTAGACAGACCCCACTTCAGATGTAGTTAAAATGTTCATGTCCCAAGAAAGTAGCACTGGATGGGTGCCTGCAGCTGTTGGATCTTCTCTCTGTGGGCAGTGTTGTTATACTGTCTCAGTTTGAAGGTTTGTTGTCTTTTGATTTCATTAAAAAAAAAAAAAATTAAAACTGATTCTTCTGTAGCTTCCCCCCTTCCCAGGTGTCTGCAAAAACACTCATCGTGTATTGGGGTTGTGCCTAATCTAAGAGAAAACTCAGATCCTCCTGCTCTCCAGGTTGTTTGTATTTTGACATGATGTATAAGTTCTATAGGTTATAGAGCTGGAATTGCTACTGCATTTAAAACTAATATAAAACACACTTTTATAATTTATGAGGGACAAGCATGGGAAAATTGGCCTGTTGCCGTAATGTCTTAGGTGTGGTCTTCTGAGATGTAGGATTTATCTCCTAAAAAAGCAGCTTGATTTGGAGAAACAAACATGAACTTGATTTTTAAGGAGTGAGGGCAATAGATGGTGGCTTCTGCAGGAAATCTGTTCCTTGTTTCTGCTTTTAGGGGTCATGAGGGGGAAAGGGACAGGAATATACTCAGGGTGCCCTAGTTACCAAAGGAGTGACCCAAAGTAGGACTGACAGAGCACCTCCTTCCAGAAGAGAAAATCCCCTCACCTCATTAGGGACCACGGATATCAAATTCACCTTCTCTGAGGTGCACGCTGAGGAGAGAAGGTCCATTTTAATGAAACCAAGAGGTGGCTTGAAGCTCAGAAGGCTTCTCATAAAGGAATAATACTCTCACTGCAACTATAAAAATGAGAACTCACAGCTGTACAGGTCCCAAATGTCTCAAAAAACCTGAAAAAGGGCCCATTTCTGACAACATCTTGGCTCCTCTTGCCTCTGGGCAGGACTCTTTGCTCTCTTCTCCAGATCTCTGTACCTCTGATAGCAAGGAGCTGGCTCCAAGGCAAGAAAGCAAACTTTCTTGACATGGAAGAAACAGGAAAGCAGATAAACTTTTGCACAAATCAGTGTCACTGTGATCAAGTTGTATGC
Source organism: Machaerirhynchus nigripectus (assembly GCA_013397975.1). Taxonomy (NCBI): domain Eukaryota; kingdom Metazoa; phylum Chordata; class Aves; order Passeriformes; family Dicruridae; genus Machaerirhynchus; species Machaerirhynchus nigripectus. The sequence continues at coordinate 219,571 of VZRQ01001037.1, read as the reverse complement.
ATTCCCATGAAAGAAATCTTTTCTTTTTCATCCCTTTGTTGCATAGGGGAGAGGCCAGTTCCTGATTTCATTTATGGCAGAGCAGAGTGGTTTGTCCAGAAGAACTTTGCCTCTGATGTAGAATTAAATGTGAGACACCTTTAAATGACTCAGCTATGGAGCTAACCTGCTTTTTCAGAATTTTACAGTCAGATTATTCCTTTGCCACAGGAAAAGAGGGCGTGGAACTATTTTTGGCCTTGTTGTCTGAGCCACATTGTCTTTTTCTCCGTGTCATCCTTTCCTCCTTCCCACTGGTGGCAAGTTCAAGGAGAAGCCCAGGCATTCAGAGCAGGCTGAAGGTTTTGCCTTAAAACCATCTGATCTGTTTTATGGAGGCAGAGGAGGAAGATTAAGATTAAGGGCAGTGTCTCCCTCAAACTGCTGAGTGGCAAGGTCTCCTCAGGCCTTTCCCTGCCGCTATCGCAGCCCCATCTCGGCGGTGCTCCCCTAGGGGAAGACAAAGTGTCAAGGTAGAAAAACCATTCCAGAATACAAGTAGGTGTCTTTTCTGCCTGAAAGGAAATGAAAACTCTTTTCTGATTTTGGAGCAGCACCTGAATTCTGAGGAAGGAGAATACTTTTATTAGAAGGGCAAACAGACCCCAGTGGAGGGGCGGATAGGATGCAGTTTCACAGCAGCTCTCCTGGGATCAATGGCACTGCAGCAGTGCTCTGTTTGATGGCATGCCCCATAAAGCTTAGCACTGGGGAAGAAAATTACATTGCAGGAGAGAGATTTATGTTTGCAATTCCTTAAAGCTATTTTATTGTGTTCTTGGTGGGTTTTACCATATTGGTTTAGTTGCACTCACTGCAGTTCATGGAAGTTTCCTTTAGTAGCAGAAATATTGCTGCAAATTTGTTTCTTGCAAGTCACTTGTCAGGAAAGATTAATGAAGCTTCTGCTCATCAGGATAGCACTTAAGTGCTTAGTTATCCAAAGGTGCCCTGCACGATCATTTTGAATTTCCTCTTTCTGTTTCATTTCCCTGTCTGTTCAATTCTGCTTTGTAAGTGTCTGAGTTCATTTTCATTATTTCTTTGTCTGTTCCAGTTAAATTCTTGATTTTCTTTGTCTTCTGAAGTTCTCTAGAGCATTATTTAACACCAGAATGAAGGGTCTGCTGCTGGAGAACAGGCTGCTGTTCTTTACCCTCTCCTAATGACCTAAAACCTTTTAGCAGGATGTGCCCCAGCTCTTCTCAGCACACATCTGTGTGGACTGCATAGCTCTTAGAGTACACCCCGTAATTTTGCTTTCAGCTTTTCACATGTAAATTCATTCAGAACACGTTACGTATGTAACTTGTGCTAATGATGTCATGTTGTCCTCATGCAAAATTGGAAGTTTATAATATTCTTTTACTTATTAGAAGAGTGGAAAATCCTCCTTTCAGTACAGTACTCCCTTGTTTGTTTTGAGTGTAATGGAAGTAGAGATTTATTGGCATACAAATGTACTGTGCCATTTATAAGTAAATATTTTGCAATATCTCTGATTTTAGTTAGAAGGCACTGTTGTCTCCGCTGAGCAAAGGAAAGACAGACTTGAAGTTCTTTGCATAGTTCTTGAAATCTAAAAGACTTTCCACAAAAAGAGTTCCTGTGAGAAACCTGTTGTTTTTATGTGCTGGAAGCCTTGTCCTGCTGTCAGCTGAGAAATCAACGCAGGGAAGTGAGCAATTCTAGGAAATAACACGATGTTTCCTGAAATAGTATGTAGCTCTCACATCTTATCCCAGTGTGTGTAGGATCAGTTTTCGTGCTGCTCCGTTCTGCAGTTTTGTGCTGAAATCATCTGGAGCATAGCACTTGAATTTTTTAATTTATTTTTTTTTAAGAGCCATATTGACAAGGGGCTGGGATTTAAATAACTATAAGGAAAAAAAACTAAGGGGATTGGTCAGGTTTTGGGCAAAGAAGTATTTTGAAAGGATGAAATTGTTAAGGAGGCCAGCTTTGAGGAGGTTGCCATTTGTAGAAATTATGTATTGGTAGGTTTTATGGCTTTAACTATGCTCTACAGCTCTAAATTGTTTTCCTCATAAAAGTTTTTAGCTTTCTTTCAGAACTAGGACATGCAAATCACCAGGGCCGATTAATGAGCAAAGTGTGATAGATACAGGTTGAGAATAGAAGTTACGAGTGTCAAGAGAATACAATACCTTTGTTCAAATATTTAAACTGTAAAACTTAAGGAGAGGAGTTCTTCCCCTGGATGTAAAGGAGGCTGGAAAAGGCAACATTTGGGTAAGGACTGGCATGGAGAAACTCAGGCTTTGGAGATGTGCCTGGTTGAGACTGAAGAAGGGAAGCGAATGTTTCTCCTGTTGAGGGAAGAGTGGTGGGCCAAGTGTACCAGTGAGGAGGGGCCTGTGGGGCAGGCGGGGTGGCACTGCCCAAGCGTTGGGTTTCATTTTTAGGCATTAGGGAGCAGGGAAGAGTTTTATAGCTTCTTTCAGTTTTTGTCATAACCATTTTTTTTAAAGTGTGATAGAATTCAAGGTGTGGACTTGAAAACAGCCACAGAGGTTTCAAATTCAGCCCATTTGCCCAGCATGGAGTGAGCTGCCTTTTTCTGTGACAGAGATACAGCTAATCCACTATCTCTATGAATCATTTAGGCTGCATCCCTGTCCAGTTGGACTACTGAGATACTGTGAAGCTCTGCTTGGAACCTGCATCTTGTATTGATTTTTCTTTCTCTTTTTTCCCCTCCCCTTTGGAGGGAAGATAGTAGCACTTCAAGGAAGTAGGAAATCAAATCCAGAAACAGGAGAGGAGATGAGCTGTTAGAATTTGATGTAATAGCTGGCATTAAGGGGAGTGAAGATAAGCTCTTTCTAAGAATAATGGCAATATATATATATTTATACGTATAAGCAAGCAATAGACTGATGATGGTACAGTCCAGTAGTGTCCAGAAGGCAATTCTTATATATGTTTCATGTCTATTTATATCTTTTTATGTTAAAAAATAACTGCTTCTGCATACTGCTTGTTGCATCTGTTCTTGAATCCTGTCTTAAATAATTTAAATCTCCAAATTTGCTTCTGTGTGGAAGTGGGTACCAGATCAGGATTTGAAAGAAAAAGCTCTTGAAGGTGGACATAGTTTAGTGAATAATAGCTCCTTTTTCTCTAGTTTCGTCTTAATTAGGGGTGGCTGCTGTCTTTATAAGCATGTGATTTTGTAAAATTTACCTGATTATTTCTTCATGTCTTTGCTATTGCAGAGGAAACGGAGTTGGGTATTGTGGTGTGTGGGTTCCTGCAGTGGCACGGCATCATCCGTGTCTTACTCCTCCTTTTCTCTGGGGTTGTCAAAGGGGGTCTTGCCTGGGTAAAGGTTATATTTAATAAGAATCAGTCTCCACTGTAACTTTCAAAATTTTTAATCTGTTTTTCCTTTAGTTATTTTCTGTAAACACTGACATTACCTCCCAGAGTTTTTTCCAGTATTCTTGTGGCAGGTATACTTTTTGGCAGTTTTTGCCTGTCTGACTCTCCCCTTGGAAATAGACTATGCCCTTGCTAAGTTTCCAGGTGTGCTGGGGTTACACTGAAAGTGTTGGAAAGGACTTTCCTCTGCTGAAGGAAAGAAGTTAAGCTTTTATCTTGGACTGGTTGTGGCAGCAGGAGAACCATTTAAACTGTTTTTACTGCTCCATTTTCTTATTATGCCTCAATTGATTCTAGTTGGTTTGCTTCATCTTTCAGATTATCTTGAATTCTTTTTTCTTGTTTACCAGCTAAACATGTTTCTTTGTAAATAGAAAATTCTTGCACTCAAGTCAATGACTCTTGAATTTTCAGAGTGCCTGTTAGAAGTTGCTTTCAGCTGAAGAGGTCACAGCAATATCACAGATGCACAGATTGCTACCCGATTAATACAATTATCAACATGGAGAAATTATTAGTTGAGTGTTTGCATTTGAATATAGCTTTTATTTTAATGCACACTTTGAAAAGCATATTTTAAGGAGACAAGTTTAAATTGAAAATGTTCCCAAGGAATGATTTCTGTCTTTTGTGCAGATCAAAGTGGCTGAAGCCATTTAATGATTTGTCTGTCTTTGAAATCTAATGGGTTTTCTGCATTTCTCTAAATACAATAACTGGACACAAGTCTATTATTCCTTTTTAATGCTGTAAAAGCCAGTGTTATATTACGTAGCATTCTTAAGACTTTTACAATGGAGATTTTTATCATGTCACATATACAAGCAATTACATTTGACAATTTGGATGCAAAGTTTGGCAGCCACTTCAGCATTCTCACCAATAAAAACATTAAGCATGTCTATTAAAAATGTTTCTTCTGTAATTTATTTTTCATAAGCTTTCAGCTGTGCCACAAAAGCCCCGTCTCTTTTACAGCTAATTTCCTGTGGACTGCTTTACAATTTAGATGCGAAAACTCTTTTTGTGATTAGTTTGTCATAAAAGAAGGGACAAGTTCTAATGGTATCAAACGGCTCAAATTATCCAGGAGCTTTCTGAAGATGTGTAAAACAAAGTTTGATGTCCCAAAGCATGGCACTGTCCTGATGCAAAGCCATTCAGAAGTCAGAGAGGCTGGGCTCGCTGTGCTGTGCTGCTGCAGTGTTGTGGTGAACGTGGCGCTGGCCGCTGCGGCCGAGCAGTCCGAGGACTGGTGGACAGGCCTCCAGAATACAGAGGTTTAATTCTCACCCCTCAGTTATGGCAGGTTCATATATTCCCAGTGGGTTTTGGCTCACATGATTAGTTTTATTATGCATGAGCTCATGTTTATTTATTTCCCTTAATTGCTTAAGTATCAGTTCTAGAAAGTTCTCTTTTCCTTGATGCTCCATTGGATGGTTCATGTAATCCCCTTCCCTAAGTTATTGGTTAGTCCTCTGTTTTCTCCTCCTCCTCAGTCAATCCCCCTTGGTTGCTTCCCTTTGTTCCACCCCCATATAAAACCCTGTGTTCTCCCTGATTCTCCTGTCTTTGTCACTGGACCCTCCAGCCTGGTCTTTGTGCCTGGATTTTCCACCTGCAATAATCCAGCTGGAACCTATACAAAGGCCCCTCTCACGTCCTTTGCCTCTGCCGACGCCTTTCCACGCCCTTGCTTGGGGCTTGCCCCTCGGGAAGGAGCCAGCATTTGTCTGCTCGCTGCAGCAACACCGAGGACATCTGCAGCTGGACGTGGTGCAGCCTCGGGCGTCCAGGTGTCAGCGAAGGGCTCTGTGGTGTGTGCTGCCCTGGCACCTGGCCTGGCGGTACAGTGCTGCCTGCACACTTCGTTTGCTTACCTGTGTTGTCAGCTAGAATGCAAAGCTGTAAAACAAACCTCGCATAAAAAAAGAAAGATTCATCTCAATCACAGAAAAATAAGATTTTCTAACGTACATTAAGCTGAAGACTTATTTTGCTTAATGCCATGTGTTGAATTAGCCTTTTTAGATCAATATTTTTATAAGTTATCTTTTTATTTGATAAATTATTTAAATAGGACCACATTTAAGTACATGATAATTAGTGAATATCATTAGAATAATATAAAAAGTTCAAATTCGTACTCTTGTCCTGTAAGTGTGTTAAAGAACATGCAGAAGTTTATGCTGTAGTCATACAGTCATCTAAGCAAAGCTTGTGGGAATGAGCTGGTATATTCTGTACAAGAAGAATGAAAGAGCTAATTGTGATATATGAACCTGTTTATCGTGTGAAAAGGAGAAATGAAAAGTTCCAAATATAAAGTTTATTGACGGAAACATTCACGTATTTCTGGGATGAGGGGAGGTGCAAATTCAGTGGCCTATCAGGGTATATATGTAAAGGTAAAATATGCAGTGATGCTGTAAATGCTGCTGAGTCAATTTTACTTGAGAGGATATTGATTTAGTTTCATCCAGTGGAGCAACTGTGTGATTCAAATGAGACACCCCTATTTGTGGCTGGGAATCTTCTATGGGAAAGCAGCTGGTGATGAGGCTGATGGTTACCTCAGAACTGCATGAATAATGCTCCCAAACAAAGGAATGCCTTGGCATGTCAGTTACCAGCCATTTTCATGTAAGACTCCAGCAGTCCCAGTCAGTGTGTGTCGACTTACGAGAGTGTTTGACAGGAGTTTGAATGTTAAACGTAAGAGGTCTTTTTAAAGCTAAATCATAAATCATGTTTGCCTCAGAAATCTTCCATTCAGAGTTACTTATTATAAGTTATGGTGGTTCTATTGGGAATAGGTTAAGAAAGATGAAATGCAACATTTGGATACTGGAAATGTCTCAACTACAGAATGCTGCAAGTGAGGAAATTATAGAGGCTGGGAAGCTATTCAGAATATGTGTTGGAATAGTGAATTCTTTTGTGTAGATAACAGTGTTTTCTTGGATATCCTACTGTTAGAAACAGGCATAAGATGTTTAGTAAATGAGCAATTAGGAACCCTAACTAGTGCTTTAGCTAACAGGTAAAAAAATGCAGTGACCTGTGCTTTGTGTCTGACTGGCTAGGAAGCAAAAAAGTAGTAGAGAAATTTGACTATGGAAGCTGGACCTTTGCTTTGCATCTCACAGAGTGTTACAATTTTAATTCTGAAGTGTGATGGTCAGCTCCTGCAGTCAGGGTGTTTGGAGAAGGCACAGTAGCAGAGAGAGCTGGGTGCTAGGTGGTTCCTTCCAGCTGCTTTTCACCTCTTCAGTCCCACATCTTCACACCTTTCAGGGCATTCATCCTTCTGTGTCCTCTGCCTTGTGCACTGCCCTAACAAGTGGGGCTGAAAGAACATAGTTATTCATGTCCCTGAATCATGTTCCTAAATCTCTGTGAGAAGAGGGGAAGAATAAGCATAGAATCTTTTAAAACTTCAATTGGAAAATGCTTCACTCACTGTAACTTTTCAGCTGGTTCCCTTTTCTTAGTATGCTATTAAATGATCTTAATCCTTGACAAACTTGTGGAAAGCATCAGTCTCATGATTTTATAAAATGTCAATAACTGAGTGCTCCAATAAATGAAATTTATTGATGATCACCTTTTTTCCCCTGTTACAGCATATTTCAACTCAATTTCGTAACAATTTCTGGCTTTAATATGAAATGTCAACAGTATCTCCAGCAACCACCTTGTTCTTATTACTCACTAATCTTATTTTTATAAAGATCATTTCTGAGGCTTTGTACATTGTAGGCTTTGTACATTTAGCCAGTGATCAAAGTTGTATAACAATAAGCCGTAGTTTGACATGGAGTAGCTTAAATCTCTTCAAGGTAGTAATGTCATTTGCAGATTAATTTGCCAATTCATTCAGTGCTCATTTCATATCAAATAAATAATATCCAACAGTCACTCAAACAATGATGACATTTCTGCTTAGATCCATTGGTAAAGCTCCATTTATTGGAATAAAACAGGACAGCAAATTGAATTTGTATATGCAGGTTTGAAATTGGGGGAAAATATTTTCAGTGTGCAACTGTAGTGTCATCTTTATTTATGGGAAAAAATACTTGTCTTGTGGTTCCTTGAAAACTGAATCAGAGAGATGGGTTTCCCAGGGGAATTGCTAAAGGGATTTGCTGTGTCTGCCTGAGCTGCTGTAAATATTTAACTTTTCTTAGTATGTAATGACATCAGATGTTGGAGAGAACAAATGTTGAGGAAGAGAAAGAAAGGAAAACAATGGAAAACAGGCAAATGTTCTGCTGCATTTCTTCTACTGCGTGTAAACCAAAATACCACAATCCTCTAGAACATCTCACAGTTGAGACAGAGGAAAGCTTCCCTCAATGCTGTCCTCTACCCCCTGTAGTTCTGACATTCCCAAGTGTTGTCTGATGCCTGAGGAGGGACTGCAAAGTGGAATTTTCCCTAAGAATCCTTTTCATCCTGGTAAGAAATACAGCAGTGCTGTAAGCAGATAAGCTACCATGCATGTGTTTACTGTGTATCAGCAAATGATACAGATTCATCTCCTCAGTGTTCAGATGAAATACTCAAATACTATTAATTTAGGAGTCTGGGACTGAAACCTCTCTTTTTCATTTTAAAAAGAAAGTTGTTTTTTTTCCTAAACTTACCAGTATTTGTAAAAAATACATACGTAATGACTTCAGGGTGAGGATGTTGTGTGTGTGATCTTAATATGTGTCCATTCTTAGAATGATCTGTGTAGCAGCAGTGGTAGCTGCAGGTGATGTTTCTTCAGTCCTGAGATCAGGATGGATTTCCTCACCATGTGATCTGTCCTGTGTGAGTTTTCTGACTTTGATGCCTTGGGTGGCCACCTAGAAACAGAGACTAGATAAGAGTAAGGGAATAAAGGCAGGTATTTATTTGAAAGGCCTTCAAAGGTGCACCCTGGGGAGCCAGAGGCTACTTCCAAAATGGACCCCAAGATGGATGAGTCACGAGTTCTTCACACTTTTATAGGTTTGGTCCATTTGCATATCAGCATAAATTCGCCAATTAAAACTATAGCTAATGATACAATTTCTTCAATTTCTCCACCTCTCTAGGCGTTCTAGTTTACACTTTCTTGGGCCTAGGACAATCTGAGTGTCCTTGAATGGCAAGCTCACAGCAGCTTTGTTGTGTCTGTCTGGCCTAAGAGAGCAGCTAACGAGCTATAAGAAACTTCAGAGTTACACACTAGGAGATACACAATTTGAGAAGTATAAAAGTTAAAACCTAAGGCATCAACTTCAGTGTTAAGTTAATGAGCTCTACTCTTTAGCTCAAATAAACTTTTAAGGAAGCTAAATTGTGGGACTAGGAATCAGTGTTGTCAAATACAGAGGCTTTGTGGCAGTCAGGACTGTGTGGACTGGACCTATATATTTTATATTACCTTCATAGATGTTTGTTTTAAGTAACTTGCTTAAAAGGGAGAAAAGTTTTTGGTTTAGTTTTTTTTTTTTTGTTTTGTTTTTTTCCTAGAAACTCTGTTACATTCCTCCCACACAACCTACCAGTGATATCCATCTACACCTCTCTTTTTGTAGAGCAAATGTGATTTGCTACTAGGATGCTGTCTGAAGTTCTTACTGTTTAGATAGATGATTTCAAGAAGGACCTGTTGTGTGTGATACCTTTGTTAACTTTGCAGGTTTTGAACTGGCCATTGGGATCATCTATCAGCCTTTCTTCAAAATATTTTGAGTGTTCCAATTATTTTCTGCAGTCAGTATCTACATGTATATCCTGCTTCAGAGGCATCAGAAACAATTAAATAATCAGTATTGTAAATACTCTTGAGGGGTGATTCAGTTGAGTGTAGATCAAGGGAGAGACCTTGCTTACATTTAACTGTGATTCTGTGAAATGAGGTTTTATTGTAGCAGACTGTGGGAGGAAAAGAAAGGGAAAATAGCTGTGAAACCACTAATTTGCACCTTATGAATATTTATATGCAAAGAAACCTTTTGTGGGTGTTTGTGAAATAGATGGTGAAATCAAACCGTACCCACCAGCAAGTGCAGCTGTCAGTAGGTGCTTCTACACACAGACCTAAATTGTGGTTTCACAGAATTCTGGCTCAGCCACAGGCATGCTGGGTTTGCTTATTGAACATTGATTTTCTAGTACAGTCCCTTATTTTAGGAAATCTTGTCATCTGTGTGGAAAACTTTTACTTACATAAACTGCTGATAGCAGTTATCAAGGTAGGCATCTTGATTTCCTAGAGGCAGTGAGCTGTATGCCTATTTTCTGTATGCACAAAATAGATACATAATTTTGTCAGTGAATGTGTGTATGGCTACTATAGCAGTCGTGCTCTTTTTGACTTCTGAAATTTTTTGGATTTTGTTTCTGTTTCTAGTGATGACCCTTTGTACATTTCCCCCTTACCTTGGGCAATATTGCTCTGTAAAGTTAAATAGCTGGGATTAACTCTGCCAGGAAGTGTAAGAGAGAAGTTTTGGAACTGCAGCAGAGGGAGGAAATGCAGAACAGAGCAGTAACAGCAGCTGAAGAACTTCTTGTGCCAGTGGGTGATGCATCTAACAGGGATGGATCCTTACAAGCCAGAAAGGCTGGGCAATTCGTACAGGTTTTAAAAGCAGGCCCAAATAGTAGCATCCATCTAGGTTAACAGTTTATAATGTGCTAATTGGATATTTTTAAACCTTGATAAACCTCCCTCACTACACAAGCAATCTTGAATCTTCTTTTCTATCCTCGTTTTCTACCTCAGTAGAGTTTCGGCTTGGACTTTCAATAGAGTGTTGTCAGGTGCATCAGGGAGGAAAATTTTGATTTCCTTCCTTGTTAAATAAGCCAATGAAGAAACATAACCCCAATCAGTCAATTGCATTGAGTTCAAAGGGTCTAGACAGTATGATGTAATTTTTATAGGTGTCTATTTTTCTTATTGGACTTGTTCATCCTAAATCCTTTTGCTGTTACTTCTATCTCCATAGTAACCAAAGAAACCCCCGAGTGGATCAGTGAGATGTTTTCTAGATGCTGTACAAACACAAAGGAATGCTGAGCAACTTCCATGGCACTTTTGGGCTACAGAAAGACAAACAATGAGGAAAAGATACGTTAAGGAGTTAAGTGAGGATTTGTTAATGTATAATTCGGTAAAAGGTTTAACAAGGGCATGTGTGAAGGTGAAGTGGGTGGTTTTGGAGCAGGACTGGGTAAGAGAGGAGAGCAGATACAGAAGGCCCTGAGAGTTTAGTGGGTGGGGATTAGACAATGAGAGTGTCTGTCTCAGTGGAGTGAGTGCAGACTGCTGAATCTATGGTTCATTTCCCTGTGCTGCTGGTGACTTCTGGGGCCACCTTCTGGTACTCCCACAGCCCAGATTTGAAAGTATAAATCTGCTTAGTGCTCTGAGGCATAAAGTTTATTTCCAAAAGCATCTTATTTAAAGAAGATCTGCCTTGATTCAGAGTGTTTTAAACTTGCTTGTAAAAACAGGAGTGTTTAATCAAACACTTGCTATTGTTTTGTGGAGCAAGAAGGCATTCAAATGCCTTTTAAAACAAAGAAACAAACAAAAATCCACCAACCACCCCCCCACCAAACCAACCAACCACATTAAAAAAACCCAAACCAAAACAAAAATGCCTCAAACCCCAAACCAGACTCATCATCCTTCTGCTTCATCTGTAAATGTGGATGATAATTGTTTCACCAGGAGTGTCCATACTGACAACAAAAAATTTCAGATGATGTTGTATGATGTGTAGACACTGTAAGAGATGCAGTAATTGAAAGAAAAATAGCTGTAGTCTATGAATTGGTGAGAAATCATCCTTAGTTAGTGTCAGTCAGTGAGAATATTGCAATGGTTCCAGCCATAGAGCAACAATTGCTGCAATAATGGCAGTAGATAACTTGGTTGTGATTTCAAGAGCCTAAGAGATGAAGTCTGACGTATGTCACTTAGCATTGTTGTCTTTTGATGTTTTGGGGATTTGGGACAGGGAGTGAAATCTTCTCTTATTCCTAAGAAAATTATTCCAGAGAGAGCTGTAATGGTGTAACGCATCCAGAGATAGCTCCCTCTCTTTCACAAGGCTGGCTATCACACTTAATTAGCTGTTCGCAATCCATTCTATGTTTTTGTTGGAAGCCTTTTCTGGAGCTTTAGAGTGCCATGCCAAAACTTGAAGACATTTGCAGTTATAGTGACCTTATATTGAAATTATAAATGACCTGTGACTGGTTATCTAGATTTTGTTTAAAAACAAAATCTAAAATCCTCACAGAAAAACTATTTCACAGCTCTGAGTTTCTCAGAAGATGGAATAAGTGCTCACAAAATTATATATGTACATGTGTACATAGTTATGAAGGGCCTAAACTTCACATTTGTTATTGCTGTTGCACAAATTAACTTTTCAAGACTTCAGTTTTAATTTGTTAGAACAGCAAAGTGGCAGCGTGTTCAGCTTTTACAGGTCCTCGCCATCTGCTAGAGCAGCAATGAACCAGCAGTGTAATCTTGCTGTGTTGACAACTGGCTTAGTTAGGACGATTTGGAAATTGGAGCACTGTTGAAATAAATATTCTGCTTCCCCTGGGCAACTTACTGAAATTCTTTCCATCACTTGTAATTTATCCAGCATAAAGTCGGGACTGAGTTTTGTGTTGATGTTGCATGAATTAGCAGTGCTGCACAGCACTTCTTCAGGGTCCTGGCAGTGGCCTGGAGGTGCAATGAGAGGACCTTATCCAGGCTGGGGTGGTGCAAATGAGAAAACAATGTCTGTTTCTTCATTTAGACATTTGTTGAAGATACATTGTGGGTGAACAAAGGTGGGGTGGCTGACTCCCAAACAATGATGTTTATCTTTAGAGTAATATGGGGAGGAGACCAATGCTAAACAGCTCTCTGCTGTAAAGAGTTGTATTTTGCAGTCTGGAAGGAACGAAAAGAGTTAGATGTTGTTCAATAAGCATTTTAGAGTTCACTAGAACACTGAAAAAAAAGAGCCTGGAGTCTGAAGACTGGTCAATGAAAGATAACTTGGGTAGAGATAAGCAGGTTCTGTTGTACTTTGATACTACGTTCTGAGAGGATTCTTTCAAATTACTTCAGAATTAAATCACTACAGAGGAAATTAAAAACTCATGAAGTGACTTGTTTAATTTTATCCAGTCATGTGTAACCTTCTAATTTAAGTAAACTCTGCTACGACATTTAATGTAAATAAGACTGCAGATATGCAGATACTGTGACATTGGTGGGGCTGGTGAGGATTAACCACTCTTGCCTTCTACAGTATCCCAATATGAAACCAAGGGATCTTTTTCTTTTGCATTCCATTAGATTTTACAAACATCAATAGATTTTACAATCATTCCAATTCCTGTCACAGAAGAGCTTCCCATGTGCAAACAACAGAATGGATCTGGCATTTGAAGTGAGCATGTTCCTCAAGCTATTGTGTCCAAATTAGAACAACCCGAAGGTGCTATGGGTCAGCAGCTTGGCACGCTGGCAATAGGAACAAGGGGGTACAGCTCATCAGGACTTTAGATAGGGCTTGCTGTAGGGCAGGATGCACTTCGCCTCAAAATACGGATGTGCAACACAGAACTAATAATGAAATCCAGGTAGTAGTCATGATTATTCATGCGTTTAAATAGATTTTCACATTCAGTCTCTTCTTTTGTACCTTAATTTTCTTAGCACGTGTATCATGATTAAAGATTTTGCTGACCTGACCAACTCAGAAAGCAAATATTAAGCTTGTGTGTTTTGAACTCTTTTACAGCAAATTTCAGCATTGCTTCCTATGAGCATTTGAAGCAGGAGCTGTATAAAAGTTGTTTGGGTGCTTTTCCAATTAAGTAAAGGAAGGAGCATCAGCTTCATTTTTTCTGTATTAACAGTAAATTGGACTTCAAAGATATGAAGTGTCAGAAGTTGTTTGGTAGCAACAAATAAAAATAGACCAGTTCATAGTTAATGGAGCTTAAAGAAAGTATTTGGCATCACCTAAAAGGTCCCTTGGAACAGAGGCTGTTGGCTAAAGGACTGATTGATTAGTTTTTACATTGCTTGTTGAGAATTGCCAGTGACCTGGTTGTGTCCTCAAAGCCTCAAGGAAGTGCCAGCATGTTCACTAATTTCACTGGGCCAGTCACTGGTGGGGCTCCAGCATTCCCTGATCCAAACAGGGAGGCAGATCCACAGAAGTCCAGAGAGTGCTGGGCCCAGTTACAGTGACTGTCACGGGATGGTGTTCAGTGTGTGCAGGGACCACTGGCGTCCCTGTGCTGGACAGAGAGCACAGATGTCTGTGTGACAGGGGCCACTGCCTGTTGTGTACAGGAGAACACTGTGTTTCACTATAAAGCAACATTTAAGACCCAGGTACACAGAGCTGGTTGTGTAACAGATGACTAGGTCTTTTCAAGTTTGCAGGTGTAGATAAAAAGGGGGAAAAAATTCATTCTTGGAATTAGTGGACTTCTCTACATTGAATCAAGATACAAACTCTGGTATTTACTTTTCTGAGTAGGAAGACATGACTGTGGTAAATGAAGAGGAAAATAAATTAGAAATTTCCATAATAAAATAAGTCTTTTCATTGTGATTTGAACTGCCCCATCCCCAGCTTGATAATGTTGTTTGCCCATAGTTAAGGATATGTTAGAATGTAATTGTAAATGTTTGCCATGGCTGGCTGTTAGAATGAGAGATCACACATTTGCATCTCATATAACCAGAAATTAAAAATGAAGGACTGACCACTTGACACCATTGTAGTTCTTGAAATAAAGCCTGTTGAGCTCAATTTGTTGTGGCTGCTGAATGACTCTGCTCACCAGTTTGAATACATGATGAAATTCCTATTAGAAGATTGCACTCTAATAATTGATGGCATAATGAAAGTGCCAGAAACAGAATAGAAATTTTGCTCTGTTAACTCTTTTTTTCAGAGCAGAACTTTAAAATGGAGTTTTTGAAATGCACATCTGACATTTGTTCTGACCTCTGGAAAGGTAGTTTTTTTTGTCCCCTGTACTGGAAGGTGATGAGAGCTGTGATAATTTCAGTCTTTCAACAAGGTACTCAGAATCCTACACTGTATTCTTTGGATGAATTGTTTCTGTACTCCAGAGAAACTGCTGTTTCCCCTCAGAGCTGTATGAAAAAGGAAAATGAATGGTGGTGGTAAGGCAGTGATAAAATGCATTGCAGGCAATTACAGGCAGGAAATACTGAGCTTCCACTATCTTAGAAGGCATACTTATAGCAGAACCCTTAACTTTACATCTGTTTGGAAACTATGTAAACTCACACACATTTTTGAATTCTCAACCTGTCCCCTCCCCAAGGCTCTAATTATCTGTATCAGGAGCCTCTTAATTCTTGCTCTGGGATGAATTTCCATTTATGTGCCTGTATCAAAGCTTAGGTCCCTGTATGCAGGAATGCAGCTTTGAAAATGATGGGCTAGGGGTTTTTCTATCAACTAATTTAATTTTTCTACAGAGCCACATTTATTATTCATCAAAATAAAACATAATCAAAAGTAGTATTTAAAAGTGTCAGTCAACAGACCTAACGTTGCAAAAGGTGATCCTCTTTTCCATTACAAATGTTTCTTCCTCTTCTGCCTGTTTCTCAGAAAGGAATTCAGTGCAGGTATGTAGAATATAATTCTACTCTTTAGTTCTTTTGTGAAGACCTCACCTTTTGCTTTCTATATAACATTAATTAAGTGAGCGTCCTATGTCCTCAGTGTGTGTAATGCATTAAAAAGCAGAGAATTTAATGCTGTAATTATGAAAGCTCAAAGGAAGGAGCCCTTTAAATGTGCTTCAGATAGGTTATCAGCTTCACCTTTCCAAATATGTTCTATAATAGTAGCTGATTTCCTAAAGAGTTTTGTCACACACATATATCTGGCTGAGAGTGGCTCTTGCACACTAGGGTGTGAATAAATTATATCCATAGCTCTAATGCATCCATTTTTTTAGTATGGGCCTTAGGCTTTCCTTTTCCTTAAAAGCATCATTTGGCTGCTGAATCAAAAACTCTGAAAAGAGACAATAATGAGTATTCACATTTGAAATACAACAACCCACTGGGGTCAGAAAAGAGCTGCAGCAAAGTATTTCCTATCTCTTCTCTAAACAATGGGTATTGGAACTACTAATCAACTTGAATATAATGAATAGAATTTAAAAAAATCATATATTGATACTCAGAGGAATTAGCTATTTTTGATGTTTTCAATAAATTAACTTACTTTTCGGTACATGCAAGACTTTAACTGTCTTAGGTTTAAGTATTACGTATTTTTGGGGGGGTGGTGTGTGTGTATTTATATAATGACCATATTTTCATTTTCACTGGCAATGACTGGAAGCCAATCAGAATGGCTCAGGTGATGCCAGTGGTTGTAAGAAGGTTTCTTTACTGCAGTGAGGGAAGGGGGCTTTCAAACACGCACACAACCACTGGAGCAAGATGTAATCTAGAGAAAGAAATAGACCCCATGAGAGCCAAAAGAGGGCAAGAAGGCACAGAGAACAGTTTTGCATTTCTGTTCAGACAGTGCAGAATGCCAAAGGAGAAAACAAAAGTCAGGGAAAGCTCCCTGGTAGCCAGTTAAAAATAAGTGAGGGCATCCTGCTGAACACTGTGAATTTTGGATCTGATTCATTCCTGCTGTACTGGCCCCTGGAAGTAGAAAAACATTACAGGGCTTGGGGAAGGGGTGATGCTGCGGCACAAAGGAGTGAACTGTCCAGCTGCCAAGGCCATTTCTATTGGCAAGGGATCTAACCCTATGAAAAGTGGCTGCCATGGGGCTGTGATGACACAATCTTCAGTTTGTACTTGTATTGATTTTTCTCATGACTGGAGATGTGAATAAGTCTAATTTGAAAACTGGGCATGGAGACCTGTCTTCTTTAGGGCCTGCCCAGCAGGTCATTTCCCAAAGGCCAGAAATTATTCTCCAAACTGTAATGAAGGAAAATTATTACCACGTTCCTCAAAATATCAGAGAATAGTTGCTGGATACTTTGAATAGTGTTTCTTTTTATCTGAAGTTGTACTTTCTTTGAAGTCAGTGAAAAATGTTTTCATCAATCAGGTTCTTAAGTGCCATTCCTCAAACCATTCAGGTGTCGGTGCATTTTAGACTGTATTGAGCCCTGAGATAAACATTGAGGTGCTCATGAATAAACAAGCTCCTGGGGAAATGAGTAGCTGAAGGCTTAGTGGTGGTTCATGCCGGCAGGATGCCCGTGAGATGGAGCATAGCACGGGAAAAAAACTTGGAAGAGGTGTTCCCCCTGGAGTTTACGCTTGGGAAGAGTGCCACAGTTCCTGATGGAAGGCATGCGAGTGCTGGGCTTGGCAGGCCGCTGCAGTGAGCTTCCCGAGATTGCTCTGTCTCTCTGCTCAGTCACTGCAGCCACTGATACCTCAGTGTTTTCTTCCCAATTGCTATTCAGCGTTTTCAGGGTCCCTCAGCCCTGGATAGCTCCTACTTTACCAACCAATTACTAATGCAGAGTGAGGCTGACTTAGGTTATTTCTTGCCCAGAAGTAAACTTTGGTCCCTGTGATAAAAACAGTTTTTAACAAAGAATTAATTTGGGTTGGTTTGTAGTCCTGTTTAGAAGTGGTCTTCAATATATGTTGTTTTCTTCTGAGGGATCCAGTATGCACTGGGAGGGGAGGAGAAAGCTAACTTTGATGATTCAGATTTGGGTAAGATTCATGACTTATTCATCTTGCTGGGCCACTGAAGACTGTAATTAAACCTGACAGCACTTTGCAGTGATTAAGTGATAAGCATTACATGGCATGCATTAAAATGAATATTTTTATTTCTTCTTATTTTGAGATATTCATGTCCCAGTATCTCTTAAAAAAATAATTAAGGAAATGTAGATCTCATGTGATTTTCTTCACCTCCCACTCGCATGCTTAAAAGAGCAGATAATAGGCTTTCTGCACTTTAGAAATGGCTTTTTATTCAGGTCAAAGTTAATCTTGCTGTAGTTAAAAATGGATTATCAGACATGGAGCCCTCCCCATCACTGGCTGGGAGTCAGTGCTCATCTGGCAAAACTCACCTTTTTTTTTTTGCATTTCTTTCTGCTGATCCCTTGGGGTCCTGTTCCTGGCTGTGAGCAGCAGCATGCCAATTTCAATTAACATTTCCTTTAAAACAAATGTTATCGTCTGCTTTAGTGCTTGTGACTTTCCATTTCTAACGAGGATAACAGGAGAGTGCAGGCGTATGGCTTTGTTTGGTTCAGGATGATGTCACTGTGCCTTGGTCAACATCATTAACCATTACCCATCCGTGACATTTCTTCTGGTTCCTTGTGATTTTTAAAGGTCAAGAGAAGGCTTGAAGAGGGAATTCTCTGTCTGACATAGGGACATTTCTTTTCCCATAACAGAATAAAAGCCCAAGTCCATTGCTGTTAAACTGTTGGGCTGCTTTCTCATTGTGACCACCAGCCCAAGGCTTTGGGAAAGTGCTTTTTTGTTTCAGGTCTGTAGAGGTACTGGTTACATCTGTGTGAAGAAATTACGTTGTTAGATTGCTGATTTTACCAGAGGAGAAGGCAGCAAGAAAATTTTGCTGAGTTATCCTAAATTGTGTTTTTCTCAGGCACAGAAAAAAGAGAAATAATTTTGAAAATCGTTTTGGGTTAGCAGAAAATATATTTTCCTCTGAGAACCCTCATTTAACTCTTTTAAGTCTTTAAACATTAAGATATATACATTATATACAATATATATACACACATATATATACAATATATATATACAATATAGATATTTTAAAACAAAAATCCAAATGCTTTCTTTTGAGAATTTTGACAATTCTAAGGTTTTCAGTGCTTCTTGGATATGTTACTATGTGGAGTCTTGTTTTCTTCTTTTCCATCTCCCTCCCACCATGACCCCTTGAAATTTTTCCTGTAGTTGTGTGGCTCTTCCACTCCTGTCTTTTTTTATGACTCTTTCAGCATACATCAAACACAGAGATGTCTTAAACAGTTGTTGTGACACTCCAAATAGCTGTGTGTGCCTACATGTTAAAAACGTGGAAAAAAACGAGTCGGAAAAAGAAACAGTTCATGGTCCAAAACAAATAAATACTGGGCTTCTTCCTGACTCTTCCATGACAATAAAGTTCCAATTCCTTTTTGGCCAGAAATGAAAGTAATATGTCTGGGGTAGTGAAAAATGGGAAAGCCAGGGCTTTGTTTTATTTTTTTACGAACATATAGAAAATGGGGTGAGGGAGGCCACAGGCCAAAAATATACACAGAGAACATTTCGGTCATATGTCGTGTGCCAAATAATCCCTTATTAGTGGTTCTTGGCAGTTGATAGTTTTTCATGGTTATTTATGCTGCCAGAGCTCTATGGAGTGTAGTCAGCATCCAGGCAGATCCATGGTGCTGCATTATGGACAATGCACCAGATGTTTAAATATATTTTTTGAATTGTTTCAGAGACAGAAATCGTGATTCTGCTGACCAGGAGCTCAGGAGCTGGCTTTGGGTGATATCCCTGTTCTGCCCAGCCCTGGAACCTGTTTTAAATGGATGCAGTCTCCTGATGCTTTGGAGAAGATTACCTGAGCCTCCATAATAAATAAAACAGAGGAATAAAAATTTGAAAATAAGACAAAGTGACTAGAATTGAATCCATCTGAATTCACAGCTGTAGGTGGTCAGGGGGTGCATTTCTTGTTGGTTATTGAAAAAGGCTCAAGAGGGCTTAAGAAGCTTTTGAAGTGGCAACTTAAAAAGATGTGCAGGTATTCAGGCGTGTTTTTTGAGAAAACATCATTGTTCAGCTACATCTTTAGGCCCTTTGCAGTGTCTCACTGAATTTAATAGATAATTCCTGATATTTTGCTGTGGGTACTGAAAGCTGCTAGCAGAACGTTTTCCCTGTTTCTTGCAGTATTCTGTGAAAATCTCTCCTTTCTCACGCAAGCTATGAAAACAATAAGATGGTTTTTGTAAACAGTATCTGAACACCTGGTGTTTTTCTGCTCTGTTTGGGTACAAGGCAGAGAGTGTTTGGAATTGGGCGTTGTAGGACTTCAGCCCATCACCCCAGGAGGTGGGTGACCACTGACCAATCACCTATGGAATTATAGCATATATAAGCAGGAGTTGTGAATAATAAAACTCACTCCATTTCTCGCTGGATCTGTGTGTGCTGCATCTCTCTGTCCCGGGTACTACAGCGACATCTTGCCTTGTGTTCTTTTCATTTTTTTTTTAACAAAATTAGTGTCTATCTCCATTCAAGTATTCGTAATTCATTTATTCTAAATTCCTTTTCAGCTACTTGAGGAAAATTGTATTTTATGTCACATTTGGAACAAGAAATGTGGAGCACTGAGGAGTGAAGGCTGTTATCTTATTCACATGACAAAGGCATATATTATTCATACTGTAATACCCAAACTGCAGGAATTGATAGATGGGGCTTATATAGTCAACTCTCAAGCAAACTAAAAATATATTTTTTGAAATAAACTGCTTTTTGAGTGGTTAATTCAAAATCAGATGGATTACTGCAAGATACTCTATGTGATTATTTTTACTCTAGGGACTCAAACTACCTACATATATTTTCTCAGTGAGACTGGAAGGTCTTAATGCATTTATTTTTCCTTCTGTTCGAGTGATTTAAAATCTGAAAAAGGGACCAGTGGATCAATAATTTAATGCAGTCAGATGAAAAGTGTCTTAACCTGTTGGTTCAATTGTAGGATATTATGGAGTCTTACATACTGAACAACTGCATTTAGATTGTATAATCCAAATTCAAAATAACATCTAGTGGAAGGAAAATTGGCCTTTGTGGAGGAAGTGAACATCTGTGTCTGCTCCTTTTATATTGTATAGAAAGGTCTGATCAGCATAAAATAATATTGTGGGATTATTCCTCACTCGTCCCTCACCCCACTGTGTTAAGGCTAACGTGAGAAGAGTTTAAGTTAAAACCACAAGGATCTTAAATTATGGCTGTCACAGAGATAGTTATGGAAAACAATATCCCAAATCAGTTTGACTAGAACTCCTAAAATATTTTCAGTCAATGACCTTACTAGTGATTTAGGAAGAGATTTAGAAAAGTCAGTGCTGCTACTGCAGTAATGTACCAGGTAGAGTGTAATGAATTTCTTATTTCCTGTGACAGACATCTTGTCTCATACTCACAGAGGTGACTTGGTACCTTTGGTAGCAAAGGTTGCTTGTATCTTCCTAGATGGCCGAGGCTGCCTGTGTGTTCAAGTTTTTCTTCTTATTCACAAGCACATGCACAAGACCACTTGTGCACATGTCCCAGAGATCAGGTAGTGATTGCTTTTTTTGATCCATTAGGAAATCCATTCCAGATTTTTCTTGGTTTTTTTTCTCCGCAGTTACAGAAAAGAGCAGTCAAGAACTGGTCAAGTTTTCATTTTCCAAAAACAAATTGTTTAAAACCACAGGGTTTTTTTAAGTGTTAGAATATGGTATCCTTAATAAAGGACTGCCTACTTCTGGATCTATTTATAAAAGGAAAACAAGGAGATTATTCCCTTCTCTTCTTAGTTTTAAATTATTTAAATTTATATTAAAATTTCTAATCTCCGTTGTCATTTGGAAATGACAGCAAATTTGGAACACACTATTCGTGTTTCAGGAATGCCCTTCTCAATATCTGCCACTTGCCAGGGTCGTATTGTGGTGAGGTTTGAATAAATTGGTTTTTTTGAATAAATTGGAAGGGCAAAAGCAGTAAGAATGGTTCTCACCGAAACTTCTGTAAACCTTCTGCTTGTTTCAGTGACGGTACATTTAATCACTGGTTTAATACAAATGATATTCATGTGTAATTTGATCAGCCATAGCAGCCGAGAAGGTTACAAGGGTGTTGTACAAACCAGTGTTGATCTGTTCAGCATTTGCTTATAAGATCCTGTGTTAACTTTGATTAGAGCTGTTAAATTCTCACTCCCCTTTAATCTCTTCTCTCTCAAGTGGAGAACACCTTTCTTATTTCTTAACTCTCAGAAAACTATCTAGCCCAAAAGATGTAACTAGTAAAAAATCATAGCATATACTGTGTTTTCTCAGCATTAAACTCAGAGGTGAACATGACTGAAAATCAATACTGTGCTTGGCCTGCAGCCTCATCATTTATTGATTTACATGTCGTTTGTCTCCATAGAAAATGCAATTATTGCTTAAATACAATACAGTATTTTGCTAATAGGATACAAATGTCACCACTGAGTAAAAAAGGTCACACTTGCATGTAAATGATTGTCAACCCAATCCCGTGCTTGTTGCTGCTGTTGTTTTGAAGAGGCTGTCAACAAACAGGAAGCACAGGTGTATTTCTGCTGTCATTAATGGGGGTTCAGCTGTTGGTTTAAGTGGCACCAGTAGTTCCAGTTCTCTGGACTTACACAGGTGCTTTGAGCTGCTTTAGTTTTACAGAGCTCAGTCAGGTGGGATTTTTTTTTTCTTTATAGCTTTGGAGCTATTGAGAAAAATCTTCACATAGGAGAAACAGAGGACAAAAAGAGGCAGGAATTTAAGAAAGATTGCTGAATTTGCTGGAAGAGCTTAATGCCCAGTGCCATGCAGGGAAACAAACTTTCACCTCTGTTACAGTAGGATGTGGAATGGCCTTAACTCTTTAACATGATAACATGGTTATCACTTGATAAATGTGTTTGTGCCCAGGTCTGGCACACCATGCTTAGTAGGGGAACTTGGATACTCATGAAATACATGTACCATCTTCTAATAAAGGAGAATGACCCAATTCACTTTAAAGCCTTGGGTGTCCTAACTGAAATTTTCCTTTGTGAATAAGAAGTATATTGACTCTAACAGCAGTACATTTATACAGAGCTTTAGGAATTTGCTCCTGTTTGCAGGAAGATACTTTTCCCCAGTGTGGCTAATCTGAATAATCAGAAATGTAAAGCTTTGTAATTTAATGTACCTATTTTAATATTAATGTAAATTTTAAAGGACTAGGATTTAATACCCTTGGAGGTCTGTCTGTTTGTTGTCCATGTTGGTTAAAGATTCAATATCTATATGTTAAAAAGTGCTGAAAGTTGATATTGTTTGTTTCTCAGCATCATTAACTTCTTAGCTACTTTGTTCTGAAGAAAACTCTTGACTATTCAAGGGTCAGGAAAATCAGTGTTGTTGGTAACCATGACTTTGTTTCTTCTCTTGGCCAGCTTCCAGGATCCCCTTGGCTGAAATAATGTAGTCTGTATCATGAGTAATATTTGGCTTTGTACTTCTGACTGGCCTTCTTTGCAGGAGATGTTGCCTTAGGTCAGTCAGTATTTTACTGACTTCTGACTCAGTCACTAAAGCCCAGTCAGTATTTTACTGATCCAGTGACAGTGTAGTCCATGGTCAAGTCCATTTTTGTGGGACCTTCAGCCCAATCCCCTTTGTTCTCTCCCTATTCCTGGTCATGGCCAGAACGGTGACAGGATCCTTGCGGGGCAGCAGACCTGAAACCCTCCCAGCAGGCTCAGGAAGGGGGGCCTGAGCTCCAGCTGCAGCATTTGGAATGCCAGTGGGGTGTTTTCCTTTTATTTTCTTTCTCAAAGTTGTTTGATAGGTTTACGTTTGAGATTTCGCTATTGAAGTAAGATATGAAATTCTATGTGGAAATAACAAATATGCAAAAAGATAAATTGATGGGCAGTTAATGGAATCTTCAGATAATGTCAGTGTTCTGACTATCTGGGCCTTTGAGAGTGAGTTTATCAGTATTCAGCACTTTCTTCTTAGCCTTTTTTATGGTAACTGAACAGGCTCTTCTTAAAATCATTTGTTCTAATTTTTTTTATTTTTTTCCCCCCCAATTCTTCATTTTCCACATCAGATTTGAGCTAATTCAAATCAAGGAGCAAGGTGGCTGAGACCCTAAAGTCAGTGGTTTCTTATTTTCCTCTCAAGGGTGGTATTGTTTGAGTGGTTGTGATTCTAATTGCAGCAGTATTACACACTGTGAGAGCAGATTCAGCCCATCCAGGACTCTGCATTTTAAAAAGAAAAAAAAAAAGCAAAAAACCAATCCAAAACAAGAAACAAAAAACCCCCCAGCTGCTTTATTTTTCCAAAGAAATGCACAGGCAAGCCTGTAGATATCCTGTAACACTGATTAAATGGCAAAAGGATTTTCCTTCACAAGTTTGTTGCAGCATTCTGTTTTGAATTCAGTTTCCAAATGCATATCAAATGCTGAGGAAGGTAATTCCATGTGAAAAATATCTAGTTCTTTAAGATATTTTTATGCCAGCTGTTCTTTTTTCTAATTTTCCTAATGGAGAACCAGTCTAGAAGTACTCTCTCTACCCATTGGCCACCTCACTGTCAGTAATGTGAAGCTGATTAAAAGAATAAAAATCAAAAATAATACTCCCTCCCTGCAGGCAGCACACGCACACACACAGAGAAATCCCTCAGAACTAGGTAAGTGTGAGCTTTTTCCAAGGCTTCCTTCACCAGTATCTTTTAATTATTGATATTTCAATTGCACCTGATTTTTTTAAGGGTAAATATCTTCTCTCTCTCTCTCTCTATATATATATATATATCTCCTATTTATGGATACCTATGTATCTTGAAGATCATCTCTCTGTCAGCTCTAATGGGGGTGTTAAAAAGAAATTAATGCATGTGTCTCATAACTTGTCCTTCATTAGAATAAAAGGCCGAGCTAATATAATATATGTAGTCTCATTGACTGTTAGATTTAGAAAAAATATGTTTTGCCACTGATGAGATTTTCTACTCAGATGACACTAAATGTAATTCTCTTTGAGTAAAGTGCAGGTTTTGAAATAAGTTCTAACAAGCTGCTGATAAAAATCATCTTCCATGGATCTCATTTCATACCAGTTTAAGTTTTTCTCAATTGGATGCAACTTCAAACGAAGGAAATGACCAGAAGAGTAGAAAACAAGGAAACCTGGCAATATATCTCACAAATCCCCTCTTTCATGCCCGTTATCATGGTGCCATTGGGCACAGCTTGTCTCTGACTGCGAGCTCCAGCCCTGTCTGAAACCCCCAGCACAGTCCCAGGTTTGTCTAAGATACATTATCTACTGGTACGTTGCAAGCAGCACTTAAAACATCTGTAGGGTGAAGAACAGGTTCTTCCCTCTTCGAGTGCTTGGTGAGAGCTGAGAAAGTCACAGAATATTGCAGACAGCTCACAAACATGAAAGATTTGTACTGATCTCCTTCCTTTTAATATGCATTCATTTTTGAAGCTACCAGACTGTCTGCATTTGATTGACTTTATATTTGTTTCCACTAACTTAAGTTACCCATTTCATGAAGCCCTACTCTCTACTTTAACTCCTTTTGGTTGTATTTTTCCTTCTTGCCTGTCCTTCTACCTGCCCTGAATAATTTTCTATTTTCTCGTGCCCATCATTTTCCTCCTGCTCTGCTGTTGCAGGGTGGTTGCAGAGCCTGCTACCAAACTGGCAGAGAAGAGGCCAGAGGGAATGAGCCAGCCGGGAGCCAGGCCATGAAGCATGTACCAGTGGTTAAAGAAGTCATCTTGGCTTTGGAGCAGGGGCTCCATGTCAGTGGCAACTGGCTGGTAGGTGACAGTTCAAAATCCAGCAAATAGAGTTAGAAAAGTTGGTTTAAAGCACTGTGCATCTGCTGATCTCATATCATTCTTTTTGGTGTCATGTTTGTGGCTGGCAGTCTTTGATAGAGGTGAAGAGAATATAATCAGCAAATTAGGATGCACCATCCTTAAATGGCACCACAAAAAACATTGGGTATTTTCCTTCTTCTCTCTCTTTTTAATGGGCATTGGAGGCATTTGGCTCACATGAAGAAAGGTATTTATGTGCTAAAGAACACCTGTTTTGTAGAAGAATAACATTGGCAATTTAAGGGATGATTTTTCTTTATTTTTTTCATCATAATCCAGGAAGTTTGTATGTACCTCTTTATAAAAACAGTTTGGTAAGTGCCTGGACCTATTCGTTTTGAACAGCATCAAACACTAGAATAAAAGTCAGTGTCTTCTTTTGGCTACTCCTTTGGCAGCATAAAGTTCAACTAATACCAGTATTCCTTCACTACTTTTTCGATGGGGATGTTTGCTTTAGTCCAAGTAATGGAATTACATGGAGGCAATAGTGCAGTAGCAGTGAGAAGAATCAGTCCGAGACACTTAATTTGACTTGAGCCAAGCACAGACATTTTTCTACCTTTTGGAGCTTTGTACAAGTTTGTGAGCAATAATTCAGTCCTTACTTTAAAAAATGCTATGCCACTACTTTGTAGAGATTTAATATATATGCAATATATATCAAGGAAAAAATTTTATCAGACAAGTAAAACTCTCCAGTTCTCAACACTTAACATAAATAATTGCTGTACTATGAAGATTTAAATGGGGATTGCCACTTTTATAATTAATACTTTTTTGTTTCATCCTCCTTACTAATTGAAAATGGGCTTTCAATGCAGAATGCTTTGAAATTGTGTGAAGAGATGGAATTGGAAATGAACTTAATTAACTACAAACTGTCCAAATCAATCAGTGTTTCACAGTGCCTTTGTAAAATACAGAGTTCATAATTTACTTGGGACTTGCCATAATATGTATGCCATAATTGCAAAGTAATCATGCTAAGAGTGTCCAAAATTTAGTGTTGTGCTCTGCTGCTCTATTGGAATGAAATTTCTATGCTTTCACACACCAAAATGGATTGGGGGCAAAAGGGTATATTTTTCCATTAGCCAAACAGAACTTCTATGAATTAGGGCATTTCTCCAAGTGTGGCAGGGCTTTCAGGTGTTAATAGTTAGAAAAAAACCCTTTGAATTGGATGTTCAAGTAGTCTAGCATTTCAAATGGTAGTGTTCTTGCTGCACTCTCCGTGATGTTTGCAGCATGGAAACAGTGACTTTATATAAGAAGATCATGGAAAATAAATCCCATGGAAAAACACTCGGCAAAATTTCTGTAAGTTTCCAGAAAGTTTTTGCAAGTAAATCTCCTGCATACTCAAGGCTAATGAAAATCTCTGCCTGTTATTTTCTGTTGGGGTTGAGGTTTGTCCAGAACTTCACAGATTTTTTTTGTACACAAATTTATTAACTCTTTACAAAAATAGGACAGTGCTGAG
The DNA here is from genome assembly GCA_013397975.1 of Machaerirhynchus nigripectus. Lineage (NCBI taxonomy): Eukaryota > Metazoa > Chordata > Aves > Passeriformes > Dicruridae > Machaerirhynchus > Machaerirhynchus nigripectus. The sequence goes on along the minus strand of VZRQ01001037.1, from coordinate 192,881 downwards.
GTTTGCCTTTGTACCTTGGGAATACCTTGGGTCTGCCTGTACAGTCACTCTGCTCATGTTTTCAGTGCTTCTCCTGGAAACCTTGGACTTCTTTGTGCCTGTTTGTGTTGCTCAGATTATTGACTTGGTAAGGTAGCCTGGGGTGGTTATATCTGGCTTGTCCCATCAAAGCTTACTTGATTGAGCAGTTTTGCAGCTTGAAAATTCCTCTTTGTGTTGTTCCTCTACATTTCAATCACCATTTTCTGTCCTTATTTTCTCTGGCCTTTAAATCTCTGATTTCCATTCAACAAACCTTTTGTATTGGGGATTCTGGAAATTCCAAAATTGTATGTCTGACTCAAGTCTCAAAACCTCTGTGCTTCCAAAGTTTCTATTTTGATTTCTTATCTTAAACTGAGGTCTTCTAGAAATTTGATTAACAAACTTCTGATGGGCTGGCAAAATACATTCATACTGAACGCTCCAAGATCCTAATCCTCAGAAATCCTTTTGGCTGTGCCACAGCTGTTAATGATAGTCTCTGGCCATAGGATACAGGACTACCCAGAGTCTGGCACAGTGCTGAGTTCTGGCCTTTCTGAATCAGGTTATTTCCAGTTTGCATGTGATTTATTTTTTTTATTCCTGACACTGATGGTATAACCTGATTACTCTGATGTGATAGATTTGCTTTTTGGCTGGTGTGAAATCTCCCCTGTCCTTCTCAAAGAGAACTTGTGAAAATGGACTCATAGTATTTTTATTATAGATGTTTTATTTATTATTGAAATAATATATAAGTAAAATAATGCAAATTTGCAGAACTGGAGAGACAATGCTCATTAGTGAGAGCTGCCCAGGATAGCAGGTACTGCCACAGCCTTGTCACACCTAAAGCCATTTTTATGGTCAGCTGATAATGCCTGGGTCTTTTCATATGTTGTGGATGAAAAGGTGTGTTATGCTGACACTGTGGAATTTTTAAGTGATTCTTGTGTTTATTATTTGAAATTCAGAGGGTGACAGGACTGCTAACCTAATTGAAAGGGGTTTTGCGTGATTAATTTTATGGACTACATTTAAAAGGTTTGGACTTTTTTGGCTGGTTTAAAATAATCAGAATATAGTGCTTTGCCCTTGTCATTTAGGGAATGGAGGGTGCTGTTTTATTCACTTGTGTAGATTGCTTTCTTTCTTTGGTATTGTAACAGAACCTTCTGGTAATGACAGTGGCCTTCTTGAATGTGTTCTATTAACAGGACTTTATGAAAACAAAGAAAAAATATGAATAATGTACTCAAACTTGCTTACTGTTTAGAGGAAATAAATGCTTTCTAAACTACAGAATAATAACATAAGAAAATAAACTGACTTGTGGTGCTATAAAAATTGTAATTGCAAGGCTAAAATTTATCCCCCTTTCCCATACCATGAAAACTATTAAGCCTCTTATTTTCCCTTCCCAGGTTGTCTTTCATATGTGTACTCTTGGAGCAGACATCTGAGGGAAAGGTTGGGTTCTGTAGCACCCCTCCTTACTCAGTGTTCATAGGGAAAGTCAGCCAGTGCTCTTTAAGGTTGCTTATCCTGAAATCTGCTCCCTGGAGTGTCTCCTTCCCTCTCTCCTCCTTTTGTTCCCTGATTTGCCCCCCATTTATTTCTCTCTCCAAAGAGAGGCTGCCAGGCTTGCTGAGGGTGTGATGCATTAGTGTGAATGCAGTCAGTTGCAGATGTCAGGAGCCCCACCTGAGTGAAATTCCTGCTGTGTGACACAGCATTCCCTGTCAAGGGTGGGAAAAGATCCAGGAGAAAGCTAAGAAGCTAATGAAGTAAAGCTTGTTTGATTAATAGCTAGAGACCAGGCTGGTGTCCTGACTGAGGCCCCAGCCGAGGACGGGCCAGTCAGTCACATCTTTTGTTTCCACAGAAACTCAGCCTTCATGGATAGAAAATGGAAACGAGGCACTTTTCCCCTCCCTTCCTCCAACACTTCTCCAAAAGTTATGCTTTCTGCTGGTGTCCCTGTTCTCTACGTGTTTACATGAACAATATGTAGTTCACTTCATATCCCTTTTTTTTTTTTTTAATAGCAGAAAGTCCCCTAGGATGCAATTCTTGGGATGAAGCCTTTTCTTGCCTTCTTCAACATCTGCATTTTTTCCCTGGGATCACAGGAGGGAAAATGCCCTCTGGAATGGAATATCTGCAAATATTCCAAAGATATTCCATAGAACTTGTTGCTTATTCCATGGGCTGACACAAAGAGTGATTTGTACTTCTGTAGGAGGTGTGCCTGACATTTTTTCCTTGAAGTCTGTGGTAAGGAAGGTTTTGATGTTTGAACTGGCAGGTACTGCCCCTTTAGAGAAGGGGTGTAGAACTGGGCGTTGGTAGAACTCCAGTTGGTGTCTCCTCCTGTCAGTGAGAGCTCTTTGCAGTGCTCTGGGCATGCTAAGCTGGCCTGAAAAACACCCAGTTGAACAAGCTCTTTTTCAAGTGATATAACAGATGAGCACTTCTCTTAATCCAGCCAAGATCATTATGCTTGGGCTATTCCCTCCAGAAGTTCACCAAAATATGCCTCTATCTCTTTTGCCAGCTACCCGTATGTCAGGTATTTCTAGCTTGCCCCAGCAGGGATTAGCTGGCAGGATGGAGTCAGCAGGAACTGGACTGGCTGTCTGGAGCAGTGTGCAAGGAAAATGAGAAGTTAAATATCCAATAAGTGGGATATAAAATGGTGTCCAGAGAGCAGAGGTCAAAGGAGCCAGCAGGCACAGAGAAGGGACCGTGGGGCTGCCAAAGAGAACTGACTGTTCAAGGTGTGTAATTCATATTTATGTAAAAATCACTATGCAAGCTGTCTGGACAGGGAGGCCAGTGACAGCTGAGCAGACACATACCTGGGACTGAGCCCAGCCTGCAAGCTCAGGGAAGTTTCCTGGGAAGCAAGTACGAGCCACTTTTTCGGAAGGATGATAAGGTGGCACTTACTGCGACAGGGACAACAAGCTGTCCAGTTATTAGGAACTGCCAGCTGTCTTCAAGTGTAGCACTGCTGCCATCACAAATAGAGAAACTTTGCCCCTGATACCAATAAGCCTGAGAACATGAATATTTGGAATATTTAGTGTCCCTGTTTACCATAGCGCTGAGCTAAGTGCTTGGACAGGTGAGTGTTCCCTCTGACAGTCAGTGCAGCCAGTAAACAGACATTTGGTGAACAGGCAGCTGAGCACTGCTGTGCGTGGGTAAGTCACTATTGATTTAGGTAATCTCATGCCCATAAAGGATTTTTTCATCACTTGCTAAGAAACAAGAAGGAGCAGATAAAGATGAGTTTCATCAGAAGGAGGTTATTGCTGGAAATCCTTTTGCCTTTGAGTCTAATGTGTAAAAACTCAGACAAGTCTGCCTAAGCAGAATAAAACAGAAAGCCAGATAATACCCATAAAGCTTCCAGATGCTGCTTTTTAGTCCTCAGAGCCCCAGAAATAGATGAAGGGCAATTCAATTGCCCTTAATGATACTCCACTGAATACATGCTTTATTTCAAAAAGCCAGCTGCTCTAAATGCCAGTGACAAACACAGTGTAATGCACTGGTGCCAGTGTCCATGTAAAACCATACACCATTTCAGGCATTTTGTGGCTTGTAAGCGTCAAATAGTTCACCTTGATACACAAAGGAAAAGCTGACTGGACACAGCACATTCCACAGCATGGAATACCTTCTTTAGATTTATTTTTAATTCCAGATTTGTTGGTGTCATGCAACTGCAAAGAATAGTAATAACTGTGTGTTTGTTTATTTTTTTAATAACCAAAGCTATGCAAAAATATGATTCTTTGAGATTAAAATAGAAGTTTCTGTGAAAACTTACATCATGTCTGTAGTCAGCACTGGTGAGGCCATGCCTCGAGTACTGTCCAGTTCTGGGCCATTTATTTCAACAAAGACACTGAGGTGCTGGCCTATGTGCAGAGAAGGACAATAAAGCTGAAGGGTGTAGAGAGTAAAGCCATGTGAGCAGCAGCTGAAGGAGCTGGGGGTGCTTAGGCTGGGGAAAAGGGATGCTCAGGGGAGACCTTATCACTCTCTGCAACTCCTTAAGAGAGGAGGGTGGAGCGAGGTGGGGGTCAGCCTCTGCCAGGCAGCCAGTGACAGCACAAGAGGATGTAGTCTTAAGATGTGCCAGGGGAGGGTTAGGCTGGATATCAGGAAGTATTTCTTCACTGGAAAGGGTGATCAGGCACTGGAAGGGGCTGCCCAGGGAGGTGGTGGAGTCACCACCCCTGTTGGTGATCAAGAAATTACTTAGTTTGGCATTTGATGCTGTGGTTTAGTTGACAAGGTCAAATGTTGGGCTAGATGATCTTGGTGGTCTTTTCCATGATTTGGAGGAGGATAGATGGAGATCTTAATGATTCTATGTGTCATGCTAAGCTGATATCCTGGGGGGATTTCTTCAGGGAAAAAAATCTGCAAGATGCAGCAGTGTAGTTGTGAATGGGTTTGTATTCCTTGCTGTGCTGTAAGCACACATTCTTGTGGGAATATGAATATAGGTTTGAATGCAAGTTTAAAAGGAAAAGTTGATGTCACTGCATTTTAGGAGATTAATATTTTACATAAACCAAATTGGCAGTTGCTGTGCAGAGCTCACAAAGAACCAATAATGAGGCAAAAGTTAGCAACTGCTTCACAGGGATGAGTTTCTTTAGATCTATTGCTAAGGAAGTGCTGCAGATGAGTGTTTTGATCTCTCCTTTGGGTCAATAATATTATCTAAGCAGGCAGGGCTGAAGCCTTCTATTACTGCAGAAGTGGTGGGAATCTTTTGTTTGGCAAAGGGTGGTGGTCTGGGTGAATTTCTGCCCTCCCAAAGACTGTAGAATTGAACCAAGTCCCTCAGCCTCTCCCAGGCCAACCACAGTCTAGAAGCTGTGATGCAAAATGTACTAGCAAAATGTTGTGTTGTGAGACAGTAATAGCAGGAAAGGGATTTTAGATGCTACGGAGCTGCTGTATCAGAAAACAAACTCACATCATTGAATTTCATATTAAATTTCTCTTGCAGCTTACTGCCATTCTCTTTGAGAAGGCCGTACACACTCAACTGAATCTCCTAAGAACTGTGATAGAATTAGCAGCTAAGAAGCTTGTTTTCGTTATTTCACTCATTTTACTTTATCACTTCATTATCTCAGTAATTGTTCTCCACTTCATTTAAACTAATCAACTATTTGTTATGGTCATTCTTAGTTTAGCTCTCTCTTAGGAATCCCTTCATTCTTTAAGGTATTGAATTGAGCTAAATGTCTGGAATAGCAAGAATGAAGGGAGAAGGAGAGTCGAGGCTGGTGAATGGTGCTGCTCTTGGGCCTTTGTGATCGGTAACTTCCACTGAATTCAGGTGCACTATGGAGCTGAACTGCTAGGAATGAATGACTGTGACAAGGGCAGAGAGTGCATCTCAGGCACCCTCACTTAAAAGCCTTATCAGCCCGGAGTGTAGGATGCTGTTGACTGTTAGGGTAGGTAGAATATAAATGTGAACACTGTCCCACCTGTTATCTTTAAAATAGAGTGGGTTTGACTATACTGATTTTATGAGTAGTATATTTTATCATTTATTTGGGAGTCTAATATTACTGTATGTACAATTTTTGAAACTGAAAATACAGAGAGCTTCGGAGTTCTCTACAAGCAAATTTCAGTAAATCAGTACATCCTCTGAGTATGACAAAACAGTTAAACTGTTGTTTCAAATTCTAGATCACACTGTTTTCATCACTCTCTAATCTCATATTCTCCTTTAAATTATAAATTGCCCGAGTGGCTTGGACTAAGCCAAGGGAACTTTTGGGATGTATTTAATATGGTTTTATTAGCTTTACTGGAGGCTCAGGGTATGATTTGGTGTGTTGGAGACGTATCTGTATTCAGCGATGCCTCCCTCAGGATTCATTCTCTTTTAATGAACAGTGAGAGACAGTGGCAGTGTGTGATGTACGTTTTAGCATGGTTGATGAGTTTCTGCAGTTAAAAAGTATGCCATTGTTATTTACTCTGTGTTATTTACACTGCAAGCCTCTTGGAGGCCCCAGCCCCATTGCACTAGGCAATGTAAAAGTACAGATAGTATCTGTATTTTTTAGCTGCTTTTCCTGAAAATTAGAGGCAAAGGTAAGACTTGAAAGAAGTGTGAGTCAGACTCCTTCCTCCCCATCAGGTGGAGTTAGCGTTCTGGGGCATGGCATTGGTTGATGCCTGATTGATAGTGGTGTGTTTCGTTCAGGGATTCTTGGCATTCTAACAATTGTAACATTAATGGGCTCTTTGCTGACTTTGTCTTCATGATCCCATTTTGCTGTTTGGCAAAGGAAAGGGGGCTACTAAGTAAATTCAATATTCATTAAATTCACTAAATCAAGCCTGAAGAAACAAGACTACATGATGAAGGGACAGTCTCTGGAACAGAGTTGATCTGAGCTCTGCGATGCTGATTTTATTTAATAATAAGATTTGAATGTTATTATTGGAAGTTTGGTATACTTGATACAACATCTATGAGTAATGTACTTTTGTGTGGCCAAAATCAGTCAGTTTAGTAAATTCTGAAGTGCATTTGTTAAGAAATGAAGACGGGCTTTTTGTAACAAAAATGCTTTCCAAGGGCATACATGGTTTTATAAACATTCTGAATTTTTCACTGCACTGTCATAGTGAGAGAAACTGAAAGGCAAAGACCCATTAAAACATCCTGACTTGGTTTTAATGCCAAAATAAACCATCTTCCTTAAACACACAGAATGTAATTCAGTAAAGAACAGATACTTCAGAAGAATATGAATACATCACCATAGTGCTTTTAAAAAAAAAAAAAGTTAGTGAGGTGGAATAGCATTTTATGTACTTGACAGAGTAATTATGTCTATTTAAGCAGATGCATAGGTTTTGTCTACGGTGGTAGAATTTTTAGGTCTTTGTAGGTAATGATCCAAATTAGTTGCTATGGCTCAGTGTTCCTGAACATAGATTATCTTCAGGAACTGTAACAAATGAACCCCGGATAAGACAGGGTTTCACTAAAGCATTTTCTGATGTTTTCAGTTTTGTGCTGCTACTTTTAATTGACTCTAAGGCAAAATTTAGCTGGAAATGAATTATTTCTAAATCATATAATATTAGGAAGAAAATTGTATTGAATGTTGGAGCAAAACACCTTTATGGTGCTCTGCTTTACAGCAGTGAAACCCACTAAGATTAGCAGCTATGAGAAATTGTTATTGAAGAGCTTGACTTGGTGACTATTACAAATTTTATGTAAAAACCTTAAAAACTGTTATGTATTTCTTGCTCTCAGTAGTTATAGAGAGGACTATATTCAAATGTTCATACAAACTGGGAGTCTTTCCACAACAGATTCATGCTGGGGGAGACAAGATAGAATTGGGCTGCAGGCTGTGGGACACGGGTGCAGAACGCCAGGGCAGCCCAGGGCGGCTTGTCCCCGGCTGCCCCTGGGGGAAGGAGAGGGCACCGGCAGAGCCCTGCGGAGAGGAGCCTCCGGAGCCGGGCGGGTGGGCAGCGCCTCATCGCCCCCACAAAGGGCGTTCACAAAGTGTGCTGCTGGCATCCAGTGGGTGAGGGGTCACTTAGGGAGAAACACCAGCTAAGGAAATGCTGTGTCTTGAGGAAGTGTTTAAAACCAGCTCGTTTCTCTCAGTAAACGTCTCAGTATCCCTGCCGCTCTCAGTCCATGCCTTTGTCGTTACATCAGATTCAACCCAAAACCTTCTAACATTAACCACCCATAAAAAGTTAAAAGTGACTTAGCCACATCCTCTCCCATACCAGTGGAGGCCTGCTGTGCCATGGAGACATAAAACCAACAACTGCTAAATTACTGTAATGCTTTTAATGCATTCTGCATTTATTAATAGGAAATGCTGTCATAAGGAGACACACTAAAACTCTACTTTTGCATAGATCTCTCCTTTTTTTAATATTTTCTGAACTTTAGATTTAAAGCTTTACTATGTCAAATTTTCCTGTTGTGTTTTTAATAATATTCTAATAATTTATTGAAACTTATCTGAAACCTAATCTTTTCCTACTCTGCTGTAAGACAGCCTAATTTCTTTAACAGACCTAGTATTCTCTTTGATTGTTCTACATGTAAAGAATAGACTATTTGAAATTCTGGAACAAGTCTGTGAGGGTATACTTTAATGCTACAGACCTAAAAAGCTCTTAGAAGCAGAGTTTAGAAAGTGACTCTGGGTGTGACCAGCTAAATTTACTGTCTCTTTGGTAAAGCGTGACTTGCCATGCTCTGCACTGGAGCGGGAGAAGGACAAGCCCCCAGTTAGTGTTACAGCATCCTACCACGTGATGTGACTAACACCTGCTGTGTGCTTGTCCTTCTCTGCCTTTCCCTGAGGAAGGAAGAACAAGCACGTTTGGGAAATGCAAGAGAACGATTTAGAAGTGCATGCAGCAGCCCTTCCTGCAGAACAGATGTATGGCAGCATCCTGTGGTGGCTGGAACTTTCCTAAGCCCTTGCAGATGCTTTCCTGGTCCAGCACGGTGCTATAATTGAAGGGAGAGTGAGTCCATACCTTTATCCAGGTGGGAATCCTCTCGCCTTACGGGTGATGGGAATATTTATTTTTGTGGAGATCTTAAAAAAAGCAAGTATTCCGTGAGCTTTCCTAGAGGTGTGAACTGAATTCTCCAGTAGCTGATTCCATTGGTATTGTGGCTGGTACCAGATCTGGAAGTCACAGCCTGTTGTTTTGTTAGGCTCAGCTCTGTGTAGTACCTACTATTTCTTCTCCTTTGCTGTAGGTGAAAAGATAGATCATCCCTGCAATTAAAATAGCATGTGTATAATCTTCTAAAAGGCTAAAGAGAGAAAAAGGAAGAAAGAAAAAAAAAAAAGGAACCCAGCCAAAAAAAAAGACCACCAAAAACTCCCATGAAAAAGGCTGTAATTCTCTGTAATTCTTATGCACATACAGCTACAGGAAGGTGACTACCCGTGGGTCAGAGTGGAGTGAAAAGGTCAGGGATTGATTGATGCCTGTAACCTCAGTGGCTGTTATCTGTGCCTCTGTTCATTGATGAATTGCATAGAAGACAGGCTTTCTCAGTTGTTACTCTGAAGGTCTGTGGACTTCTTCTATAGTAACCCTGCTATCTTCATCCTTTCTGTACAGCCCCCAGTTCCCAGAGATCTGCAGTACTTACTCCATGTGCCTGTACTGTCTCATTTCACTGATAAACTGATATCCTTTCAAGGATAAAGTAGATTATTTCCTTGATAACATTTTTCTTGGAACACAGCAGGTATTTTCAGTACCTTTGAGATTTAAATTAATTGGTGTACATCTTTAACTAGGACTCTTAAAATAGTTGTAACTTGCATATCACAGCCAAAACCTCAATGCCAAAGGTTTATTGATGTTTGGTGTTACTTGCTTCCTTATTAAAAATGCAAGAAAGAAATTGGCATTTCTTATCTTTTCGCTGTACACTTCCAGATAAGTGGAAATGGTTTTATCTTTGTTTCCTGTAACAAGGTATTGGATTCTGGCAAAAGGGATAATTCTAGAAGCTTAAGCATCCCTTTCCAACAAGCTCTTTTTTTGGTATAGCAGAGTTTTTGGTTTTTAAATCAAAACAATGCCCACTGGAAAAAAAAAAAAAGAAAAAATGAAGTAAAAGAGGTAGGAATGCAAACTCATGTATACAGCCATATATATACACATGTATATCAATGTACTTGGAGCTGACACTGACTATAGTTAGTTCATTTGCATACACTCGAATATGTCCTCAGACTTTTGGACTGTGAGTAATAAAATGTACCTGTGCCATGCAGAACACTGAGAGATTAATGCACACAGTGTCCTGATAATTTGCTTGTCCCACTGAACATTTTGAAGATGTCTCTTTCACTGTCAGGAATTGACTCCAGTACTCACAACCTCCCGGCTGGCGTGTCAAAGACACACTCACCTGGAGGTTTTCCCATTGCACCACCAATACAACACACTCATTGTCCCACAAAAGCGCCGCCCTCATCTGCATTATCAACACCGTTATTCTTTCTTTAGTTGAGAGATTGATTCCTTTAACATTGCAGAGTGGAAAAAATAAACTTCTTGCAGATCCAATAGTATAGCATTCTTTCTTTCCTCAGAAAGTCCTGGAAAAAGCAGTTTTAAATTGCTTATCTTACTGACTTGATGGCTACGGTAGAAAGAGCAGAAACCTCTGCTTTTATTTTTTACTTATTTATTTATTTTAATTGTCATCTGAATTTGGACTTGGCCTACTTGCCATTAAGCTGCCTTAAAATCCTCCAGTAAGCATCAGTTTAGCCATTAAAGTCTTGCTGCTATAATTTTTTTCTGTGTTGTTTTGACATTACATTCCAGTACTTGAAAAAGCAACATCAGAACACCCCAGGTTCACAGGTCAAATTAATTTGAAAGTTGGATGGAGCACTGGATGCTATTAATGGAAAATTGATCCTGAGAGATAAAGCTCATTACCTAGGAATGCATAACTGGAGCATTACCTCAGCATAGGTCTCTCTGTCCTCTATAGGAGTAAAGGTTACCAAATGCACAAGAATTTTTATTTATCTATTTTTTTCTAGGAGGACTTTTAGAGGAGAATGCAGTGGGCTTGTATGCAAGCTGTTAAAGAGTCTGTTCAGTGTTTGAAGGAGGAAAAGAAAATCCATCCAGAATTTTCTCTAACTTTGAACTCACTGAGTAAACTCTGAAGTAAAGACTGAGTAAACAGCCGGTATGGGGCCTCACTGCTGTATAACTGCTAAACCTCTGGAGAGAAGGTATCTCTTAGAAGAATTGGCATGACTTAAAGCAGAGGACATCATAGTTCTGGGCTTTAAATTGTGTGAGCAAGTTGCTTTTCTGCTGTGCTTCTCTGTCAGCATTTCTGCTGGGTGTGATTCTGTGTGTGTATTTTAACCTCATCCCAGACGCAATTGAAAAGTCCTTTTGTGTTGGGCCTGTCATTCAGAAGATGTGTCATTGAATGCTGTTACATCTACAGGTGTCCAAGCAGACCCAGTGTCTAACCGGAGTTCCTTTGTCTGGAATGCTCAGACTAACAAAGGAGGAGCCATTACAGCCTATTAGAAGTGAAAGGATCTTTCCCTGGGCTCAGTAAGTGGTGCAATTTGTTTAAGAAGACCCACAAAGTGTTCATAGTGCTGCCTTGTAGACTCTGGATGGCTCCCCTGCTGTGCCCCTTTATTTATTCCTCATTTCAGTTAAGTTATTAACACCATTTCTGTCTCACCTCTGCCATAATGCTTTATCTCTGGTTTATTCAAAAAATTAGGCATCATCCTACCGAAAGAAGGGTCTCTGTGGAGTTATTCGATTTTAAATTTACACCAACTTTTTAAAAAGGAGTCTTCTTTATAACTGGGAACTAAAACTTACTGATTCTGATAGAAATAATAGCACCTCTAGTGGTATTATAAAAGTCTGCTATACATAGTGGTAATTCCCTGCTGTAAAATGATGTAGAGCAACCAGTGTACCTCTTGTCTCATTGACATAAAAATCAAGTTGATAAAATTCAAAAATAGAAGACAGGAATTGCAGTGAGCTGTTCACCAGAGGTCTGGACTGCAAACAAGAATGCCCTAGGCACTCATGAAGGATGTAGACTCTGCCTCCTTTTGCCCAGTAGGGTCATGTCCAAATCCTTTCACCTTTAAATCACATTGCCTCTTGCTTCACTATTGCATCTTGCCCTTGTTTCTACTTCGTTGCTGCCTTAGAGACTTCTGTTGTTCCTGAGAGTAGAGAGGAACATTTATTAAGAGAGATTTATTTGGAAAGGTCAGACTCTACATTACCTCAGCATTAGGTTCAGTCTGCAGAATAATGATTTCATTTAGAACACTGGGGTTCTTCAGACTTACGGCTTATTTTAAAATATGGCTTTGAGGAATCAAGCGTATGTCAAAGTGTGGTAAATAAAAGAATCTCTGCTCAGCTGAGCGCTACTGAAGCACTAGAATCTTTAATATTTCTGTTCACTCATTTGTATTAAATCTTGATTTAATTAAAGAATCCTGCATACTTCTGATATTTTAAAAACAGAGCAGATGTCCCTGAAATACTGTCTGCTCCAAATTAGAATTCAGGTGGCTTCACATTTCCTGTTTTATCAACAGAAAGAATTATAAACATGCAATAGGCAGGAAATACTAATTTCTTATAACTATTGACATTAGTTTAATCATATACAAGTGATACCAAGAAGCTTTGTTCATGTCTCTGTGTTTTGTGCTACAATTCATTAGTGTTTCCCAATAAATTCATTCAGCTTCTTTTCCAGGACTTACACTATGACAGTAATAGAGCTGTTGTAAAAGTCCAGGTTTTGGAGCCAGTGGTTTCAATTTTGGTTTCATTGACAAGGCTCTCATTCTCCTTGTTACAGGGCTTTATGCTTGCATGATTTACTAAAGTACCTGTTTGTATGCTATACAATACAGCACATAGGAACTGTGGCTCTGTGTCCTAATATCTGGAAACTCAGATATATGCCAGACATGGTATGAACACAGATCAAAAAGACTTCTCCTTTAAGTGTTTGACAGGATACAACATTAGATGTACAGGGACATGAGAAACACTATTAGCTGGCTGTGTGCTTATAAAACAAGTGACTTACGCATTGTTAAAACTTTCTTAGGTATCATTATATGGTATAAAGAGCTCTTGAAGATGTATAATGGAATAATTTTGTGGCTATTTATGGGATATCTTCCCTGTGTTAGAGCAGTTGGTGAGAAAGTGCTTTTTAAAAATGTAATGTCAGGAAAATCAATCTACAAACACCAGAGGTTTATGTCCAAAAAGGAGACAGGGGAGTCCTGTTACTTCATTCGAATAAAGGGAGAGGCCATGGGGCATTCCCCTGGGGTCTCTCAAATTGTTAGAGGATGCAGCCTCCTTTTTATCCTAATTTCCCAGGTGCATTTCCCTCTTTCCCCATTGGCTGAGCTACTTGAGGGGTGCAGACTCCCCAAATTGCCTAATACAGCCCCCTTCTAATGTATTCCCCCCTTTTTCTTCTCCTATGGAGTGTATGGTTCTTCCCATTGCTTCTTTCATCTCTCAGTGTATCTTTACCTATCAGCAAACCCACAATTTGTTTGGAAAGACAAATCCCTCTCACTCCTTTCATCAATCAGGGGAATTCCTCCCCTTGTTTCTTTCACCTCTCAGTATCTAGCTTTTACCTACCAGCAGGCCCACAGTTTGTAAAGACAAATCTATCTCATTTCTTTTTAGTAACAAGCAGATATAAGATGCTGGGGTCATGGTCTGACCTTAGGTGGGGGTTGATGTCCTGATATTCAGTAAGAGTCAAGCAAGATAAGAGGGTTAGAAGGGCTTTGAACACGGATATGTGTTGCATTCTGTGAGGATGCTACAAAAGGGCCGGTAAAACCCACAACAAAGAGAGTCTGTTGGTTGGATGGCCCCCGGCCAGGAACATCCCCCAAAGACAAGTTGAGCTCCCAGGAGGCCTTGCCTTAAGTATTATAATGTCTGGATTTCCTAGGTTTGGGATTGGTTCGCTATATTCCACCCCTTTGTTCCATGTGCGTACCCCATCTAGAAATTTCTTTTTGATTGTACCCCCATTGCCTCCTGTCCCTTAGTCCCTCCTTCCCGGCCTCTCCATCTGTTCCCTTGCGCCTCCTCCACCCCCTGGCCCTCGTCCTACTGGTTGTGATGCTCTGCCTGCTCCTTCTTCCCCTTATATAAACCTTGCACCCTGCCCTCCATGTTGTCTTCCACCCCTGGACCCATCCTGCGCCTGGACTGTAATAAACCTTGTTGGACCCCTCCGTGGAAGGCCCTTCTCTCCTCCTTGCCCCCGGCCCTGATCCCTGTGTGCGTGTGCCCTGCTGCACCAGCAGTGTGTGTGTGTGTGTGTGTGAGTGTGTGTGTGTGTGCCTGTGCCTCCTCCTTGCCTGGCCCCTCCGTGCCCACGCGGCTTCCCCTGGCCGGGGACCCTTCCAGAGGGCTGCGGCACTCACTGCCGCCCCACGCCACGGAAGATGTGAGCAGCTCAGGTTTGAGGTACCAGGAGAAGGAGGAGATGCCTAAAGAAACTGTTTTTCCTACACACCCTTAAGTTTGGGAAATTGTGTTTTCAATGACTGGTATGGAAGTTGGCGCAATTACGTACGTATTTTGCATATCGTGTGGAGAAGTTCTGTAAGGGTTTGGCGTGCTCTGGATGTGGGGTACTAGAGGGAGGTTGGATGTCTGAAGAACAGCCTGAGCTCCAAGAAGAGGATGGAAAAGGAATGCTGGGAAGATGATGGATACTTTGTTTTATGGGAGAGAGAAGAAGGGAAGATGTTAGGGGTGAGTGAGGGTTTAAGGTCTCTCTCCTAGTTATTTAGGTAAGAGGAGAGGTCAGAGATGCAGCTCACTCTTTAGTTTGAGCAGGGGTAGATCTGGATTATAGAGAAGAATGAAAAGACATCATAGATAAAGCCTGGGATGTGTTTTTGGAGGAAGCACTGGAGAGCATCAGGAACAGAAGAAGGGCAGAATGCTGAAAGACTCTTGCTAAATGTTCTAGAAAGGGTGAGGATATGGAAGATTAGAGGTGTGAAGAATAAATATCAGAAGAGTGGAATCAGAAAACAGGATTGGAAAGGGAACAATGCTTTGTGTATTCGATTTTACTTCTCTTTCTCCTTTTTTATCTCTCTACTTATTTTACACACTGCTGTCAGCCCTCCTTTTCAGTGTTTGCTTCTTGCTTAAAATTCTATCTGCTGCCTGTTCTCATCCTTCATGCAAGACACATTGACCCCAGGTTTTTCCTTTTTCTCTGCATTTTTTTTTCACCCTGCATCCCTTCTTTAATATCATCTTAGCCTGTATTTCTTCAACAGCAAATGCAAGTTTTTGTACTCATTTCAGAGCTCTCCAGCACACTCGCTTCCTTTGTCTACCCGTGTGTATTTTACCGATACTTGGCTTCCTTCCTCTTTGGCAACGTCTGTATTTGATTTAACATCTCAAAGGTTTCTTTCTTACTGTCTCATGAGCATGGAGAATCCTTCCAAGGCTGATGGATAACTTAATCTGTTCTTTTTCTATTGCTATTACACATAAGCAGCAGAGAAATTACCAACTGAAAATAGCCTTCTGCCTTCATTTTTGTAGCAATTATGGGATGCTGGAGATGGGATGTCTGCTTCCATCCCATCTCAGGATACTAAAATGAAAGCTAAATAATGGTTGTAGAACTATTCAAATTTCTGTATCAAAAACTTGCTTCTTCACTATTTTAAACTGCATAGTCTCATTTTTCTCTGTTCAAAGTGAATGCAAAATCAGAACATAAAGGAACTATTCAGGATTGAAGTTGGTGGAAAAAGTGGTGGAGAAACTAAAAAAAAAAAAATTAAAAAAAGAAGTCCAGCTGCCCTTACCTTTAGCACTTAACAGAATCTGTCATTTTGTCAGTGGCTGAAGGAAACATTTTAATGAAAAAAAAAAAATCAAGGAGATGCACATAGTATGTGAATGATGATTGAAAATTGCTTGTTTTGAGACTGACCCTTGAAACCTTAATAAAGACAGTACTGGGTTTTCTACTCCATTTGGGACTTTATATCCCTCCCACCACAGGGGCGTTTGCATCTCTGCTTTGCTTAAATCCTGCAATATGATTTACAGAGATTAAATAAGACTTCAGCACACTTGCATTATTTACAGTATATTATGCGTAGATCAAGTCTAACACAAGAAGTGACTTGCCAAAAGCAACATAGAGATCAATGGCTTAGCTTAAAAGTAAAATTCGGGAAGCCTCTTTGCGAGCTTCCTCTCTACCCACTAGACACACTACTTACTCCATAAATATGTGATTGAAAGATTGCTCTAATGGATGTCTCTACTTAAAAAAAAAAAACTCAAAAAACAAACCAAAACCAAAAAGAACCCTGAAAAAAAAATCAGTCTGCTTGGAAGCATTTAATAACACCGGGGTGACAGGTTTTTAATTGTAAGTCAAAATGAAATGAGCATGTTACTCGTGATCTGTGTCATATCTGTTTTCATTCCTGAAACGTGACCTGTCACAAGTGAAATATTTAGTGGACAGTACAATGAAGTCACCATTTATTTACAGTGACCTCTGATCAAGGAGGAAAACTGTTGTCCAAACTGGCACTAGGATGAACAGGGAGCCTGAGCCTGGCAGTCTGTTTTGTGCTGCCACCTACCATTTAACCGTGACATGCCTGAGCACTGCCTGGGTTTAGTGTCTGTGTTCCCTTCTTTCCCTCTACTTACAATGTCTCTGTAAGCAAGAAAACCAACCTAGGATCCAAAAGTAAGGGGCACGTGTGCTTACGAACAATTTTCTGTCAGAAAATTCAATCAAGGTTCTTTTAATCAAAAGATCTCAGACACCTATCACAAAACTTAGAGCAAACCTGGCTGCTATTCCTTCTTTTCAGTTATTCTGAAAATGATTCTGAAAAGCTATCAGTGAAAGGTCGTTGCAAAGAGAGGCAGTGTAGACGCTGAGAAACTGTTCTAAACATGATGAACTTGATATTTTTTGTTGATCTCCCTCTGTGAGTTCAGTCCTTTGGGGGGGCAATGAGATAGATTTGGGCAATGCCAATCAATGAAGTGAAAATCACTGTAAAATATAGGCCATACATACCATGATGAGTTATTCGCTTGTACCCAAAACCCTTTCTGAGTTTGGTTTTATTTAAGGAAACTGAAAAGCTGTAAGCTGGCAATATTTAGAAAGAAAAATGCTGCACTCCTTCTTGTTTAGGTACTGGAGGTGTTGATTTTAGATTGCAGGAAACTTACCCTGCACTGTGTTAGCCATGAAGTCATTCCGATTCCAAGCTGCTGGTTTGCTGCTGAATGCAAACAGACAAGACAGTGATACCAGCTCTCAGTATTTTGAGGCCATTATTTGGGCTTTAATTACAGTCAACACCTTCAACAGGCACTAAAACATTTGTAACAGCTCAGGGCACTGCTCTGTTCACTAGAATGTCTGCAGCCATTTTTTAATATATTGACCTTCACAGTTGCAAGGTCCAGTGTAAGTGAGGATGGGATCCTTCCTCTCAGCTTCTTTTTCTCTTGTGCAGTTTTGGTTTTTCTTACATGAGATGTGTTTCTCTCCTTCCTTTGCCATAGTTTGTCATGTTAACATTATATGATTTTTTTCAGTGGAGACTTTTCCAAATCTTTTTCTTTCCAAGCTAAAATTGTGTTGGCATAACAAAGTGATCTCCTGTCAGTGACTTTATGCAGGATCCATTTGCTATCATCGTTCCTGGACATGGTGTTAATTAGATTTCTCTGAAGCCTATCTTGCAACAGATGTTTTAGGCTTACCCTTTACTATGTATCTAAGAGGTAAGAGACAAACTTTCCTAGGGACAGGGCTGTTTGTTGTATGATGGAGATGCAGTTTATTGGCTTTTTAAGGATTTTACTTTTCAAAGATCAATGAAACACTGATATTTAGTTGCAACATCAAGCAATTCATCTCTATGCATTAATAATATGGCGCAGTCATATTGCAGAGCTCTCACTGTTTGATGAAAAGGATAAAAATTAGGGTTTTTTTCCTGTATAGCAGTAAACACCTGCATGCCATGAAGTGTTGGTTACAGCCAAGAAATGTAATGTCTGGGGCACTCGCTGCTGGCTACATTAATATTTCAAGCTCACGTGCTCCCAGGCTTTTGCACACTACTTTGAACAGTTTCCTCATGCCAGAGCCCTGTACTGAGGTTGGTGCAGCGCTGCCCTTGTTACTGTTCTCCTCCTCTCTCTAGTGAGATGCCAAACTCACCCAAGGAGTAGAATGTGCAAAAATAAATTGGTAAGGACAGAGGAGGAAAATTATACTGGTAAGTATAAGTGAATTAAAAAAACCTAGGTAAGCAGGCTCCAGTCAGGTCTTTGTTCTATGAGGGTCTGAGCAAGACCACGGACCTTGCTTACAGACCTCTTTCAAGCTGTTTTGGCAGTGCCAACAGCCTTTTTTTTGCTGCTGAACAGGGACAGCAGGGAAGTCCATGCCAGAAAGCCACCTGTGTCTGACTGCAGATGGCCAGGGTGGCTTCTGGTCAGAGATCCTCAAGGCCACACCCTGTACTACTAAATAAACTCTTTTCTGCTTAATGGAATGGGGACCTTTATGTGATCCTGACATCAGCTGGCACAGGCTTGCAGTGCCTGCCCTATGTAGTGCTTGACCTGTTCCGTTAGATCTGGGTGGGGGCATCACCCCTGGGAAGGATTTTCATCTAAACCTGCTGCCCTTGGCATTGCCTCTTTTTTTGTTCCTAATGGTTATGCTTCCAAAATTTGCATGATAATGATTGCTGTTCCCTCCCACATGGCCATATGTTACCATCCTCTTTACCAGTAATTAAAATCCTTTATTCAGGGCCTACATGGTTTGTATAGCTCACTCCGTGGTCATCCCCACTTTGCTCTGGGCAGTGCTGGGACTGGCTGCTTCACTCACTTGTTTGCTTGCTGCAGTACAGAGCCCTGATGGGTAGATCTGGTAATGAAATAGGTGTTGCCTGGCAGTGCTGCTCCTGACAGCTCCAGAGGCCCCTGCTAACCCAAGGGGAAAGGGCAGAGAGGTCTGGCAGTGAGAGTCCTGCTGTCCTGCTGCACTAGAGACTCGGCTGTTCCTTTTCGTGTTTGGAAAACCAGTACGGGGCATGGTGCTGTGACAAGTTCATAGGATTAAGGACAGAGGGCAGCCTTCTTCCAGGAGAGAGTTGATTTATACCACCAGACAAAATGTTGGGATTTTGTTCTTTAATATGTAAAAATATTTTTTGCTTAATATATAACAATAAGGTTATTTTGCCATTTTCTGCCTTTCTTTGTAAAGTGCCTGAGACAAAACGGTGGCTTTTTTTCCCAGAGGAGGCAGTGATATTGTGAGTAATGTCTCAAAAGCACATCTTTTTGGTGCAGCATTTCTTGTTCGTAACTTCTGTTTACTGGAAGAGTGCAGAGAAAGAAAAGGAAAGGAATGGGTGTCAGGGGGAAAAGAAAAGACAGCCATGAACACCATTCTGTTTACACTTAACAGTGTTGCAGAATTGCCAGTCTTAACATACCGCTGTGGTATTCTGCTACTGCAGACATTTCTTCTTCTTTTCTTTCATGATAATGAAAATGAAATACTCTTTCACCTTGAAAGCTTTACTTCTGCAATGGGATTTCAATCATAGTGCATTTGTCCAGAAACCACCAAACCTTGAGATGAATAAAAGGTTTGACAGCTGCACATTGATAAGCTCTGGTGACCTATTTTCCTCTGCTCCTACCTGCATTATATTGTGTGAGCAGGCTATACCAAATATGTGATTATTGCTAGATTTTTTCATGTGGTCCACCCAAAATCACAAATAGTGGATTACAAGAAAAAATACACTGTTTGGGGGAATCTTAAGAATAAACTTACTAAAAAAAAAAATCTACTGTCAATCAACTTCTAAGTCCACTTGAACCATTTTAAATTAGCTCAAGAAATTATTTTTTTAATGGCTCACTCTCTCTTGGAGGAAGGGAAAAATTGGTAATTAGCTCTCAAACCAAGCCCCTACAGCAGAATATGCAACTTGAGAAAGTATAGTATGTGGTATAATTTATTAGTGTACAGGTTGCCTACAATATGTGCTAAATCCTCTGCATAACTTATTAGTGATATGAAGATTTTGAATTTTTTCCAAGTCCTGGCTTTTCTTTTGATTTTTTTTAAAATGTGAGGTGTGAAAGCAGATGTTACTGCTGTCATCTCCTACCATGTAAAGGTACAGATACGCTGTAAGGCTGGAGTGCAAAGCCAAGCTTAGATGACGAAATCCCAGTAGTAAAGCAGCTCCCCGTGTACATCCATGGGTAATCCACACACCCCACATGATCCACAGCTCCCTGTGTGATCCCCATGAAACACATGGGTACTTCTGAAGCTTCTTAGCATATATTTATATATGAAAGCAGATTTATTACAGCATCAGTAAGTGACATGTGTCTTTTGCCATCACTCGGTTTTTGCAAAAGTGTGGTCTCCATGAGGTGCTATTTTGACTGATAGTAATTAAGCTAATGACTAAGCAGAAGCAAGTGAGGACAGACTTTTGGTGAGATTGGTTTCTGCCAAACAATTCAAACTTAGCTCAACTTTAAGCATCAACCCACAGTCTTCAGTGGGACAACCATAAGCACCCACTGAGCATGGCATTGGCTCTGTGTGTACTGGAGGAGGTGTAAGTTACTGATGGAGCTGGATCAGCCAGAGCCCAGGATTGGCTGTTCTGTCCTGCAAGGCTGTGCACTCATCGCTGACAAACCCGGAGCTAGCCCTGGCTGCCACAAGTGGGCATGTGGGAAAGCCCTTCCTCCTACACTGACAGAAAAAGGTAGGGGCAATCTTTGCCTGTAGGAGATGAAAAGACTCCACTCAAAAGGGTTTAAATAAAGTTACACTAGAACTCGTAAAGAACTGTCCATTCTAAGAAAAAGACAAAATCCCCATTTTGTTATTTTTTGTCAAGGGCCATAACAGTAATTTCTTCAGGAATCATCAGTCAATCCTAATGGAGACAAAGGTAGTTATGTAGTTCCTAGCTTCAGTTAATTAAGAAGTTTGCACAAAAGAAGTGCCAATGCTATAGAGAGGTGCTATAGAAAATTCTTTAACTGCTCTTGAACTTCTTGTGGCAGTTTGGAAGTGATTTACAGCTTGCTGATATATCCTCAGTGGGATGGATAAAGGGACTAACACAGCTTTGTAACCACCTCTGAATTCTTTTAAGGTTTGTGCTAAGAAATGTAACTTTGAACTTCAGGATGAAGTCCTAAGAAATAAGTGTATAGACTCAGCAGTGAACTCTAATCACAAGAGGTCAGTTGTCTAAAGGTTTGTTCAGAAGTTTCACTTCCTGATGATGACTCTCTTCTCCTGAAAGTACCATATAATGCAAATGCCTGATGGTCAGCTTGGCACTTTATTATTTCAGTATGTTTATTTTTCACTTCTCACTGCTTCGGAAGTCAATGCAAAACTCATTTAAGATGTTACTGGGCATTATGTTAGTGAGAACAGGGGAATAATAAGAAGAAAACTGAAACCTTTGAGAACGAACAAGCTCTGGAAAGCCTGGTGGGCATACAGTAAAGTCCAGATTAGTCCTGTCTGCAGTTCGTGGGTGTTGTCATTGCCACAGCCCACATTAAAAACTTGCCTCCTGAACCAGGTGCCTTCTTGCCATGCAGTGGATGGTAAAGTTCTGACTCACCATGCTCTTTCCCCAAGGATAGTGATAACTGGGAGAAAATTCTTATCAGAATAGATATAATTTCATGTTTTAAAGTAGGTCAATAAAAGAATCCTGTTCTTTATACTAAAAAAGTGTTGCTAATTCAGACCCATTGCCTAGCCTGGCATGTACTAATACATGCTGAAAAGATATGTAAGTATTCTGAGATGAAGAGACATTAAGTGAAGAGTTCATTCTGTTATTTCCATGTATTCACATTACACAGCCCCAAAACGATAAAACTGTTTCTGTGCAATGAATGAAGGATTGGTTTTGGAAGGGGATTACAGAGCTATCATATGTCATGGTACATCTAGAGAGAACATTGCTGCAATGTTAAGTTGAGAATTGGAAGTTAATTACTGTTAAGAGAGACTTTGGGGTTGCCAGTAGCTGCCCTTCATTGAATGCTGTGCTGAGCACAGATGCTAAATGTGTTTAGTTTAAAAAAAAAAAAAAGATGTAAAAATAATTCAAATTACTTGGGACCTCATATTCTAGCAAGTTTCAAGGTGACTTTCATTCCTAAATCTCTTACCTGTGATGAGAGATAGGTGCACTTTGGGGTTTCCTAACTGCAACATTGTGCATGTAAAATAGATTACCTGGGAAAAAAAAGCGGGTTTTGTGCAGTGTCAAAAAATGATTTAAAACTCTTGACAGAAGAATAATAAAAGCCACTGAGGGAACATTAGGATGGTGCTACCCCTGGAAGGTGCTGCTTCACAGGTTGCTCAATACACAGGTTAAAATTAAACCCTAGATAGCATGATAAGTATATTCTCTCATGTGATTCAGAATAAGCAGTTTTCATATTGATGGCTTTCTTGCTCTATTAGTGAAAAGACGATTTGGTACTCTAATAGGGACATCACTTAAATTACACTAGAATTGCTAAAGTAGAAGCAGGTTGTTAATAAAGTAACACTATTGCATGCTCACGACATTCCCATTGTGTAAATAATGAATTTTATATTCAGAACTGTTGTTCACAAGAAGGGAGCCAACCTATTATTGTTGTAATAGGGTTATTTATATACTAGAACCTGTCTGGTTTATCAGAAAATGCCTGAGAGCTTCAGCAGGGACAGTGATGTCTAAACGACAGAAGACTGGGAGGTCTGTTGTGATTTGTGAATATGTTGCAGTCTGGAATTTCAGCTTCTTGATTGCTAGCTAAGCTCTGTAATATGAGAACAAAACTTCAGCTCTGGAGCTGCACATCTTAGAGGTTTGTAAGATTTGAGTGGCCCTGTTCTTTAGCTATTACTTGAAAAATTCCTCACAGCCAAATGTGCCATTTGCTTGCATCTTTCCTTAGAAATGTTTTTGTCAATAATGAAGGAATGAAAATGTGTTGTTCTAACAGGAAATTTTTATGTAGTTTACATACACACATGCACATCCTGCTGCAAGCAAACACACACAAAGAAGGTTAAACTGTTCCCTGAGAAAAGGGTAAGTTTGCACATAGAAGTCTGAAAAATAAAGTACTACAATCTGACAAAGAAATGCCATCTTTTGTAGAAGCTATAGTAAAAACACAAAGAATATAAACAGTAAGCATTAGATAAGCTGACTGGTCTTTTAAAGAAATACTTTCTCAATTATTGCAGTACTTGATATTTTGTGAATGTTTCCTGAAATGCTATGTTTTTGATTTTGGAGAGACCACTAAATATGAAATATCAAAAGCGACTTCTACAGAGAAACTCCTTTCAGGGAGGGCATAATACCAGTCTTTGGCAAAGTAAGTTGTCTTTCATGTTTTCTTCTGAAGCTCAGTAGGGAATTGTGTAAACCCAGATTCACTAGTCCCATGTAGTAGTATTGTTACAGGAGCTCGGCTTTGCATTCAGTAAAGTTCACGTGAGTTTTTCAGTAAACATAAGGGGTTCACGTTTTCTTAGAATGCTAGTGAGTGACATTTCAAATGGGTAAAATAGGCAGCTAAAGTGCATGGAAAGTAACCTCTGTTGTAAAGCAGTGTTTTGTCTGGTTTTGAGGGCTATAGGAAGATGTTCTGTGCTGTGGGTTTTACTCTGTCCTAACCCTTACACTGCATCTGTCACTGCAGCACTCGGATCCTATCAGCAGTGCATAAGGTGACATGTGCTTGTTCTCCCATGTACAAAATTTATCCAGGGGAAAGCTTTATTTGGAAATGATGTGTGTGCATCTATTGGAGAAAATGAGGTCAAAACCCTTTCATCTTTACCTGAAGTAGGGTACACAGGTCCTTAGACCTCTGGGAATTATTTCACAGCTGTGAGCTGGATTCCCCACAGCTGGCTGGTACATGTTGGAGTGTGCTCTGTGAAAGATCCATAAAACTTCATACAGCTACATTTTACTTGAGCCAAATAACCTATTAGTCTGAAGTGCCTCTTCTAGAAAGGCACGAAGCATTTAAAAAGTGAGTGTCCGTCATTTTCAGAGGAGATGGATTCTAATGGAGCACTCCACAGTGCAAATGAATGCATTCTAGTGAAAAAAAGAACTCTTAATATTTCATTATTAGCAAAAATAAATATTGGGGAAATCAGTAAGATTAAGAAAAGCAAGTAAGAGAGAAACTGAGTAACATCACTGCAGAGCAGAGTTGATTTGGTAAATAAGATACACATAGAAGTGTGAAAGCTTTGGTTTGGTTCAAGTGTACAGCTGTTTTACACGTACAGCTCAGATAGGTATCACAGGAGCTCACAATGACCTACTTATTAAAAATGCTAATGTTTTTAACTGATTGATTAAATCAAATATTTATGGTACGATGTCACACAGATCAGTTAATGCATTTACCATCTCCTTTCCTCGTTGCAGCTCATTTATACAGAACAGACTGCTGCTTTTGTGATTTTTTAAGACATCTGATGCACTCCTGGTAATTGAAGTTAATATTAATTTCCAAGTATAAATGTACTTTTGACTTTTAAGCCGGATCTTGTTTGCACCTTTTAATGTGTTATTCCAGTTTTCTGTAGTGTAGCTGTACTCATAAGTGCTTTCTAAGAGGAAAAACAGATGAATTCTTGCCTCACTAAGCCCTGTGTTCCTGACCACTAGAAATTGAACATGCTTCAAAAAAGATGTATCTGTTATGTCTCCTCACATTATTATTACGAAGTTTGCTTTTTGATTGCCTATTGCATTCTGTCCCTCTGCCTTTACTGCAGCCTAGAGGTCTCCTTGGAGTACATGTGCTTGCTGAGCCAGGATATTTCAGAGATCAATCTCCCTTTAATGATGATCTTTCAGTTTCATTTTGCTGTTCACACATGCAATACAGTGAAGTTATTTGGGGGTTTAAAGATCTTCAGAAGAAACATGATCCTATAAAGGCTGTTATGTGTCTGGGTGACTTGGCCTGAGATTGTGGGACTGCTCCCAAAGGTGAGCAAATCTCCAGAGCTCGAAGCTCTCAGAACCACTGTCTAAATTATTTCCAAGTCATTTGGAATTCCCTCAGTCACCAGCCTCACTGAAATCACAGTGCCAAAGAAAAGGGAACTTAAGGTTGTTGGGATTTGGTCTTGTTAGTATTTTAAGCTGGGCATATGAATGCACTGTAAGTCTGATTTCTCTTAAAGCAGTGTGACTAAGGAATTTTCAAAGGGAGGCTGGAGAAGAAGGCAGCAGCACCTCTTTTTTTCTGTGTTTTTCACTGTAGTGTGCATAGATGTCCATCAGAGGATGAAAGCTCTACCATGCCTGCTCCTTTGTTTTCTTTAAAATTCGATGAGATTTAGGTATGCTAAATGCATTTTTAAATGTTGCAAATAATTTCTTGGTAGCACAGCAATGAATGTGATTTCTGTGTACTCTGTTTTTAAGATTATGGGTAAAATTTTTTTGCAGTGTTACTATGTAACCTTAGAAGTTAATTATTTGAGATAGCTGGATTATTTTTGCTTATCTTTATTCAGCTGGGATTACACACAATTTGAATGTAGCACTATGGTAGGAGTCCACTTCAGATACAGTCAATTATATAAATCTATCAGCAGCTATTTTATTATGGGAACAACAGAGACAGAAGGCGTGTGTTCTGTGATGAATGTAGATTAGAAAGAGGTCACCCTGACATACATAATTAGTTTCAGAATTTTCAATTAATAGGTAGTGTGCCCCCAAGGCATCCATACATTCAGGCTGAGGCTGCAGGATATCTGGTCCAGCTCCTGCCTGCCTTTGTCAGCAATGACATGGCTTAATGCACTGCTTGTATAATAGCATGAGATATTATGGCAGGGCTAAATCATTGTAAAAACAACATTTGCATAATACTTTGGTCATACTACATATATTTCCCTTTGGAAACGTTTGCACTGTTAAATTATTATGCAGATTTCTAGGAGATGGTTGGCTCAGCCTGGTATGTCTTCAGGTGCTTTATGAGAGCTAAGCAGATGCTTAAGCAAGTTTCTGCAAACAGTTAATTGAGAGACTCTCGAGGTGCGTGATATTGTGGGCCTGGCCAGTTTTGTGAACAGCTCTGACTTCAAGTGACTGAACTGAGGCTGAATGAAAGGCAGTACCTGCCAACAACTGAATTACAGTGAATTAGAGTATATCATTCAGGCTTCTACCCCAAATGAACAACCCAAACCTGAGGACTCCATTTCTGAGGAACTCGACTGGTAACTCCATCTCTCACAATGGATAAATCCTTTAGGGTTTCTGTCTGCAACTGGCAAGAGCTGGTTATAGGCAGGATCCCACATTCTTTTCCTTCCTGGTTTATAGGCTTAGGTATGATACCTGAAGTTCTTGAGCTTTTTGAGGTGCTTTGAGTCTCAGTTTGGGTTAAAAATTAATTTTAGTTGTTCCAGGAGATAAAAATTTTGAGTAGCATATGAAATATGCTAGCATGTGGCAGTTTTAAATTAGTTTAACACACATTATTTTTCAGCTTATTCAGGAATCAAACTGAGAAAAAAATTAAGTAACTCAGTATTTCTCAAAAATGGGGACAATGTGGGCATGCACTTCAAAGGATTGAAACTACTGAATTGTAGCGATACTAGAGAAAGGAAACTAGGAAAGGATTTTCAGTTGTATTGCTTTTCTGTATTTTTGTTGATGTTTGTAATCAAATGCTTCATAACCTTTATGAGAAATATCTCAAGCAGATATCTTTTGATGCCACAGCAAGCTTTAGTTGAGATGCAAAATATAAGTAGCTTATTAATTGTACATTTTTAGATATTTTTAAGAAGCGTTTAGGTCTTGTATGAGTGATATAATTCTAAAATAGAAAAAGTCCAGAAATCTGCAGGTGACAACAATTGCATAGTGTTAATTTGCTGTCGTTTTGTGAAGTTGCTTGTCAGCCAGTGGCTCTTATGGAGCTCTTATGGTTGCTAGTTAGGGTGGGGTAAATGGAATGAGACAGACACATGCACAATTACTCAAGGTTTGGGGTTTTTTTTGGCATAATGCTGTTGAAATAAAGTCACAAACAATGGTTTCCTGCTGACACTGAAATGCTGTAGTAAAACCAATTATTTATTTTACATTTATCTCTTTTATGGAAAATAAATGCTGAAGGAATCCCAAAATGTTTATTTTGAAAGTAGAAGACATTGATCCTGTGACAGCCCTCTATTAAGATGTATTTACTTCCATTATTATGGCAAATGATTGAAGGATTGCAAATTGAATCATTTTTGTCTTATGGCAACTGATGCAGTTGAGTGATTTTCGCACAGTAGTGGTTTTGTTGAATTCCTGTCTGTCCTTCCCTGTGGTCAGTTCAGATTACCTTTCTCGTTTACAGAATTTATGAAAAAGTACTTGATTTCCTGCCTATCTGTGGCTGTTTCTCTGAATGTCTCGCAGAACTGGTTTTGCATCCTCCATCCCTCTCTGTGCTGTCCCGTAGTTCGGCAGTGAGTGGAGTGCAAATGTTCCTCTTAAGCTCCTCTTTCCTTAAGACCCCTTTCTTTGAAATTCTACTTTTAAATATTTCTACCTCCTGGCACTGCTATTGTAAAGGGCTCCCACAGAAAAATAAATTTCATCCCTAGTGGATATTCAATTCCATGGATGAGATCATGTGAAAGGACCATAGAAAAGAATGGACAAACAAGGAAAGATACTTATTTATACCCCATATTAGGAAACACAGGGACTCTGTAATCGATACAGGCAGAAGCTCCTGGCAAACATTTCTATAAAAGTGACTGGACCTGCAGAAACATTTATATTAGTTTCAATTTATGCAGTTTGAAAAGATGAATAATAGCAGAACTCCGAAGACATTGGCATGAATTCAGAGAAATATTTCTGTAATCTTCTCCTGAAGATAATTTTTGAAAAGTTCTGTTATATACTCTTTAAATAGCACTTTTTTTCTTCACCACAATGAAGTAAGAATCTGTAGAGACAACTAAGGCGCTTCTTCCAAAGTGGGTTAGAATGAGGAGCTGAAATATAAAATTTATTTCACACTTTGACAAATTGAAACTGCCATAATTCTTCTTTTATGTACTTTCTAAAAAAAAAGTGTGACAGGAAAATTTGTTATGAAATTATTAGAAAAACTGTGAAGTGTAATGGTCCTTGTTAATAAATCACTGATACTGTAGTGGTAGGAGAAAAGGCTGCATTTCTCAGCATCACTGCTGTAGGTGTGTATTTTTAATTTCAGTCACCATTTCCTGCTGTTCCAAACATGCCATATAATCTGCAGGGATCTGGGGAATTAATTAGGTACATTTCATTTCTCCTCTAACTAATCCCCTCAATTCTCTTAGTTTAGGGAGCTGAACACACCAACGACTGATAAGCCACAAGGGCCTTATTTACTTTACAGAAGGTTCTGCAAATCCCCGCGATACGTTGGCCTGTGCTTAAATTTTCTCCGTGTAGTCCTTGGGATAGTGGCATTTGAATGTGACCCTTCAAATCAAAAGCATTATTGCACTTGGAAAAAGCAAATGAGGGTAGATTAATGAGAATAAAACCGTAACAGTTGAACAATAAACCTTTTATATAGCCTCAGAAAGGATACCAAACAAAATCTGTGATAAGCTGAATCAACTGTGTTCACTTCAATTCAAAAGAGTCCAATGAAATATCCTCTATTTCTAGTAGGTATTTTCTGAATGTTTACAGTTGATTAAACTGACTTCTTTTTAGTCTGATTTTAAACTGCTCTTTAGTTTCAGATTATCTCTTATTATCAGCGAAATGAAAAAACGATTCATCTAAATGATGTTCCTGCTGATGCTGAGCCTGTGTCCCAGCAAACACAGCTCTCTTTCAGCACACGAAAGGTTGTGAGCAGCAGGCTCACATTCAGCTCTGCCTGGGGAGCTCATGAGACCGGGGAAGGAAGAGGGAGGTATTTGTGAGTGGACACTGAAGGGAGGCAGGGGCTCGTAGTCATTTTGTCAGACGCACCTGGGGCACTTGCTTCATGGCTGTAAACTGGAACTATTTGATTTGGGGGAGGGTGAGCTGGCTGAATAATCCCGTTGAGTTTGTTGAGTATTGAATTGCTGTGTTATATTTTAATCATTTCAGGACAGAGATTATTGAGGAACTATGTGTATAGAACCTGTAAATTCCTTCTGAGGTTTTCTGGATCTTTTAATGTCTGTTTTTGTAGTTTTGAAAGGCTACAACAAAAAGAAAATAGACTATTTTCTTTTGTTGCCCATTACTGATGAAAAGAACAAGCATGCAGTGCATCCTAGCTTTTTTTGAGTGTTCCACAGTGGTAGGGTGACTACAGAATACTATTGAATGAGGCCAGTCCTTGCCAGTACAGTCACTCATCTCTTACTATCACTGGTCCTGTATCCAGTTCAGGTCAAAAGAGTTGTCTGGTGTGTCATTTTATTTATTTGTTTCTTCTTACATTTGTTGTGTCATTTATTAGGATAGAATCCCAGCTTTCTTTACCACTGGAAATAAACATTGACTTAGATGCACACATGGTTGAATGAGGAGACTGAGAATAAAATCTCCAAAGTACTTTTCTTGGAAGACTCCTTGCAACAGGGAAAACTACATTTGTAGTAATTCCTCTAGGCCATTTCTTCAAAAGATTTTATCACTATAACTGTGAAATGCTAGGAGATTCTTTAACAGCTTTGAAGCATTAATATATTCACTTTCATCATTAGAGTGAAACACGACAGTATTTTAGCAGTGAAGTCTTCACATGAGGTTGTTATAGGAGACACAACTTAAAAAGAAAGATTTGTAAGCAGTTGTTTCTCTTTTCATAATTTCTGCCATTACCTACCCAGAATAGTTTGCCTGATAAATGTGCAATACTTGCAGTGTTTATGATGGTTCTGAAAGTTGTATGAAGCTGCTTTGTCAAAGTTTGACTCTCAAGACAATTGACTGGTTCTCCTTAAATGAACCAAAGAGCCTGCATAGCATCTCTTCTCTATATTGATCTTTCCATAGAGCTCAGAGGAGCATCTCCATCCTGTGGCTCATTAATGTGGCAAACACTTAGACACTTATCTGGAGAGAGTAATGATGTCACCTGATGTGCTGTAAAACCACCCGCTCGATATTCCACATTTGGAATAATAACTTCTCATTGCCTTCTCTTACCTCGAGTAAGATTGGAGCTAATTATGCTTTGCTAATTTCCTTTGTTTTATTAGTTAAATTGAGTAGTTTAAGTGTACTACCTTCTTTGCTAGTGCTAAGCCTATGCTACGCTATTAGGCAACTGTAAAAGTGCTGAGATTTAGAGAGATCAGATAGCATTCAGTAGGCTAAGATCCAAATAAATCTGCTATTTTATGGTGCTTTCAGTGATATTCTGTAAAGCTCACTTTAATTCAAGTAAGCAGACAGACATCTTTGAAAAAGTCAACTGCTGTGCTGGAAAAACTGGAGTATTTCCAGGTCTGCAGCAAACTACACAACACAGGATGGTTGGGGCCCTTGTGAGCATCACAGAACAGTGCTTGTTCTGTAACCCAGGGCTGGCAGCTACCTTTAGAAGTGTCTGCTCATGGCTCCAGTTTAAGTGCTGTAGCTCAAAACCAGGAGTACACACTTTATGCAAGCAGGCAAATGTAAGCAAGGCACCAGTGGGAGGCTGTGGGGGCGGCATGTGCACAGACATGTTAAGGGGTAACCCCTTACCTTTTCTTTATGGAATTCCATCGCCAACCTACCGAAATCTTCAGTGAAAATGCCAGTCTTAATTTGTCCTCTTCTACCAAGATATTACATTACACAGTAACATACGCAGCTCTGAATAAGGGGTTTTTCCCCCACATTGTAACCAAGAACCATTGTTAGCGTGCCAGAAGGTGTCTGACACAAGAACAATGGAAAGAAAAGAAACTGCCAGGAATGTTGTGACCGTATTGATTACATGGAGCTTATCTTCCCTTTGTATTCTCTCCTGTCTAAAATAACTCTATCCTTTTCCTAGGGGTTGAGCAAAAGCAGTTTAGCAGTTATATGTTGGAAACCCAATATGCAAAAAATTCCTCTTTTTAGCTGTAATAATTTAGTGCTCTGAGGTAAAACACATGCTTCTTGAATGTCATTCTCATTTAATGCCATAATCAAAAAAAACACTTTCAGAAAAATAATCTATTTAATTTCACTGGTGTTGGATGAAGTCTTTATTTTTCAGATGAAAGTGTAGATGCCTGGGAGAACACCAAACATCATTGATGTTTGTTTACCTAACTGTCAAAACAGGCTTTTCATACAAAGGACTGATATTAATGATGTTATTTATACTGCTGCTCAAAATTTTCAGTTCTAGTGTTGGTAAAATGAATATGTTATTTAGAAATGTTTCTCTAGCAGTAAATCCACTTGCATAGAATATTCAACCAACTCTTCTTCCTCCCTGAACTTCATAATGAAAAACAATTTACAATCCCCGAACCCTGAGTACCCCCTTACCCCCATCAGTGTCAGTAATTTACTGTTTCAGGATTTCAGTCTTCACACCAAGATCTACTAATTGTTGGCTTGGGTTTAGGCTGAGAAATTGGGCTTTGTACACTCAGAATTGGGTGGCTAAGAACTCTGAACTAAGACTTGGCTTTCTAAATTGCTCATCTGATCCATGTTACTTAAAATAAAGTTTAAATGGAACATCATCTGGGTTGTTTAAAACTACACTTTGGAATTTTTCTTCAGCAGTAATTTTTGATGCTTCATGTCCAATCAATGAAAGTTTTGAATTTACAACTTTCTTTTGAGTGAGAATTCTGATACTTTGAGAAATTGAAAAAAACACTTATTTTACAAACTGGGGTGATAAACCCCCATGTTCTCAGGGGGTTAAAATCACTCTGTGTTCTCAGTAGCTTCACCCCTGCCAGGAGATAAATTCTGTAAATGTTCATAACTTTCAAATCAGACTAAAACTCAAAATTCAATGTAAATAAAATAATTCAGCAATCAAGGTGTCACTCAAGGGTTTGTTATAAATAAGAAATTAAGCCTGCTTAGCCCTGATCCAGGAGGGTGAGCTTTGAGGGTCGTGAAAAGATTCCTTCATGTCTCCTTACCCAGTTTTGTACTCTTTGTACAAAACTTCTGTGGTACCAGAAGCGAGTTGTGTCTCTGTTAGTAATCCTCTTTGCCCAAATGCACCTCTGTAGTGCTTCTGTGATTCTTTAGTGCTCAACCACAACATCTTTATTCAGATTTTAAATATTTTCATTTTCTCATCTTGAAGTTTCAATAATGCACGTTTATATACTTCCTGTTTTAAACTCCCAAATATGAGCAACACAATTATGAAGCATAATTTAAAGAATTGTATGGATCATTAAATCCTCTAGACATGTCTGACATTTTGTAGCTGAAACATGAGAGACTTAAAATATCCAGTAAATTTAATTCTTTCATCCTGTAGTAGAGGTAGCAATCTCATCATGAAGCATTTCCTAAAGATTAATAAACAAATGAAGTTAATGGTGCTGGGCTGTATTTTGGGACATCAGCTCCTCCCAAGAGGTCATTAATTCCCAGGAAGCCTCGTGCCTGAGTCGTCGTTGCTTAATTAGACCATTAGGATATTGCATGTTGGTTGCAGTGTTACAAAAGGGAGAAGATGATCAAATGCCTACGAGGATCAGCAGTGTAACAGTAAGATGATTGCAGTATCTCTAATGGTTTTAACCAGAGCAGCCCCAAAATCCTGTTATGCTCCTATGGGAACCTATATTCCTTGAGTGAAGCATGAAGCACACAGTCTGACCAAAGCAAGGAATACAAAAGTCAATGGATTTCTGCATGAATCGATCTGAATTCAAATGTATATTTGATTCCAACCCTAACATAATGCAATGATCTTTTGAGATGCTATTATAATTCCACCCAGTGACATTTTATCATGTTTATGTCCTGTATAATCAGAAGTGATTGCAGATGTATCTTAAAATTTAAGTTTCACAGGTGAGGCTACAGAATTTCTTTCAAGGGAGTGTCACCTGCATCAAACAAGCAGAAAATTGGGAATTAAAGCCAGAAATTCTTTACTTTTTTTTTTTTAAATAGATAACTAAGCAAGGAAATGCTTCCTTTTCACTGATGCATGCAAATTTTTGTGAGCAAGCCATATAAATTGTGTTGCCTCTAATTTTCATACAGTTGCAGAAAATAGGCAGCAGTTCAGTCTTTCATTTTATTGGAACCTGCCTAGCCATGTTTTTTTCTCCCTAAGTTTTGTTTTTTAGAGAATGGCTGCTCAAACTGTAGTGGTGAAACCGCTGAAAGACAATAACCAGCTCTTGGTTGCTTCAGGGCTAAACCAGTGTGTGTGGAATGGAACTGGAGGGTGCAAGGTGGCCAGGGCAGAAGCTGCTGTGCTCATCAAGATGTTGCTTTAAGTGAATAAGTCTTCAGCTCAGCTGCAGTCAGGAGGAATCATAAGTAGCGTAGGTAGAGGCAGTTGCTGGCAAGAGGATAATGCATCTCCATGTAAACTAATAATCAAATTGCACAAACCCAGGGGTGTTTGTAAACACCCAGAAAAGCAGGCTGGGAAGGCTGTGATCACATCTTTGCTTCAAAAGACAAGAACAATTTTGGTTGCATCTTAATTTCTTTAATGCAAATCTGTACTTATGGCCTTTATCGTTGAAAAGCTCTCCAGGATCTGTCTCTAAATCAGAAAAGATTGTCTTGTTTTTCTAGTTCAACTTGTAGCTTATTCTAGCTTCACTGTACCTTTTCAGATCTGTAAAATTTTCTTTGGGTAAGCCACAGTATTTTGAATTTTATCTTAATGTACCAAGAGATGGTGCTTACTGCCTTCAAAGTAGAATTTTGAGAATAAGTAAAACTCTTTGGGCAGAGCTAATACCTTGCCAAATTAAGCTAAAGCTTAGCCCCCAAAAATTCTTTCTTACCAAGAATCTTACTCCCTGCTTTCTTACTGAGAATTTCTCTTTCCTTAGCCCTGAATGTTATATTTCCTTTATTTTCTTTTAAAATAAGATATATCATTAAGGCAGACATCATGTCAGATTGACGTTTATCCAGTTTCTTTTTAACCTTAATTTTTGAAAGTGAGTTCTGCCACCTAATTTGATGTGTTCAAACACAAATTTATTTTAAAAAATTTACCATCTGTGTTTGCGTCTCTTCTGGTAAAATATCTTGCCCAGCTCTACTTCATATTATGATCGGTTTAACAGTATTTAATCTCTATTCTTTAGTTTGGCCATCTGCTAATTTTGGACAGTCTTTCATAGGTATCTCACAAAGGTGTTGTGAAGCCTGTTTCATCCAGATTTTACAGCCGGTCCTTGGGGCAAGATAATCAGAATCTACCAAGAACACAGAACAAATATTAGAAATGTTTTTGCTCTTTAATGTTGTAAGGTGTTATTTACATACAGGTCAGTAGAACATGGGATCTCAGAGCAGTCTGTTCTGCATATCCAGTTTGGAAAAAGGGCTAATGCAGAGTTATAATTGCAGGTGTTGTGAACTTATTTCCACAGTTTGGCAGTGGTTGGTTGGTTGGGTTTTTTCCATGGAAGGTTTCTCTTTCATTAATTTGACATCTTGTTTTCCTGTCTCTTTAATTTGGTAACCTATTTAACTGTGGACTACCCTTTAAGGTGGCTCGTATTTTCAGGGTCTGGACAATCTGTCCGAGTGGTTAGCCATCCTCATTATGATTTTTTTTCCCTGATACCCAATTGGAATTTTCCTTCCTCCTTGCATCTTTTGTTGAGAACCTGCAGGTGCTTCTTTTCTGTGAGCTAAATGAACATGGCTCCCTCACATGCACATCTTATTTGTCCTCTTCTTGAACTCAGTTTCTCAGTTGGGTCGGGGGACCCAAAATTGGGCAAAGTTCTCTTGGTGTATCCTGCTGAGTGCTCAAGAAAGGGGAACAGGCATTCCTTCAACTCTCATAAATTCATTACTGAAGAGGATCGTGTTTTTGGAGCTGATTTTTTATTTTTTGGTACTATATTATTTAACCTAATGGTTTTTATCATAGATTTGAATAAATATAAAACAAACATGCAGACACACAAGCAATTACACTTGAGCAATATACTGACTTTCTGGGAAAAATACAATGTAATTAGGCAAATACAGTGAAGGATAGCAGGGTTTCTTTTCTCCTTGTCAATACAGAAATTTCATTGTCTGTCATCTAGAATTGGCTTTCCTCAGACTGAAAAATAGAGAAGGAGGATAATGAGAGAAATAAGAAGCTTCTTAAATTTATTTCAAGCCATACATTTCTCATTTTGATGGAAAACATTTTTCTCAAATGAATGGGTTTTTATTGATTTCCCTGTAAATAGTGTACTTGAATTACCCTTCCCCCAATAATATATTGGAAAAATCTTACAATTTATTCAATATCTCAGTAGATCTGCAAACTCCATGTTCTGCTTAGGCTAACAGCATCAAGTGTAGCCCATCCACACTATATTTCAGGCATTGATTTTTTTTGAAACTAAAACAATATTCTGAATTTGATTTGCATTTAGGAGGTAGCTCATATCTTCACAGTGATGCTTGCAATTGCTGTACTTAAGTTAATTCTGACTTCGGTTTTTTTTTTTCAAACTGTTGCATTTAGCATTAATTGATGGAGTTCTTTGACACCATGTATTATTAAGTCTAAAGTATGTAAAATTTGAGAAAGGATAGGTGTGGTGTAGTATTTTACAGTTACATCTGTTAAATTAAACCTTAACAACTACTGAAAGTAATAATTACATTGAAATTCCCTGTGTTCTTAAATCTTTCTGTAATTGTGATCTATGTATTATCTTATCTCTTCACTCCAAATATGACAGTGAGACACAAAACACAGTACTACATGGATCCTTGTTTAGATTCCACCTAGTGACCTTACCAATGTTCCAATGTATAAATAGTTACTTGAAGTCAAGTATTTTTTCTCAGAATGACTAGTGCAGTAATTTTCAAATTAGGCTCTGACTCTGTGTTGGCCTTCAGGTTAATTCATTTTTTCTTCTGACAGTATTAATCCCTTTTCTCCAGTGGCTCATTTTTCACATTTTCAGTACTGATAGAAGACTTCAGTGTTTTAAAAATCAAGACACTTCAAATTATGCCTACTAGATTGTATAATACTTGATAGCACGACACAAATTTCATTTACATGCCTTACATGGTTATTCAGTAGAGGGTAGGGTTAAATTGTTAATTCAGGGGAGGTAACATCTCAGCTGGGGTTGCACTTCTTTAGAGCTATGCTTTTGCAGGCCAGCTGAAAAGCTAGATCTGCAAATGTGGCTTGGTTTTCTGATTTCCCAGTGACTTGTTTTGTGATCTTTATCATGGCACTTCTGCCTCATTTCTCCATTAATTTATTCCAGAATGTTGCTTTTCTGATGTGTTTATATGTAAAGAACAGAATGGCTGAGGTGCTTCAGTAGAATCTAGAGGAAAGAAGGAAATAAGAAGCAGTTATTAGTACTTCTATGATCTGAAGCTTAATTTATTAGCACACATAAAGTAACGCAAAGGCTCTACGTATAAAAGGGCATGCATGCATTAAAGAGATGTTTCTAGAGCCAAGGTGTTATCTTCATTTCTTACCCTTACAGGATTAAATATCTTAGAAAGTTAAATGTAGTGATGAAATGAAGAAAAATATTACACCCAAAACAATTTAATAAAGTGAATATTTGGTGGATCCTAATGGAGGATCAAGGGTGCAGAGCTGAGCTTGCATGATAGACCCAGTGATTTAATCAGACCTCTGAGGAAACAAAGTATTGCTCAAAATAAAGGCAGGTGGTATGGTAACCCCAGGTCCTGGGCACCTATTGTTTGTATTCTAATAGTGCTGATTTAAACATCTGTAGAACATATCTCCAACCTCCTTTAAAAAACATTTGTGAGTTTCACTCCATTTGTATTTTAAAAAAAAATATCATCAGGGTCTGAAATCAAATATCTGGCTTGAAATGTTTGGTTTCTCTTCTTCGTGCACTTGATGAAGCCAGATGACTGTGTCTCACCAAGAAAAGGAATTTATGCCCACACTCTACTGTTCTCCAGCAGGTTAGAATAGCCTTCCATAATTTATAGGTAGCTGAATGTAAAATACAGACTAGTTAATTTTTTTACATGCTTGGTCACCTGAAAGAAGCATGGAGAAATGCTGCCATTAGTTTCTTAACAACACGTTAAAGGATTGACGATTGTTCTAATCACATTCAAATGGAGTAAGTTTAAAAAACCACCAAAACAAAATTAAAAAAAAAATCCCAGGTATTGTAGAACTTTGCAGTCAGAATTGATTCCAATAATAGGGGAAAAAAAAGTGAAAATATGTATTGTGTGTGGACTTGGTTCATCCATTTCCAGCTGCAAGCTCCCTGTAGGCATTCCCCAGGAGTGTGTGTGTATCTCAAATGGCATGTTAAAACTGACCTCATAAAAAAGATGAAGAGATTGGTATTGAATAGTCAGAATCATAATTGGGTCTTCAATTCTGCTTTCCTTTTAATATTTATTGTTACTGCATAAATCTTGTTCCATTTCTTTTTATTAGTGTAATGCTTTCCACATTTCCATTTCCATTAAAACCACATTCAGAGCTATTAGTGGATTGTTATTATCCAGTACTGTATCAATTAGTGGAGCCAACATGCAAAGAAGAGGATGTAGATCAATTCTACATGTGAGACACTGGCCTTGTGGACTGATTTTCTTATTCCCTAAAGTCTTCACAGGGAAGTGATTTCTGATCATGAGGTGGAGGGTTGAGAAAGAGAAAATAAATATTTAGCAGAAAACTTCAGCTTTAGAAAAGGTACAAATCTACGTGTCCTGTATCCTAATGGAATTGAATCAGATTCTTTTGATGCATTTTGATTTTTGCTGGTTTAATTTTTTTTTTAAGTTAATGTAAGAAATTCACTATTTAGTTTCTTTCCGAATCATCTAATGGTTTCCTTTTGTTGTGCACAAAGCTGGGTTCCAGTTCTGGCCACACACCTAGCTCGCATTTCACATTTCATAATTGCTTTTTTTCTGTGTCTTCCACATGGAAGTGAGAGGGCAGAGACTTTTTTGTTGAGTTGCATTGGCAAATTTCATCATCCAAACTCATCATCCAAAATATGCAAAGTGTTTTGATGGAATAAATAAGTACCTGTTACAGCATACCCAACATATGGAGAAAACAATAAAAATCCTCCTGCTCATACCTGTTCTCCTATAAAACAAGCATAACTGAAATGAATCTGCTGGAATTCCATCAGTGTGAGGAGGAGGGGAAGCAGCTCCTATGGGCTCAGTGCCTGTCAGTGTTATACCCAAATGCTGGGTACCTTCTGGCTGGTAGCTTGGGAGGGATGCAAGTCAGTGCAGCTTCAGTCAGCTGAGTTTGTTTACAATAAAAATCTACAAATAAACAACATTTCTCCTCATTTTCTGTTCAGGGTTTGTGTCCTTCACTAGAACAGTAATTTTCTCTCTATTAGGACCATGTATCGAAGTGTGTCCTTATGTCATGTTTGTGATTTTCTACTGTTGTCATTCAGCATTATTTTCATTAATTATTTTGCCATTATTGTGTTTTCTTTTTGTGTTGAAACACCTTTTCCCTTCATTTTAGGAAAAGGAATTCATTTTTCCCCACTTAGTTTGTTACAAGTCCTAAGGGCTTCAGATTTTATAAGGTAAAAAAGTACCTTCTCCAAAATATTGACTGTTGTAATTAAAAACTGCCAGGGGCAGGTAAAGGATTACTGTTAAGGTTCAATTGATTTCATCTTGGATGGTCCACAGACATGAATACCTGTAACCTCTCATAACCAAATCCATGTGCACGCAGCCAACTTGTCAGTCACGTAGGGAATGCGCTGAGTATAATAAAGAAAACATGTTATTTAGCATTTTATTTCACATTTTACTTAATATCCATTCATAAGATGTCATTTCTGCTACCAAAAGAAAGCCATTCCTGTTAAATAAAGAACTATATTCCACGTGTAGAGTCTAGTTCTTTACTAATGTGGTTCTTTTCTGCTGGTAAATACTTGTGTGTATAGATGAAGTTAGAACAAATGTTCTATTACCAAGACTTCGTTCTGAGCAAGAATTGCCTCAGTAATACAGGCTCAGTGCGAGACTGAAAGGTAGAAAACTCAGAAATAATAAGGGCAACTAGTAATTATTTTTCTTTCCAGGGTACAGATATGAGATGCATTGAGTTGACAG
Source organism: Machaerirhynchus nigripectus (assembly GCA_013397975.1). Lineage (NCBI taxonomy): Eukaryota > Metazoa > Chordata > Aves > Passeriformes > Dicruridae > Machaerirhynchus > Machaerirhynchus nigripectus. The sequence continues at coordinate 153,774 of VZRQ01001037.1, read as the reverse complement.
AAGCATACTGCAAAATCAACGAAAATTAATTTAATGATTTAAATTTTCATGCTCCTTGTCTTTTCAGCCTAAGGATATTCAGAAATTGGAATCAGCCCTGATTTTCAGCATACTTTTAACCCCTAATTTATGTTACAAATGTAGCGCTATGTCAATAATGTATCATATACTGTGGTAACTTGTGTGAAAACACTTTAAATCGTTGCTTAGCTTTGAGATGTGAGCTCCAATGTCTCTCTGATATCCTGAGCCTGGGTTCTTTACCTAGATCTGCAACATTACTATCCAGGGCAGCCTGAATCTCTGCTTGCCTTGCTGTCTTGCCCTGTCCTCTGGTGGGATCCTAACAGAGAAATTAGTTCTGTGAACTACAAGCCTTGCAGGGAGATGGAAAACAAACTGGGCTATAAAGAAGATTGAAGATTTTCACTGCAAGGTTGGTGTCTACAAAACAGGTCTGAACCTATTGGATCACTTAACTTGAGCCACTGAACTGTGGTAATTAGACTTAGGAGGAAAGAGCATTCATATTTCATTCTTCCGGCTCTGCAGTGCCCCGATCTCCAGTGACCCACTGCTCACATCACTGCAGGGCCGGCAGCTCGGAAGGAGATCCCAGTGACCCTCTGCTCACATCACTGCAGGGCCGGCAGCTCGGAAGGAGATCCCAGTGACCCTCTGCTCACATCACTGCAGGGCTGGCAGCTCGGAAGGAGATCCCAGTGACCCTCTGCTCACATCAGTGCAGGGCCAGCAGCTCGGAAGGAGATCCCAGTGACCCTCTGCTCACATCACTGCAGGGCCAGCAGCTCTGAGGGATATCGTAGGTGAGGGTCCTCCATTCTGCACGGTGTCTTCCAGGAAAGAGTTTATGAGATACAAAGCAATGTCAGCTGCCTCTGCATTGAATACTGCTCGTTAGCAAATGAAATACCAGGTATTAACAAATGCTTTTGGTGAGCAATGTGATCAAGCAGTGCCCAGGGCTTTTGCTTCTGGTAGTGCTTAGGACCAGGAATTAAAGTGAAATGTGAGCTTTTGTTGCACTTTTTCTCTTTTTTTTCCCCATACTTGTAGTAATTTTCACCTGGCCCATGAACTTGTTTTTAATGGTGCTTATTTTAGTTTCCCATAACAAATTTTTGTCACCTTACCTGTGTAGCTTGTTCAAATGGTTTTGTTATAGCTGCCTCTGCCTGAGAGTTGGTCCTGGTACCTGTTTTGCCAGGTCATAATTATTGCATAACATGTGCAAGACCTCCTGAAAAAGCCCAGAGGTGTACAGGCTCCCTAAACAAGTCCATATTATTTATTGCTGCCCACACTTGCTCATGGCCATGAGCAGCCTTCTAGAGCCCAGCCTTATTTTAGAAAAGGAGCAGCAGGCTCTCTCTTTGTTTCCAAAGCAGAACATCAGGACATGAGTTGCACCCAGTTTCTGAGAAGAGAGCAGTTAATACAGACCAACCTGTATTGTCAGAGAGCTAAACTATCTTGCCTAAACATGATATTCCCCACACACAAACCTTATTTGCAGGTGCAGAATATTTGCTAAATCACAACCTATGGTGGCATCTCCAGGCCTAATTAATGTGAGCTTTGGAAGCATTTAATTTTGATCTGCCTTGCAGGTCAGGAATCACACTGATAAATGTAATTTATGATGCTGTGAAGAAATTCCCCTATAGGTGGAAATCCAGGCTGCAGAAGGGAATATTATGCTGTCTGACAGATTTGAAAGGGGAGAGGGGGAGTGAAAACCTTTGCTTTAGTCTTTACTTTTGGGAATTTTCTTTTCCATACTTTTAAGAGCATAAAATAAGTATATTTAGTTGCACTTTCTAAAAGAAATGCTTCATTTAAATTGTCTTAGACTAGTTAGAGCAGGTAATGCAGGCCTGGTGTATTGCCTGTACATGCAGCCATTTAATAAAAGCCCCAGCGTGTCTAGGTAGACAGTTTGGTGGGTATTCCAAAGGTGTGTCCTTTGTGTAAGGATCAGGAAAAGGTTGTGAAAGATGCGGTAGAATTCAGCAGCCTCACTCACTCTGACCCAGAAGGAAATTTGCCACTTTCTTTTCAATTCACTGTGTTTATCATCTTACATTTCTCAACATTTTCAAACCTATATGCCTTATAATCAGTCAAAAAATACATTCTAAATTTCCATGAGACTTTGACAGTACCTGCAGATGTTTTCATGAATATGTATTTGAAGGTAGCATAGCTGATTCAATAACCTTTAAAATTCTTGGCTTTGTGTGTGTGCTCATTTCATTTTCTGTTTCTTCTCACAGAGGCAATTTCTCGGTAGATGTTCCTCAGCTCATACAGGAATATGCTCATCAGAAATAGAGCTCCACAGCACACAGTCCTAATTGAATCAATCACTGAAATGGGCACCAAGAAATAATGTTAAGTGTAAAGCATATGAAGCAATAAAAACCAGATAATGCCACTAACTTCATTCTCCACTTGGGATATATTTCATCTAGAGGAACAAATGTGTATTTTCAGTCCCATGGCTGAGCTGAGTAGATATTGTGGGGACAGTTGTGGACTAAAGATACCCAAGGCCCTTCCATACCGCAGGCCTCAGAGGGCCAAGGTCAGGTGAAAGGCATGGAATATGGAGCTAAGTTATCTGAATAACTGTCAATGGAGTATCTGTGATGCACATTTTTGTCTCTTTTGACAGAATGAAAAGCATTCCTTTTTAGAGAAATCTTGTGTACCAGAGGCCCTCAGGAGGTGCTAGAGAGTTTCTGCAGAAGGCAGAGCAGTCCGGTGCTGAGGGACCGAGCGCTCACATCAGCTCTGCAGCTGAGCCCGCGTGTTCGGGGGCTGAGCCCGAGCTCTCACTGCAGCCAGGCCTTTCATCCCCTCTGCAGAACCAGCTGAATCATCACTGCACTATCTGCACCACAAACAGTTTCAGCAGCTTAAACTTTGCAACATGGGCCTAAGAATTGAGTGAGAAGATGCTGCAAGAATTTCAGGGTTGATTCTGACAATCAGCATTGACAAGACAAGCTGACACTTTAAAATAATAAATAGTAAACTTGCAAACATGGGCAGAATATATATGGCCCAAATGTTATTTCAGGGTGACTGGATTAAACTAGAGTTTATGGCTTTATATATATAGCACATTTATGTATAAAATAACAAATATCATATTTGTCCTTTATTGACTACATTTATTTTGTTAAACTTAGCAGAAGTTCATCCCTTTCCCTGGAGATTCACAACCTGAATTACTGAAAAGATGAATGATAGGTTGGTGGGTGTCCATGGAGGAAAGACAAAACGGTTCAGGAACTCTCAACTCATATTCTGTTGTCAGAAAAGAAAAATTTGTTTCAGAAAATATGAAGCTAAAACTGTAATTTTTTGTTTGATATTTAAATCCCTAGCTTTTCAAGTTCAAGTGAGGCAAGATTATTCACTCATATAATTAAAAAAGAATATGGGCTTGGACATAATGTCCCTTTGGAGCTGGCAGGCAGTGCCTATGGTTACAAATTTGCTGTGGGCCACATCTAAAATGAAGGCAGGTAATTTGAGTGTTTGGGTTGGTTGCTTTTTTTCCTTTGCCTGCTTCCTAGAAATACCTCAAATTGACACTAATTTGATACTTTAAACTCCCAAAACCCTTTGGATTGTGAAGATAGAATGTAAGAAATTTTCTTTGGTGTCAGTCAGTAACTTTTGCTTTTCTTCAGGTTAGAAAAGGTGACTGATAGGAATAGCAGTGCTGCTCCATACTACAGTTCAGTTTGAATAGAAAATTAGATTGAATGGCATTGGATATTTCTTTTCCTTTTAAACAGCTGAAAACAATGACAGTGAGCAGAATGCAAGGAGTTCTTGATTGACCTGCTGAAGGATTTAAAAAAAAAAAAAAGCCTCAGATGAAATAATAGGTTGTAAGCTGAGAATGTGAACAGAATCTGCTAAATGAAATAATTTGTTTCCTCTTTTCTGGCATGTGTGTGTGTAATCTCTCCTGGTGAGTTGAATGAAGTGGTTGCAAGTGAAACCTAGCAGTGAAATATTTGTGTTGTGCTTTTTGCCCTCTCTGTTACGTTCGTGTGGCGTCGGGGTCACGTTCCATTTGTCCATTTCCATATGCTGCAGCTGACTGGCAGTGCTGTGCTTGAGCAAGGAGGGCAGGACTGCCTGAAGGAGAATTTTAGGAAAAGCTTCTTTGTGGAGCCTTTAAGAACAGATGCTTCACTCTTAAGATTCTCTGATTATACCCATGCTGATAGCACTTACCTGCAGTCATGATAAGGTTTGGAACACCAGGTTGAATAACAGTGAGTGTGCTGGGGTGACAGTTGGCAATAAGGATTATTTGACCTCTACAAAGTGGTCAGGAGACAATTTAAACTACAGGCGGTGTCTGCTGATTTCTGTTTTAGGCATCTATCCCTGTGTCTTAAATTTAGGTGACTGCATAGAAGAAAATTTATTTCTTTCTCTTTTAAAAAAAGGAATTAAATTTTGGTGTGTGGATGAAATATGTAGCAATATTTGCAGTCAGGGGTACTGTCCACAGCTGTGAAATAATACTAGTACATCTCATCTCTGTCCTTTTGGTGGGTCAGAAAATAGAGATCAGTCTTCCACTGGGACTCCAGTGTTCAATATCTGTATTGCACTTGATGTATTGCATTGCTAAACGCACCAGAGGGAATTTTTGAGACCACAGGGCACCACTGGTGGTGAGCAAAGACCCTGAGATTTGTCTCTTTGATATTCCAAAAGAACATTTCAGAGTGGTTTGTAAGTTACCTGTGGGATCAGTACTTCATCTGGAAATTTTTGCGTCAGATTTTGAATTTCTCTCTAAGTTATTGGTTGGGTGATGCAATGCTCAGCTTTATTTTAGAAGGAGTTTATTCAACTATTCTCTATCATGTTGAGGTGAGAGCTGGAGTTCATTGAAGGGTTCATTGTTGGATGACTGATGACATGTTTGGGAACCTGATAGTGTTCACACCATGTTGTGTTCAGCTCCAGTTTCCAGAGGGGCTCTTGGCACTGGTCAGAAAGTCTTCTCAGTTCCACATGTTGGAGGTGCTGCCTTTTTGTAGCAACTAAGTAGTTATTATTTTTATTTTTCTTGCTGGATATCTGCCCATGTAGGTGGAGCTCTACAGTCAGAAGAGGGAAGGTTCATTTATGTTCCTGCATATTACATCAAGGCATGGCAAAGTGAAACTCTTAACAGGCAAGTTTGAAAATGCTGAGCTGATCCTGTCTTGCATACAGGTTCAAACTGCTCTTGTAGAATGAGAAAGAAAATACAGGTCTCTGTTGAGCTGTGGAATGACAGGGAGATGATTGTGTCATGTCTTTTAAAGGTTTTGGGGTATTTTTTAATGAATTTTATCCTCCCTGTTTTTCTTGCAAGTGCTTGAAACCACCTGTTTTCTTCTGCTTGGCTAGATACTTCTGTTCAACACATATTTTTCCTTTTATTACAACAGCTACAGGGCTTAACAAAAATGATAGGTTAAAGACATAGTCCTGATTCTAAGTGCTCACCAGCCAGCAAATCTAGTCAGGTATGAAAGGAAATATGTGAAGCACCTGCTGAAAGACATTGGAGCAGGAGGCATTGTGCACGGGCAGATGTGTGCAATGCTTCCTGCCTCCTGTGAAAAGCTTCCTAGAGTGCACAAAGCAGCCCTTGATTTAGCACAGTAGGCAAAAATCAGGTGGGCAGTTGGTCTGCCTCATTTGTTATGTAGCAGCTAAACCAAAGGTGAATGTGTCCAAGTGAAAGAGTTGCAAATGTACCAATTAAAAGTTGAATAATGCCTAGGGAGCAAAGAATTATCTATTCAAAATGCTTGAATTGATAAAAATTATGTCCAATTCTCTGCTGTATAAACCATATCTCCATGTCCTTGGGAAGTCTGAGACAAAAGAAAACGAACACAGGATAGGCTGCGTGCTGCAGGCTGTAGAAGCAAAGAGCCAACTTAGAACCAGTGAAAGTTTTATCTGATTAATGAGTCAGACTCCAGTTATTTGTCCTGAAATCATTAGCATGAGACTACGTTCATCTATCTTCACTTGTAAACTGAACATTGCAGTTAGAAGGGGGAGTGTGCGCTTTGTGCATTATGTTTCTACAAAATGATGTTCTGGGGACATCACTGCTGTCTTTTAGTCCAGCCTTCAAAAATTCGTGAGTGTCTGAACTAGAGTTGTGCATCTTTTCTTTGGAAATTCTAAATCCTATCGTATTCTGTTACTTCTTTTATAGACCTGTTTCATTTAGTGAAACAGAAGAGGAAGTTTTGCTCTATATCTTTTTGTCCTTGAAGTTCTCTTTCTGTCTCATATTTATTGCCCACTGTTCAAACAGAGCTCCCAAGTCAGAGTTGTTAATTTTCTCATGGGCTTTTAAATTCTGTTTATCATATTTATCACTACGGCATGTAAGTGCTTCAAAAACATTAATGAACTTTCATAAAACAGCTTTGAGATGAATGGTATTAGCATTATCTATCTTTTGAGTTGGAAGTGAAAGTACAGTGAGATTAATGCCAGAACTCACTATGGGTGTTCTGTTTCAGACATTTATCACCTTTCTTCTGTCTGCCCCAAATTTTTAGCATTACGTAGCAATTTGTACACTTAGAACTCATCCCCCATCATCTTTGATGTGCCTGTGACTACCAGAAAACGTGTACAGAATTTGAGTACTGAACCATGTCCGTGAGGGTAGAAAGCCTTCAGATAAGCTGTGCTGTTTCTGAACAGTTTGAACAAATGGAATTAATCACTCCCACCAAGGCTGTGGGCAAACTGTCAGAAAAGGTAAAATATCTTTGTTCTCAGAGTGGTACTCTTCTCTTCCCTGAAATCTCCGTCTTTCTTATTCTACACTCTACAGTTTCTACAAATAGAACTTTAAAAGGACCATGTATGTAATCACTGAGTATGTCTTATGTACTAAAAGATCTGTAATAAGGGAAAAAATAGTAGTAATGGAAAGGAATTCCCATGGGTTTGTAGAAGGGGGTCAAATAAATACATGATTATAAACACATTAGGAATTTTCCGAGCAGCCAAAAGACGTGGGTAAGAATGACTTGGCTGGTGTACCATATGCAGATTTTTCCAAAGCTTATGATAAATATTTTTGTTATGTGCTTTAAATCAAGCTGTAATGTCAAGAGAATCATTGCTCCTATAGAATCATTGCTCCGATCAAAACCAAAGGAAAGGCTATGGACGTTCAAGGAATATTTCAGGTGGAGTCTTGTAATAATCATTTATTCTATGTTTTCAGGGAACAAATAGCAAGGTGGTAAAGTTCAAAAATATAAAATAACACTCAGTAACAGTGAAACTAGACCTTGCTGCTATGAGTCACTATGCGAAAAATGGCAGATGAATTTCAGTGTTGCTCATTCTGAAATGATACCTGTGTGTAACTTCAGAAATGCTGCCGTTTTCACTACATCATTCAGAGATCTTGGGCAATTGTGGATTATTCTGCAAAAGTGCCCACCTAATTAAAAAATGACTGAAAAGAGAAGACACATTTTTAGGGGGTGGTCTCCCTCTTTAATTTGGCAACGATATTTCAGACCTAGAAAAGAGATGGAGAAGAATAATGAAATGACAAGAAGATTGGAATGAATTCCCTGTGTGGAAAAGTTAAATGGACTAGAACTTGGAAAAGAAACAACTGAACCAAGCACACAATAAAGGTCTCCAAATGAATGCAAATAAGGACTGATTATTCATCACCTCTTGTAACAGAAGAGCCAATGGGCAACCACTGAAACTCTTATAAAGCAAATTTGAACCAAACTGCTGTGTTTTACATGCCATGCATAATTCAAGTGTGTAACTCGGGATTTTATGTATATCAAAAGTATGAAAAGAGCATTTAGCAATTAGAGAAAATCATGGACTCATCAAGGGCTATTAAACACCATGATGCAGATGCAAACTCTATCTCGGGGGTTGGGACATTATACTTGCAGAAGTGTTATCTATATTTGCTTGTTTTATGCTTTTCCCACACTTATAAAAGAGTTTCCATGCTGAGACAGGGTAACAGATTACACTTCTCATCTGACCTAGTAAATCTGTTCTTATTTTCTAACAACCTCCTGACAGAAACCCAAAGCAGGTTTGTCCTGTGCATTAAGTAAGGCAAGAAGAATTTGAAGACTATAATGTGTAGTTAAGCATTTGCACAACAAGCCAAATTTTGTCATCCTTTCAAGAAAATACTGAGAAATTACAGCAGTGGGTTTCACAGGTGGTTTCTAACAGTGAGGGATAGATCTTTGGCAGGGACTTTCGCTTTCTACTCTGGTCCTCAAAGTCTCTCTGATATCCTTCTTCTATCTCCTTTTACTGAAGTTGATTTCATCTACCATTTTATATCTCCTCAATTTTATTCCCTTACACATCTTTTTCTTGATTCTGACACTTAAGTTAAAACCTTCAGTTTCTGTTCTGTTTCACATCTCATCCTAACAGCTCTCCACTCCTCTCTGTATCCTTCTTCTTCCCACTTTCCAAAGCCACCCATTAGGGGTCCACATTCAATTTATATTTATTCCCCAAAGTCCTTTATTTTTACAGATTCCAGTGTGAGTGTCTGAAAAACCTACTAAGGGAGGTAATTTTTCTGATAAATTCCCTGAGGGGCAGACTCCTGTAAATGAATGTTATTGCAAACAGCTCAAGTTAGGAAATATAACCAACTGAAAACAAGGCAATTAAAAGCATGTCAGTTTTTACTTTTATGATTATGAATGTAGGTACTGTTAGGTATTTATGTGTGACAGATGTGGTGGCCAGAATGCTGGTAACATACAGCTGTTCCCCAGCTCCCAGAGCATGCAAAGGACCAGAATTGTTTCCATGTGTTTATTGCAGCTGTGGGGGGGGTTGAGCCAGCCTTACCTCCTGACTCTTGCTCTCACCTGGAGAGGAAATATTCAGGAGCCGTCTTTTTCTCTGACCGTGATTCTGCCTTCTCCAAATAAAGCTAGATTTTTTATGAGAGTGGCTCAAAGAAATCTAAAGAACTAAAGGAAGAGCAAGGCAATAGACTTTTCAGTTTTCTTCCCTGCATCATGTCCTCTCTGCTACCCAGAGCTAAAACCAGGGAGAGTGGTAAGGACTGTTCTGATGCCACCAGACCGTCTTACATCAAAGAAAACCAAGGAAACAAAGAAAGATTAAACACCATCCACAGAGATGTCATGCTGCCCATGCTGTGTTGGCTGAGCTTTTTCAATCCATGTGAGTGTTTTTCAGAGCCATCTGCACGGGGAAGTTTTGTCAGGTTTTTCCCCGCCCACACCAATCTTCATGCACCTTAGGCCTGTACAGTTATTGGCTGTGTGACACCCCGAGCTCTCAGGGAGCTTCCTCTTCCCTCATCCAATATGGAATTGGTTTTTGCTGTGCACAGTGCATTTCAGGAAAGCTGACAGGAGTAAAGACATTTAGCTCTCCTGCTGCTGTGTTCTTGCAGTAGATGAATGTATTACCATACACCCACCATAATCTGCCCCAAAACATTTCATTTGCAATGAAAGTTAAAAAAAAACAAACCACATTTTCCTACTGTTATTGCTGTCTGGAGTCAAGTTGTTTTTCAGTCTTAGACTGAACATACTTTAGCTTTTGCTGCCTCTCCTCAGTGAGGGAAGAGGCAAAGCACGCTCAAAGTGTAGTGCCCCTTCAGTCAGACGTGTTCCCTGGGTTCTAGTGGCCTCTACACAGGGAAGTGGTGGCTATACAGGGTGAGAAAAAGGGTGTTCCTTTTTTCTTCATATACATTTTTTGGGCATATATTTATGCAAATTAAATAAATCTATGAAATCATGTATATCCAGGAAAAGTGAATCCAAACATTTTTTTTTGGAAAGGGGAGGGGGGGGCAGGGGGGTGTGGGACTAAAAAGAAATTAATAGAATTCTCTTTTTAGAAGGCTTCTGGTTAAAATTGTCATAGTTTTCTTGAATCTATGTCATTGAATAAGCAAATGTATGTGATGCAGAGCAATCAGGACCCATCTGTGATCTACTCAGACATATACCCTACTGTTGAACCTCATCAGTTAGGAGATGAAATTAAGATGAATCCTATCAGCTGAGAATATCAAGGAATGAGAAAGAAAAGGATTTAAAGTGTTCCTCTCACTTACAGGAGGATATCAGTTTGGAATCTGACCGTTCATGCCTCAAAATGTTTGAAGTTCCCACTCTAATCAGGAGGAAAATTTGTGACGGGATAACCCAGGTCAATAGTTTCTTAAGCAATGATTGGTTAACTCTTCAGTTACTGTTACTTGGATGTTTCTGGGTGGATTAAAGGTGACTGTCTAAAATGCTGTTTAGAAAAATCCATTTTCTTATCATGCTTGTTGGTTCTGTTCAGAATTCAGTACAAAGGTGTCAGACAGTAGTGTCTACTGGATAAGAGAAAAAGCTGGTGAGAAAGCTGAGGACAGAGTTTTTTGTCACCCTGTGGTGGGTTGGCCCCAGGTAGCAATGAAATATCCACCCAGTGTCTTGCTCACTAAACTTGCTGCTCAGCAGCTTTGAGCCAAAGTTCTTCCCAGGGAAACAAAACAGTAAGAGAGTAAGGCAAACACATACGTTAAAATTTTTCTCTGCCTATACTACTACCCTGTGCATAGAAACAGTTGAATGTTTCTGTTTCAAAAGCTTAAATTTAGCCTAAGACACTGGAGGAATTTTGAGAAATTGTTTGTCAGCTGGCCTGAACATTACAAACTGTCTGCCTGACACCCAAGATTAGTTGCTTTGATACTACCCCTTGCTAAACTGAGGGATGGATTTCAGTATATTCTACTGGTGATAAAACTGGGAAGCTCTGTAGAAGGTACTGAAAACTGACAAAAGGCTGAGAGCAGGGATGGACTGTCCAAATGACTGGATTCACCTCCTGGGTAATGGTAGAGCTGACAGCCTGACTGGACACAAGCAGCAGGGAAATCCAGGTGGAGAAAAACGGGTTAACCTGCTATCATTAGCTTTCCATTAGTGTGGCATGGTTTGATTTATTACATAACCTAAGGAGCAGAGCTACTCAGAAGTGGATAACTCTAAAGTTTAATGGCCAGATTAACTAATGCTGATGCACAGAGGTTTAAATTAAACCTCTCTAAGCCATCTTGGGCCACTGCAGGGTTCCACGGGAAGGATGCCTTTCAGACCTATTCTCTTCTGAGGTTGTGTCCGGGCACCTTTGAATTTCACTTTCCAAGTGCTGTAAAGGAGGTGTGTTAAATTGCCTTGGATAAGACTGCACATAATTTTTTTAAAGTGTTTATTTTCCTTTTGAATTACACAAGCTTCCTCAAAAGAATATCTAGTTTCATGAAGATACTGAATATTGTGCCTTTGTTTTCCTTTGCTGTAGGATTTCACACATACTCTTCCAATAGTTGGGATTTGTGGCTAATTTTATTCCTATTTGATTGTACAGGCTTTTGATTCTGAATCAGCCCTAATTTTAGATATGCCAAAGTCACCTGAAGTTTGCAGCTGCAAATTAATCTCCATCTCCATCTTGCTTTACAAACAAGGGGAATTGGTTTATTTGCATTTTCAGACTAAAGGCAACACTTTTGCATACGCTGTTTTCTTGTTCTCTTTGCGGATATGTGAGTACAAATGTGTTGCTTTTCTTCACTTTTTTATTTCCAATACGAAATGTCAGAAGTCCCCAAAAGCTACAGCACTCCCTTGGGTGCACAGTTATCTGAGCTAATACACAGATGATTTAGATAGTAATGAAATAATGATGTATAATGAGTGCATTTAGCATTTCATGCATATGAAGGATCCCAGTAGCTCAAAGGCAGAATTGATCTTGATTTTCTTCTTTTACACTATAGGAATAACCAAGCTATTACAATGTTATCTGCCGACCTACGTAATTGTAAAAATTTCCTGGCATAGTGTTTCTCCCCTGACACATTATCTTTTTTCCTGTCAAATGCATTGTTCATTATTAAAAAGGAACATCACAAAAGAAAATGACAAATTTCTGTCTTTTTTTCATTAAGAAACATTTTATTATACCTAATGTATTTGCCTTCCTTTCTGCTGAAAAACGAATATCTTGTATAGAGAGAATTGTTGTCAACTTTCTGTACATTAAACTTCAGATTTTTCCATCCTTAGTCATTTTCAAGCTATCATTCAAATTGGGTACTTTAATACTTGAAGTACACCAAGAGTAATTTAGACAGTTGTTACGCTTTTCACTATTGAAATACATGAGGTTGGTTGTTTAATACCCCTTGGCTTATAAAAAACTTTCTGTGCTATAAGTGAAAAATATTTAGTTGTAGAGCAGATTTGAAAGGGCAGATACAATAGGTTGTATGGATCACTAAATGTACAACAGAAAGGACTTACTCTTTGTTCTTCATCCATCCAAATACCCTTTTAAGCCACAGAATATTTCATGTACAAAAAGTATGCAGGGTTTGGCCAGAATTTTGTCTCCCTCTCTCTGTCTCTGTAGATAAGCAATCATTCCTAAACTAAAAATTTAAGACTCTGCCATCCAACCGTGTCTCATATATCCCTTATAAATATAACAAACATAAAATCTGACAAAAGATTGTGCACTGGTTGTGTTTTCTATTTTGTTGAAGAATGACCTCTGCTTATGAAAAAAACTAAAATATCTATGAATGAACAGGGCAGAGAGGGGTTGTGGGAAGAGGAAATTAAAGCTGCTCCTGAAGGTTTTCTAGTTTGATTCAGACACTGACTAAATGTAGCAACAGCTCTGACTGGTGTAGAGCACTGCAAGTCCTCAAGGAGAGCATCTCCAGCACTAACCATCTCTGGGGAACAATGGATATGGCTTAATCTGGTTCTTAAATCTGCAAGCACTTCCAGGTAACTGGTTTTAATACTCAAGAGTCTTCAGTAATATTTGCCTTTCTGAAGCTGTGATGGCAAGATTGCTGGCCTGCATCAGATAACACAGAGATGTTTTCTGGGGCTGTACTCACAGTAAATAAGCTGAAAAGAAGAAAGGGAACCTCCTATCTGTCTGCCCTGAGTTTGGTTTCATTTTTAGTAACTCTTCAGCTCTGAAAGTTTAGAGTACTGTCAGGCCTTTTTTCATCAACAAATCAGTAAACTACTCATACCTGTCAGAAATCACATGGAGTCATTTAATTAGCTTCTGAGCTGATGTGGAGGCAGTGCAGATCAGAGTCTAGCAAAACAGCTGGGGGTACCTTAACAAGCAATAAATAGGACTCTATTCCTTGCCTTCTACTCTGCTCTCACACTCTCTCTTCATAGCCCTTCGATATGATGGTGATGTAGGAGTCAAAGAATAACTGTAAAGAAACATTTTACATTTAAAAATGCAGGAATACTAAAAAACTCGTAGGGGCCATAGTGCTACAGTAGATGAAGGTGAAGATCTAATGGAATATGCAATTAATATATGCAGCATCATTCTTTCATGTGAGAGCATCTGATTAGAAAGAAATGATTTATCCAGCATGGGGATTTGGAAGCAGTCCTGTTTATTGTCAAACTGCTGCTGATCGCGGGCAAACTTCAAAAGGTGAAAAGTATAGTTGTGTTTGTGGTATGAAAAAATAGGTCAGGGACAGAGGTGATATTTTAGCACCACTTATTTATTAAGGTTACTGTGTTAGCAAGTTTAAGATACCTTGTCTCAATTACCTTTGACCAGTTGCACATCCTCATCATCAGCAGAATACAGTTGAATTTTAAGGTGACATGGCCCACTCTGCTAGAACTCAATCAAAAACAAAACCCAAACCAACAAACCTCGCCTTCTTGGTTACCATTTAAAACAAATTAACCCCAAAAGTTTAATTTACAGTCATTTTTGTTCTCTAGTTCCCCATAGCTGCTAACTTCATTATCTCCTGTGCAATGTAGGTGATCAAGGAATATCTTGAGATCATCTTTTCCTCATTCTACAATAACTTAATAGTGATTTGAATTCTACAGGCACTATTTCAGATTGAAACAGTGCCTTGCAAGTGGAAGAAGCTGTATCTCATGGCTCTTTTCCTAAAGGCTTGAGATATACAAGTCCCAACCACAGGAAGCGGTTTGGCAGATCAGACAGCCCTGCACAATATTTTGTCAAAACTACCAGAATTTTCACAGGAGAAAAGAGTGGTGCTCCCACACTGACAGAATTTATGGCATGAATAACCTTAGTATGGAAATAATATGAGCAATCTTTAGTTTTTGGTTTTGTTAGGGGTTTTTTAGTATAGTAGTTTGTGAGTGTTGTTTGCTCTTTAGCAACTGACCTAGCACAGAATTTTTTCTGTTCCTTCTCTAGGTCTCTTGAAAGGAATCCTCTCTTTGTTTAGTAATTGGTCATTAGTTATTTTGCAAAGAATTAGTAGATGGATGATTAGAAGGGCTTCTTCCAACAGCTGCTGAAAATATTTTTATTGTGAGATGCTTCTAGTATTAGTGATGGCTTCTTTTCCTGAAAATTTTTGTGCAGATAATTTTATGGCTCTGACTATTCACAAAGAGGGTATTTATGCTGCTCAGGACTGGACACTTTGCTCTGTAGTAGATAATGGATTTATTCCTTTTAGCTTGTCATACAGAATAAAAGAAATTCCAGGAGGAGTTTGAATTTTTTCTGTTGTTCTGTGACACTGGATTTGATGTATTTTATTTTTAAACTCAGACATTAGTATGAAAATAAAAAGCAGGAAACATTTATATAAAAAAATGAAGGCATAGACTAAATTATAAAGTAGTGGTTTTAATAATCTCTTGTTTATTTTTCCTGCAGTTTTATCTGCAACCCTTGGGATATTGACTATGTAAATACAGGATTAATGGTGTTTTATGACTTAAGTCTGTTTCTGCTCTGGCTGGGATTCTGCAGTTGCTCAGCAAGGCTCTAAGGTGCCAAGTACTGCACTGCTGTGAAAGCCAGTGGGAACTGAGAGCTTCCTCTTCCTCTGGGAAATGAGGTGTTAGAAGGAACTTTATCTTTTTTATGCTCATCTTCTCTTCCCAGAGAAATTTATTATCATGTTCCACCGTAACACCTCTGTGCGACACAGCAGTAGAAAAGCAAAAGATCACCTATCCAGGCTTCAGGATATTTTGCTCATTGGAAGGAGGAAGCAAAAAGCTTCAGGATAAGTGCTAATGCTCAAGCCTCCTCAAACTATTTAACGTCTTAAACATACAGCTGCGTGCCAAGTGCCTAATATTTCCCATAGGAATAGCAATTTCCTTATAAAATCAGTTTTCCATTAGCAGATGCAACAAACTTGCTAACAGCATCCTTGGGAAAATGGGTAGGTAACTATAGCAAACACTTTCTTGTCCCTGACATTTTTTGTTCTAGACACGAACACAAAACTGGCACAGGCTGCCACGTGCTATTTTTGTTTCCTTGTTACTAAAGTTCACCTAAAACAGTGGCAATGTGATCGACAGCTGGATCACATTCAGTGTAAATACCAGGCTGGGACAGATTGCATTTTTCAGTGTATAGCACTTGCTATCACATTTCTGCTAGTTATGTTTTCAAACAATACAACATTTGACAAGAGTGCTGAAATGTCACAATAATTTCCCTGTTAGTCAAACCTAGATCTCAAAGTGACCAGGAATGGAACTGCTGAGAAATGGATTCACTTTCATTAGCAATGAAAAGCGCACAGGGCATGCTGCAGCAAAGAGGTCTTTATTCAACATGATAGATGGTCATTATGGCTCTGTGACAAGACTGTGGAGGTTATTGTGCAGACATGAGAGGAGTGGCTTCATTCCTCAGCCATTGCTGCTCCAAAAATCTGACACCCCAGAGTCATTTTGCTGCAAAGTCAAGAGTTTTGTTCAGTTTCAAGGTTTCCACATGATGTTTTGTGACTCCATAACTGTCCACCACCCAACATAGCTTCTGCAGGGCAGTAGAGATGCTGTCAGGAATTGCTGATCAAGTCTTCCCTTCCCTAAGGTAGCCTTTCTCTCCATAGTTAAAGCAACTTAGTGCTCAAAGGACTTTGAGGTTTTCTAGATTTCACAGCCACGAATGGGGGAATATTTGATGAAGAAATATTTGTCATTTTCAGGGAAGTGGGTAGGGAGAAGGTTTTTTCAATAACTGTTACTTTAACCATATTAAAAGAAAAATGTTTCTGTTTGGTTTCTTGTTTGTTTTTCTGTTTTTCTGCCTTTGCCATCAAGGAAGGAGGCTGATAGGTTTTCATACTGGGCACTAAAGCATTGGTTTGTATGTAGCCATATACAGCATAGCTGAAAAATGCAATATTAAAAATTGCAATTTGCTTTTAAAAACTTTGCTTTAAGATCCCCACCTTGTAGTATTCAGTATTCACAGACAGGAGCATGGAAAGTAAATATTATCTTCTTAAAATGGCTTCAAGTCCATTGTTTGTGAACTTAAACCATTTGAGTTTTCCATGAGAAACACATTTCCCATGTATTCAGTAGGGCTTTTGAAACTGGACAGTTTACAGACTGTTTGGGAACTAGATCGTTTTCCTTCCTGTTTACTGTAATCTTCACTCTATTTTTCCCATGGCAACATTGCTAGTTTCCACTAGTTAACTATTTGACCTAGGAACATTTTACTTACAGTGTAAAAGAAAAGTGGGATGGGAGGGTAGAGAGGAAAGCACTGCTATTCGTGTGCAAAACTATTTGGCTGGTATGCTTTTGGCCTAATTTCAGTACAAACCCTAAACCTGAAGTGTTAGTAGGGATTTTACAGGGTTAATTGAATATAAGAAAAGCTGGCACTTCATCCAGTTAGTTACCCATTAGCTATAAGGAGAAACTGGAACTAAATTGCCCTTTATGATGTAGAAAAATAAAACCACGTAGATAGCCATTGCCAGGAGGCAAATCAGAACTCGTGCCAGCTGCAGAGCTGGAGTTCCCCTTGCAGGGGAGGTGTGGTCCCCACCTAAAGTTATTGGTGCAGGTCTTCAGTGAGGAAAGCAGGGTGAGTTTGTCCAGCTGCGTTTAAGGCTTGTCTGCCTGCTGAGGAACAGCACAGCACATCCTTGCAGCTCTTACCTACAGAGTGATGTGGTGCACTGGTAGAGGGCTTTGTCTTTATTCACAACACATTCAGTGTGTCTCGGCAGGGGAGGAAACAACACTGTCAGCCTGTACTCTGCCATCGTCTGCAGAATAAACTGAACTCTAACTCACCATTTAAGAGAAAGAAGGAAAGGTAAAGAGAGAAAGAGAGAGAAAGGGATTTGTTCTCTGCCTTATTCATACATTAGCTCTCTGCAAAGGCACAAAGCAGAAGGAGCAGCATCAGCAACCTTGCAAGCAGTGACTCTGTTTCCAATTAATATGGTCTGAGCTACTTTGAGAAGCCAATTTATTACTTACACATATCACACTTGAGCTTTGCTGAAAACTGGATGTGCCAAGCACACCTTTGCTTCTGATTTATACATAAAGACTTGCATCTTTCACAGAACAAACCTTATCAGGAGAGACTCAACCAAGGCAGGTAAGAGATTTCTACATAAGTGTCACCTTCTACATTGTTAACATATGTTAACAAATGCTGCTTCTGACTACAGTGCCTGGCTGTCATTGAGCACTTAGAACTACTGTGTTTGTCCTTATGTCATGCTATCTTTAGGGAAGTTTAATCCCAAGAACATCTGCAGTATACTTTAAAGATGTATTTACAATTTTTCTTAAGCATTAAAAATCATAGTGAATTGTAAACCTTAAAAGTTAAGTTTTGAGTGAAGTAAAATGTTCATAGAATGTGTTTTGAGATATATCTCTTGCTGTTTCTATATCATGTTTAATAATCAATTTTTAGCATTAAAAATTAATTTCTTTACTGTTACATTCTGATGCATAGGATTAGTGTACCAATTAGTCTAGTAATACATATTCCCAGGCAGCCCTGAATGATCTAGCTGAATAGTTTTAAGAGTTTAGTCAGGCTTATCCAATTGGCAGAAATACAGTTATGAGCTTTTGCACATGGCATAAGTGAATTTTTTTTTATTATGGTCAAGTGAGTTGTATTGTCAACATGCAGTTCAGTAAAAGCATTGTAACAGGATGAAAATATTACAAATATAGTCTGTGCCCAATTATGTGAATCAAAACAAGACTTGGTTATAATTTAGTATTGTGTAAATAACAACACTGCTGATTATTTGACCTGCTGGTTCCTGGCAGGTCAGATGATAACAAAGCACATTTTTGGGCAGAGAGTCAGAACCAGTCTTCTCTGCAGTCTTGACACCGACTGGTACTTGGAGACAGAGAGTAACAGAAAAATATATTGGCAAAGGTTTCATCTTTATGAAGTTTATAAGATGATAATTTTTTGACTCTGACTATGTCTAATCCTGTGTAATAGATCATTTTTGGAACTCAGTGCTTAACATAAAGAATAGGCTAAGTGAATCACTCATATAGGATGAGAGAGCTAAGAAAAATGGAAGAGGATGGGTAATAAAATCTGCTCTAATGACACAGTACATAAATAAGCCTTTTCTCAAATACTTTTCAAGTACTTGCTTCTGACCTGTAACCTTATTTTCTGTTTCACCTGTTACCAGTCCTTTACCACGGAGTTATTCTTTCTAGTTATTTCATAGATACAAGATTTTCAGTGCTAACAGAATAATGACTTTTGATGACACTTACTGTAGTCTTTAATTTAGTTTTGTCATATTACTTCTAATCAAAGTGAAACTGCGACCAGCTCTTACAGTGCATGTGGTCTTGGCTTTTATCCATTAGTGACTTATTGAAAGAATTTGAGGAACTAAAATTGAACAAATCTCATTGCTTGCTCTGGATTTTTGTAACCTTTTTTCATTTGGATTATTTTGGTACTGAGAAGATGTGGCTACTCCATGTAGAAAATAAGCTTTTGCACGAAATAGTGTGAGTTTCCAGACCTGTTAGGAAGCCAAAGACTTCCTTTAGAACTGTTTCACATGGCAAGTGTGGGGTTGTTTTGTAGGGAGGAACACGCAGCTCTTCATTTCTGGGAGAAACATTAAATCTGATTAACTCAAAGTAAATTAAATATCTGCTACATTTTCCTATTAAGTTATTGCCTAAATTCTACAGGTTTAGAATTTTTACATGTTCCAAAACAGGGGGGAAAGAACGGGAATAGTCAAAGGATAAAAAGTTTGAATGTGTCTGATAGTTGTTTCTCACAATTTTAGATCTCTGGGCAGGAGATAACTTTGGGGTACAGCCAACAAAATCTTCAATTAGATCCCTAGAGTGAAACATATCAGTGTGGCTCCAGTGGTATGGAAGGAGAAACACCTGCTGAGGATCTGGCTTTTGGAGAGTCAGCAGTATCCGTATTGGGATGCTAATGCTGTCTGCATGTGTGCCACAGGGTGCTGGGGCTGGCTGGGTCGCCCCACGGGGCTGGATGGGCTGGGGTCGGGAAGGAGGCTTGAGGCTGAGGATAACAGGGAGTAAATGAGGATCCTGGGATGGCAACCGTGAAGTGCATTTGCACAGAACATCAGAACACTTTGAGTCATATTCTGAGCAACTTTCTTTCCTTAGGGCAGTGATAGAGAGGGACTGAGGAAGCTTGAAAGTACCTGAGCACAGCTACACCAATCTCAGGGCTTTCATATGCCCCCAGAAGGTGATCCCAGAATGAATGCAATGATACAGGCAGGCTGTGCCTTGTGCCATTGCAGTAAAATGATGCCCAAGAAGTGAGTCAGACCAGTCTGTTGGAAATGCTAGTTTGCTATGGAACTGTTCCTGCAGGAGAAATTTCTGGTTTATGGTTAGTCCTGGAGCTTGGTTGCTGAGTGTCCTGATGGACAGAGCTAGGCCAGCACAAATCCTAATAAGGTCTTTGCATAGACACATTTGCACAGTGAGGAAAATTCTTATCTACTCTAAAGCCCTTTTCTCTCCCTAGCTAGAAAGCACTAGAACAGTGACAGCTTATGCCAGGTTACTGTTTGGCCCAAAATTTTAGGGAACCATGCAGAGAACTGTGGTTTGTACCAAATCTGATCAAATTTCCTTTTTTCATTACCCCCCTCCGTGGTCTCTTAGCAGAGTGCAGAGCAGTGTGTGTCTCCAAGTAGTTTTTGTGCCTTGAATGGGGCAATGAGCTGTTTGGAACCCTTTTATCAGCCCTGCAACAGCCAAGAAGCCCTTTCACCTAACAGAGAATGAGGATTTTTTTGTTCTCCCTCGTTTTGTCCACTCATGGTAGGAATAATGACTAATGTTGTAGCCTCTGAGGAAATGCACATTCCTCATGTTCACCACCTTTGTCCCACCTCCATGAGTTATACTACTGTTTGTCACTGGCATTTTTCAAATGATGAGGTGCTTTGCTAGAGAACAGATACTTATTAATTCCTGTCACTATAAGTTTTACACCGGACAGCTTGAGAATACTATTTTTTTTCCTATGCAGCCCAAGTCTGGAGGTTTTTCACCTGCATTTATATAGAAAATACATTTGGTTACTTGCATACTCAAATGAGCAGCTTATGTATAAATAAAGAGTTAAGAAGCCCTTGGTATTTCTAATACAGGCTTTTCACTGGGATAGTAAATATCTAAGTTTCCTTTATGACATACCAACCACTCTCATCTGTCTCTGTGGCCCTGTTTGTGGCGTTGCAGGCGCTGTGCCTGGTACTGGGTGGTGTTTGCAGAGTTGCAGCTCATTCCTTGGGTGTACAGTACCATGTGTTTACCTGTTCTATTGCTTCAAAGTAAGACAAGGGATAATAATAAAAGCTCCATACCATGCTCTGCACTCCCTCAGTTCAAATCTGATGCCTTTCAGGAATATTTAAATAGTGA
This sequence comes from Machaerirhynchus nigripectus, assembly GCA_013397975.1. Classification (NCBI taxonomy): domain Eukaryota; kingdom Metazoa; phylum Chordata; class Aves; order Passeriformes; family Dicruridae; genus Machaerirhynchus; species Machaerirhynchus nigripectus. The sequence goes on along the minus strand of VZRQ01001037.1, from coordinate 132,868 downwards.
GGTCAATTGGAAAGCACGTCTATTCCAAAACCTGTTTTATTTTCACAAAGGATTTCTGGCTTAGGAGCATTAATCTCCTATTTCATCATGAATTATATTTCTTCTTGAAGAAAAATACCTTTTAATTAACTGATATATATTTCACAGAATGGATTAATTTAGCAACTTCAAAGCATAATTAATACAAATATCTAGGAAAGGGCAAACTCTGCTGCAGTCACCAATGCTGGTAATTGTTTTTGTAAAGACAAAGGATTTTCTTGAAAAACAGTGCATATGGCTAGCCTGAAGCATCAAATTCAGGAAAGTCTAAACTCGCAGATTGCATCTAAATCTTTTTCTAATGCAGTACATTTCATTTGCAGTTTTCTTGGAATTGCTTTCTTGTTTCCAGTATTCTGATGTTTTGGAACTCAATGATTCAGTTTAGGCATAAGGGGTGGTATTTATGTTGCTTACATTGGCTGTTACTGCAAGCTGGCCCTGTAGGTTCTCCTCTTCAGTCAGTGGAGAGAGACATGCACCTCTAAAAGCTCTAAAAGTCCAGGATACATGGTATGCAGAGACTCTCCAGTGGCTGGAGATAACTACACAGGGCCTCATTTGTAAACTTAGATTAGACAGCTGGGTTGAAGCAGTCAAAGTAGTAGTGCTACATGTAAGTACAAAGTGCTTGAGTCAGAATTAAAAATGCTGTGGTTGATGCAGATTCATAATTTCAACACATCTCTGTCCTTCTTCAGTGTAAATCTGCTCTGTAAACCAGAAGCAGGCTAAGAGTTAGAGCCAGGTTAAACTGCAGTTTTTGCTGCAGGCTGCTCACAATGGCATTAGGGAGGGTGAAATAGGTAAGATGATGCTCCTTGACCTCAGCAGGATGCCGTGAGAACAGCTTGTCTGAAAATGCCCATAGTGAAAATATGCACTGAAGTGGATGGAAAAAGTTGAAAAGCTCAGTGATACATATTAATTCCAAGTCATTTCTGAATTTGTCTTCAAAAGCTGTATTCAATTAAAGCCCATTTCTCTCTCTCTAGCTTTATAATATGAACTCTCTTGGTATTCAAACAGTTCACTAAACAAGGAGATGGAATATGTTAGCTCTGAGTGCATTCCTGATGTTCTAATTGTCTTTTATTATGCAGTTAATAATGTGGATCTGCAGTGCATGATGCACACTGTTATGAAGTATTCATTCTGCACCCTCTGATAGCCCCAAAGAAGTAGGTGCAGCGAGTGTTGTGATATGTGTTAGACATAATCAGTGTGAGGATATAAAAAATGTATTAGGCACTCAAAAATCAAGAGTTTGGGGTGGTACACAGAAGACTTTTATTTAAAAAGACAGAATTTTGGATGGTTCCCCATGTCTTTTTTGTATTTGTTATTTGCCTTTTGAGCATTTCTCCGTAACTGCTTCAACCAGTAATGTTTGTTTGTTTTTATGTACAAAAGTGCTCCTTTTATGCAATCCCAGACTTCAAGGAGGTGAGACTTTGAACCCTGCCACTAATGCTGTGAAATAAGTCTTGCTGTACAGACTGTTAGATAAGATTTAGACCAGTTTTACTGTTACAGTTCTTAGTGGGTATAGCCAATGAAATCCTGTAATTTTTTTTGGTAAGGGTTTCAGTCCATCCTGGACCGTATTTTTTAGTTAAACTTACCACCTAAAAGAATAATCAAATTTGATCAATGTGTAGATGTGATAGCAATGAGTGAGGTACAAAACAATCATTGGTGGGTGATAGAAAAGCCTCACTTCGATTTGGGAACACAAGAAGGTGGTAAGGGTCCAGGTTGCACGAGTACTCACAGAACTTTCCTCATTTAGTTCTTCCAGTTTACTTGGCTGCTGCCTGCCTTTGAGACCAGTGTTGGATAAAGCTTTATATTCTTGTTTATTGTTGTCTCTGCATTTGTTACATCTTGGAAAAAAGATTTGAAAATTACGTGTTTGTGTTTTCCTTTATTCTGTGCAGGGAAATAATGCTTAGGTTACGGTTGTTTTGTAACCGATAGACTCCCAGTTAATTAGTTGCTGTTACCAAATATGTATATTAGGAATAAAAACGATAGGGTTCCTACAGGAACATTGGTTAGATACCTACCAGGAAGGAAGGACTCCTGCGTGTTACTGAATGTAGGCCTGAATGTTCAGGTGACACAGAACCAGAACAGTGGATTTCCACAGCACCCATTCCCAGTCCCACACAGGAAAATCCTTCAGGGGGTGTGAGGACAAAACGCCGCAGCGCCTGAAGGCTCACTTGAGATCACAGTTACCCACTGTCTTTAATTTCTAAAATAAAATCTTTTATAAAGTCCTCTAGTTAGATAGGCATGCATCTTTTTAATTAATTTCTTTTGATAAATTGAGGTGTTAAATACTAATTAAGTCTTGATTGTATACAGATAGACTGTAATAGTAGTTAAAGTTATAAGTGCAGACCAGGCAGAGCTATGAAACTACAAACTGCCTTGCAACAGACCCAGATAAGCTGCTCATTTACAGTGTATTCCATAAACTTTCCAAACACAACTTTCATATGATATTTTATCATAATGCATTAAACATACGCAGTCCAATCTTCATCAGTCCTCTGCTAAGACAACTCATAAATGATGATTTACTTTCAGTAGGAAACATGTGGTTGGTCCAGATGTTCAAACAAAATTACTCCCAACAGGCAGACAACACAGGTTAATTCAAGAATGGATAGGTCTAAATTTGTGTAGAACAAAATTCACCATAATTCAAAACAAGGATGAGGTAAAAGAAAGGCAGGAAAATGTGAAAAAAACTGGAAAAATTGTTTTACTTCTAACTTTTAAGTGTGAGAAACCTATTATATGGCTTCTCTAAATTACAGACATATAAAAATATTTATAATTTGTTTAATGAAACTGATAAAGTAAAGAAACAGAATATATTTGTAATATCAATAGTCAACTACATTCTACTTTTTTTGCTTCATTCAGAAAGGAAAGTTAGGATTTATCTAATTGCTGTTAAATTATGTTTAATTGTTGGGTTAATGCTATTTGTAGTTGTTGTATTTTGTTTAATTTCTTATCTTGGATGTCAACACTGACTAGCACTAACATCAAACAGTTTAAGCTAACATCTTTATTTGATTATTTAAAAACCTGTTGTATAATCTCTTTACCTGGCAGCCACAGATCAGGGATGGGTTGTGCGTAGAAAGGTTTCTTGCTGCAAAGTTTCATCTGCATTTTTTCTTAAAGCTGTCTAGGAAAATTTGGAGAAAAGGAGGATCTTTTCTGTTGCAAAGGGTGGGGTTTGATACTGCCTGATGAGCAGGAATTTGTTTATACCTTGAGTTACATTGTTCTGAGACCAGTATTTTCTTCTGGCCGCTCTGGGTTGCAGCATTGTCTTTCTCAGAGCTAATATATTTTGTTACAAAGTATCCCATTAAAAAATAATCTTCATTTTTGTGGCTCCACATGTGGTATTCTCAAACTGATATCACAAGATGTTAATAGTGACTAGCAAGTTCTCCTCTATTCTGTATCACCGATCTTCTAATACGGAAGATATCACTCACTTTGTGAGGAGAGTTTCTTGTACCATTAAAATCAAGAAAAAATTTTATGCTCAGCATGTTTCAAGAGTAGGCAATACATACAGCAAATACCTTTATTTATACATAAGAGGTTGCAATAAAAATGAGCTCAAATTTTCTTTGCATTATATTCTTTCCTTATCCTTATGCACAATGTGGTAAGTAGTAGCTCCTATACACTATGTTGTAATTTTTTTGTCATAGAGACAGAGGATTTGAACAAAATATTTTTTTCAAACCCCCCACAGAAGGGGGTTTTTTTTCTACACCTCATATGTGAGCTTTTAGAACAACTTTCAGTTATAGATCAAGCATGCCCACAATGCTAGCAACTTTTTTTTGTCTTCTTCCATGACACTTCTCTGGGCATCAAGATCTGTTTTCTTCTTATGGGGAATTCATTACAAAATTATCCGAGTTTCACTTCGTTTCAGTAAGCAAACAAACAAATTGGTGAAGACAAGGTAATAATTGTCTGCAGCTTTGAACTGAAGCAAATGTTCAGGTACAGGTACAGCTTTGCCAGCTGGGGAACCCGATTGCTTTTGTGAATGTAGAGGGAGTACAGTGCTCTGGGAAGGTGGTCTGGAGAACTGGAGAATGCTGGCTGCAAACAGCCTGTGCACATAACCAGCTTCTCCTCTGTCTCTTTTCATTTGCATCCTTTGTACATCCTGCTGTCCTTCACACCAAGTTTATGACCAGGTGCCACCAACCCTTACACTGTCCTCATGACATCCTTTGTTAGAAAACAAGGTCACACTAAATGTCACATTCACATATAGTTTAAGTGCAATAGAGCTTCTCGTGGGTTTAGCATTTAATTAAAATTTAAGAAGAGATAGTGAGGTATTCACTGGCAAGCTTGAATGAGTATTATGAACAGACAAGTGCTTATTGGCACCTCGACAGGTGCACACACACATGTGTAGGTTTCTTAAAGGTAATTTTTAGTCTCATTTTCATTGTGATATGTTTAAGCAGATGTGAAAGTACAGAGTTCCTCTTGCAAACTGCAAATGTGTGTTGGTTTGGCACAGCCTGGCTTTAGGTAGCAAGGGGGCCACAGAGATGGCTCCTGTGAGAAGCTGCTGGAAGCTTCCACCATGTCCAGCAGAGCCAATCCCTGATGGCTCTGAAGATGGACATGCTGCTGGCCAGAACTGGGCCAGTGAGAGAGGCTGGTAACGTCTCTGTGATGACATATTTAAGGAGAAACTCAAAACCAAGTCACAAGATTTTGGATTCTAGACAGAGAAGGGGAGGAGGTGAGAACGTGTGACGGAAACAACACGGAGAC